>OX377202.1:50371451-50477183 GCA_947396885.1 Heligmosomoides polygyrus polygyrus
CTCGTTATATAAGTTGTTGAACTCAAGGCTGAAGCAGTCAACTAAGATCCCTACGTTAGTTGATGATGTGGGTAACTCAGCTGTCAGTGATTTTGAAAAAGCCTCCGTTGGTTTTACAAGGAGGACAGTTTCAAGCATCTGGGTAACTTACCGCTATCGTATACCACTACTCCTGATGAAATACCTGCCTACTTCATCAAAAAAGTAGCTGTAGCCTTAGTAGCTCCTCTTGAGCATATTTTCAATTTTAGTTACATGCATAGCGAAATTCCAAATCGATGGAAGCATTTGTCACTCCTATCCTCAAAATACCATCACACGGCTTAGTATCTAATTATCGTCCTATATTAGTATCACATCAGTGTTTTCCAGAATATTTGAGAAAATTCTGAAAGTGGCTCTTGTAAACCATATAGAAGCACATGAGGTTATACCTAAGAACCAATATGGCTTCAGAGTCGGAAGATCGACTGAGACCTTGATGCTATCTACCTTAGATGATTGGACCAAGTCACTGGATGATAACACTAATGTTGATGTGGTCTTTTTTGATTTCAGCAAGGCTTTTGATAAGGTGCCCTTCAATGAACTTATTTTCAAGCTTCAAATTTCTGGAATTCATCCCAGAATTGTTAAGTGGGTAAAGAACTTCATCACAAATAGATCCTTCCAAGTAAAGGTGTATGTCAAATTTTCTCGCACGTACTCAATAACAAGTGGCGCACCCCAGGGGGGGGGGGGTGTATTGTCACCGATTCTTTTCATCATCTACACCTCCGATTCACCTCTCTTAGTTGAAAGGCGTGGCGTTAAGTGCAAAATCTTTGCAGATGATATAAAAGTATAAGGATAAAGAATAAAGGACGGCGTTACTCAATCCCTTTTGGGATGCGCCAGCGCATTCTACTTCTACGGGATGTCGTGGAGGCGATATGAATGCGTATTTGGCCATACAATGACTTGCGGTGGCCAGCCGATGAACAAGTCAGCGATCTGTCCTTCCCAGACGAGTCTGGTACCAATTCACCGACCCCGGAGGGATGGAAGGCTTGGTTGGCCTGGGCGGGAAATCCGAACCAGGAACCTGCTATCGTGTGCACGCGACAGTCGCGCTACTCCGACTGCGCCACACCCGCCCGATATATGATATAAAAGTATACAGGAATATTAACAGTGAAGAGGATCACTTTGCCTTCCAATGTGCAGTTTCAGATGTTGCCGATTGGTCGGATAGATGGAAATTACCTATCTCAGCTCAAAAAAATCGGGTTTCTCATCTGGGCGATTCAAATTCGGTTAAACACATTTTCAGCCTTGGTGGTTGCAACCTACTCAGTGAAAATAGTCCGCGTGATCTGTGCTTCGTTTTAGGCAAAAAAACTTAGTTTCTCAGAGCATGCGAGACGATTGCAAAGAAAGCTGAAAGAGTTACTTACAAGATTTTTGGAGCGTTGTCTACAAATTCAAAAACTCACTTGCTCCTTGCATACAAATCATATGTTCGCCCAATATTGGAGTATGGCACCACTGTGTTCAGTCCTCACCTTAGGCGCTGCATTCAGAGGCTAGAATCCGTTCAGAATAGCTACACTAGAAAGCTATGGTTACGCTTGAATGACTTTGACTACACCTCCATTCCATCAGCGCCTGATCATAATGAAATATTCGAGCTGGAATCGCTTGCTATTCGTAGGAAGCGAAACGATCTAATTATGATTTTCAAGATGATGACTGGAAAAGTTGCACTTACACTTACTGAGCTTTACACAGTCCATCATTCTACCACTTGGGGTTGTAGATCTAAAATTCTTTATTCTACGGCCAAAAGTTGTGTTCGTGCCTCCTTTTTACTCAAAGGGCCGGATGTTTCTTGAGGTTTACCAAAAAACATACTTTGCCATCTTCGTTTAACCAATATAAAAAGCTCGTTGGTAGTTATCTTAAGACTCGCTAATTCGCCGTTTCTCATATATTTTTGTGTTTATTTCCAATGTGTTGTCTTGCTGGTGTTTATTTCGTCGCGTGTTGTCATACACGTATCACCTGTATCACCTGTCGTCCCGTTGATCATCGAATTGCTCGAGCGGGTGCCAGCAGCGTCTCCATTCGTCCCTGTCGCGTGCCAGAGTGGTCCAATGGATCCTCCTCGCTCGAGGGACACGAAGAGCGTCATATCGGTCGTTCAGGGCTTTCACGAAGAAGTCCGACCAACGCGTTGGTGGGCGTCCTGGTGTTCTTTTGACATCCCGCGGAATCCAGTCGGTGATGGCTCTCGTCCAGCGGGTGTCTGCGAAGCGCATTACGTGGCCGGCCCACCTAATTTTCGACAACTTGGCCCATGCGACAGCGTCTCTGATCTTCGAGCGTCGGCGAAGCTCGGAACTTCGGAGGCCTTCTCTCACTTGCGTGAGTCGTTTCACTCCGAGCATCGTCCTCTCGATTCCACGCTGCGCGACGCTGATCGCGTGTTCATCCTGCTTTCGTATAGCCCAGGTCTCTGAGGCGTATGTTAGGGCAGAAAGAACAGTGGAGTCGAATAGGTGGGCACGGAGTCGGACGTTCTTCGTCTTCTTCGCGACTTCTTCGACGCTCTTGAAAGCTCCCCAAGCCGCTCTTTTCCTCCTGCTCAGCTCTGGTGCTAGGTCGTTGGCCATGTTGACTTCGCGACCCAGATACATATAGCTGGAGCATTCGGAGATGTTCGTTCCGTTGAGCGAGAATGGGGCATCAGAAACCCATCCGTTCCTCATGAACATCGTTTTCGTAAGATTCAGCTGCAGTCCAACGTTCCCACATACACGATCGAAGTCGGCCAGCATTCGCTCCGCCTGGCTGATGCTCGGCGTTATGAGCACGATGTCGTCAGCGAAGCGAAGATGATGTAGTTGCCGGCCGTCGACCTTCACTCCCATGTCTTCCCATTCTAGTTCGCGCATGACGTTTTCGAGAGTGGCGCTGAAGAGCTTCGGGGATATGGTATCCCCTTGCCGAACCCCTCTCTTCACGTCGACGACGACGTCGTTGTGGAATGGTGAGATCTTGGTCGTGAATCCACTGTACAGCTCTCGAAGGACTCTGATGTACTGAGTAGGAACGCCCTGAGTGAGCAGGGCTTCGATGACCGCTTCAGTTTCGACAGAGTCGAATGCCTTCTTCAGGTCGATGAACGTAAGGCACAGCGGCAGCTTGTACTCTCGCGACACTTCGATGAGCTTCGTAATGGTGTGTATGTGGTCGATCGTGCTGAATCCTCTCCGAAATCCTGCTTGCTCGCATGGCTGTCCTTCGTCCAGCGTTCTGCTAATCCTATTCAGGATAACTCGAGTGAACAGCTTGTAGACTACGGACAGCAGGCAGATCGGGCGATAGTTGCCAATGTCGTGCACGTCTCCCTTCTTGTACAGCAAGACGGTTCTGCTGGTCTTCCACTGAGATGGAACCTTGCACTACAGGTAACGTGTGAAGAGCCGCGCCAGGGTGTTGATGAGCGTAGGCGGGAGGTTCTTCAGGTGTTCGGGTCTGATCCTGTCGGGACCGGGTGCTGTACGTTTCTTCACCGACGAGATGGCGTGTCGGATCTCGGAAGGGAGAACAGAGGGGACGACGTATCCATCCTGCGGAAGATGGCATGGGGGCAGGTGGACGTGGCTATCGAAGAGATCGGAGTAGAAGTCGTGGATGACCCTCTCCATGGTCCTTCTGGAAGAGGTGACGGTTCCGTCGGGACGTCGGAGAGCTGTCATCTTGGTCTTGAAGTTGGCGAAGTTCCGGCGGGCATTGCGGATGCTCAACCCTGCCTCTGCAGCTTCAGCCAACACTTCCGCCCTTCTCTCCTTAAGATCCTCCTTTATCGCCTCTCTGCATAGCTTCGCAAGCTCGGACGTCAGTTGGTAGTTGCCTGACGCTCGTGCTGCTCCACGCTGGCGTATCAGCTCGAGAGTTTCCGGAGACAGACGTCTCTTGGTGGTCTTCAAGCTCTCGGCTCCCTTAGCACTATCGTGGAGATGGTGCACGAAGCGGTCGTATTCCTCGTCGACGTTGTCCATGACGGCATCTTCCCAAAGACCGGCAAGAGAGGTGTAGAGGTCCCAGTTGATGGTCGTTCTGGGACTCCTCTTTTTGAACTTCGCGGCCTTCTCTCCTTGACGCGAAAAGCGGAACCTTGCGCGAAGGAGGCGGTGGTCCGATCCCGTGTAGAACTTGGGGACAACGGAGACGTCGGTCAGGCAATATTTGCGGTTGAAGATGATGTGGTCGATCTCGTTGTGGAACTGGCCACCGCGAGATTCCCAGGTCCATCGTAGGGAGGGAGGCTTCTGGAACTGCGAGTTTCCATGGATGGTCTTGGTCGACATGATAAACTCAGACAGCCTTTCACCTTGCTCGTTCCACTCCAAACCGTGGGTTCCGATGTGAAGTTCTTCCGGCGACCTTCGCGGTCCGATTTTGGCGTTGAAGTCGCCGACGATCACCTTGTAGAAGGTGTGATCTTCCTTATAGAACTTCTCCAGCTCCACGTAGAAGGCTTCGACCTCTTCGTCATCGTAGTCGGATGTTGGGGCATACGCGACGAATACAGTCAAAGCTGGCACGGAACCACATCGCTTCAGTCGCAGACGTCCGATTCTGCTTGTCAGAGACTCGTACGAATCGATGTTCATGGCCAAGTGCGTGTTGACGAGGACACCAACGCCGCCTACTCCCCTGCTGTCGCATGTTCCGAGGAACAGTTCTTCTCCGGAGTCGTAGGCGGCGTGCAGGGGGTGATGTCTTCTCGTCTCGGTCAGTCCGATGACGTCGTGCTTGATCTTCCTGGCTTGCATCATCAGGTCCTCGACGGATGCTTCCGATGCAAGCGTGCGGGCGTTGTAAGTACAGATCGTCATCCTAGTCCTTCTCAATTTGCGCAGCCTGGTTAGGCCCTGAGATTTTAGCAGCCTCTCCGTACTCGTCCTTCCCATCGCTGCAGAAATGGGGGCTCTTTCGGGGTCAGGGGAATGAGGCCCTTTAGTGCTGCTGTGTTTGACTGGAATACAACACGGGTAGCTAGTCAGGCTCTGTCGTGCGGGCGGGGTACTCCGGGCAGCCAGCCAGACTGCCCGAAGGGACGGGCGAGACTTAAGGCGGCCTCGAATCGCCTTACATGTACTCCCAGTCTACCGAGTGCAAGCTTTTGGCCGAGCCGACACAGTTACAATCCGCACAGTCACGGACACATCCACGCACACTGTGCACGAACATGCCGCTCCCACGCACAAGGAACGCGTCGACCCGACACAGCAGGAGCAAGGAGTCCATCCCCTGCATCCCACCTGCGTCTCTGGGCAGTACACGGTCGCATTTGGTTCGCGTTTAATTCCCCTATCCACCACCCGGGGGCGCGCCACGTGGCCCTGCGACAAGCGGCCCGAGATCCCTCTTAACAAGAGAGCCCGAAGGCTCTCTATCGAGGGAGATCCGTGGACACGTATAAATAAATAAATAAATCTTGGCTAGTGACTCTCTAAGGTCGCGCGAAGCGCGCAAGTGCGAGTCACGCCGACAGGCGTGTCGGAGCACTTGTTACATATAAAAGAGTTGTGTGTGTTTTTTGTGTATGTCATTCAAACGGTCTAAAACTTATGCCATGGGGGTAACAGAGATCGTTGAACAGGAATCTGAAGTTGCTTTTGATGTTCAACCGATATTGGTCAGTTTATTGATTCTTCGTGGATTTCATTCAGCGGTTCGAAACATCAGCCCTGGGGGTAATTGAGGTCACTGAACACGATACTAAATTTCGTTTTTAAAGTTTCGATCGCTATCAACTGATATTGATCAAATTGTCGATTCTTTGTGGATGTCAATCAAACGGTCCGAAACTTCAGCTCTAGGGATAAACGAAGTCACTGAACACATAGTCTTTCATTGCCCTCTCATAAGACCTCGACCTCCTGGAGGCCGTGCGTGCAGGGGCCGAGGTTATGCTTATTACCAGGTAGTAGGACATGTCTATTAATTAATCGTTGCTTATCGCCGTCATTACTTCTGTGAATGGACCATATAGTGATGTAGCACAAATTCTCCACTCTACAGTCAATAAAGACTGTCGGTGAGTTGTCTACTTCGAACTTCCAGTGGCACTTCAGGATACACTCCTTCTCTTCGTAGAAAAGCTTAGAGCCGGGCCTGACTCTTGTTATGGGCTTGGAAATGTAGAGAGGGTTATTAGAGCGATAGCGAAAGCGATAAATTGTACAATCAATAAACTCACATATTACGAGCCTTTCACGTATTTGTCAATTTCTGAACGTTAAAAGAGGCACTGCATGGGTTAGTGTGGCCAAGAAGTAACCGAATTTTAATAAGCAGTTAGCCCATGTACAATCAATCGAGTCTGAAATGCAAGGTTTCAGAGTGCGTGGCGCAATCTTGACTATTTGCAAGCCACAGAAATTTCGTTACTCTGTGCTTTTATATGAGTGTTAAACATCTTCAAAGGCTTCACTATCACCAATGATAGAACCACTCAAAGAGTACATGCATTTTTTAGGATGCCCTGCATTTTTTGCAAGCCATGATGTGTTTTTAACTTTCAAACCTTTAAAGAAGCTCACATCAATCGAAACGGCCACTTTTTGGAGAAATTATAACAAATATTCAAGCGAAAACAATCATTTTAGTATAAAGTGCAAGGTTTCAGGCGTTTCATGGTGCAATCCATACCGCTCCTTTGTCTGAAAATTTTTACTTTCGTAAAATTTTATAGGAGCCATCAAGTTCTTCAATACCTTTACTCTGAGCAAGGCTATCACCTTTCAAACAGCGTATATATTTTGGGACACTGTATTTGTGAACATAAATTTCGTAATTGAATTCTGCGTAGAATGTTGTCTTGGAGACATGTCCCCAACGGTGTGATACGCACATTTTTTTCTTAAAAAAGAGCTTCTCTAAAAGGTATTTAGACGACGTATTTGGATTCTATGTGAAATTTTAGCCTGGAAATATACCCTTCACAGCTTCGTGGCAGGTTTGAGAAGAATTATTTTTCAGTTTCCCTATTTTATGACTCATCGCGTCGATCGATAGTGTGACTCATCGCTTAGCAGATTATTATAGAGTACGATGGAATAGGATATCAACTTCGTGATTGAATTCTGCGTAGAATGTTGGCTTGGAGACGTGTCTCCAACGGTATGATACACACACCTTTTTTCTTCAAAAAATGAGGTCTTCTAGAAGGTATTTAGACGACGTAGTTCAATTCTGTGTGAAATTTTAACCTGGATATATACCTTTACCAGCTTCATCGCAGGTTTGCGAATAAATATTTTTCAGTTTCAAATTTGAAGAATATCGCATTAACGGTGGCATTGATAAGCTTGAGGTATAGCTCATTAGATAGAGCTCGAAATTCTGATGTAGAGCTATGTTTCCTTCACGCCAACATGTATCTTTACACTGGTCTTGTAAATCCCTGAACATCCTGTAGATTGCAGTCCCAGCAAATCTGGTCGATCAGCGTGCTCCGCTCGTCCGTCGCGCCGCCGTCGTGGGGCCGTTGTCTGCCGAGCGCGCGTCGGGTGTCACAGCGTGAGCGGAGACGGCGAGCGGGGGAATGACGCCGCAGGTACCTGGGCGCTCGGCCGCGGCGCCTATAACCAGCCGATACGAACACTACGCACCCAGGCGGCACTCGTACCGATTATACACTGGATCCGAATGAATCATTTTCGGATATTCGATTAGGATACCACTATCCGAATCATCCAGTTATCCGGTCCCCGCGAAATTGCCCTCATCCGAATCATCCAAATATCCGGTGTCCGGAAAATCGCCCTTATCCGAATCATCCAAAGATCCGGGCTCCGTGAAATTGCCATTATTCGAATCATCCAGTTAACCAGACCATGCAGAAATGCGATGATTCGGATAAAATCGGATAACCCGTTCAATTTCCTCGCTCTATTTTGAAATCGTGCACCTTGGATAAAAGCACATTCACAACCAATTTCGCAGGCGCGCTGTTGAGCATGGATGTGCGGAATTTCGGTCTCCGTGTTTCGACGTCCGGTTTTCGGCCGTTTTAGCCTTTCCGGGGACAGAAGATGGAACGTAAATGGTCTCATCACCTATTGGTTGTTTTGCAGTGCTATCATTCTCATCTTGAACTTAAGCGAGAGGCTGAAGAAAGAGATTATCTATGCGCCGCCTTTTTATGAGTATGTTGCTTTCAAAACGGTGTCGCACCTCAGTGTAGGAACAGTGTAGTAACGGAATTGGATTCATTTTGCTTTTCTTGAAACGATGCACTACCGAATAGTATAAGGCCACAAAAGTTTCATGATGTTTGAGTCAAGAATCAAGTTCCTTATCCGGGCCATGCTAATCTTTTTCCCTAATAATCTTAGGTCTGGCCTGGAACACGAATTCTAGATTGGAGTTACATAAGCACTCTTAGGTTGCTAGCATCGCTTTCGAAAGGGAACGTTGGATCTGTCTTAGACGGAGGACGGCATGCGATGCGTTGCCTCTCCATGCCTTCCTTTGTGTTTGTCCCAGAGCTTCAGCTGCTGCCAAATGATAATACTATGGTACCGATGCCAACCCAGAGAGTGGGTGTCATGTAGTAGGTGCTGAACGCAACAGTAATCTCAGCGCTGCCTCCTCCCAGTTAGGAAGATCCAGAACATTCAAAAAGGCCGGTGAAATGTTATAAGAGGCGAAATTTCTAGCATCTTACTCGTCAGCTGGGTTCTTTCTTTTTAAAATACTTTCTTCCTATTCACAGATAGATTGTGCATAAACTTCTATTTGTTACACTAGTAATGTTTGAAAATTTATATTACTAGGGAAGGGTTTCGACTTCCCATGGAAATTCAAGTTGAAGGATCGTTAAAAAGAGCTCAGAATGATGATTACGAATGTGGGTGTCAAAATTGCAAAACGAAACACCTAAGCGAGCTGTGGCCTGCCGAAATCGGGTACTCACCTCAGGCTGGCTGTGCGACACACCTGGCGCGAGAGTAGAGCAGCCCATATCACACCTTGTGCTGCACGAAATTAAAATTGTTATTCAACACTGCTGTATCCTTTATCATTAGTGAACTTCATTAAGCTATTTCTGGTGTAATTTGACACAGATGTGCCTTTTCATGAAGGAGCAAAATCACTGAATACAAGGTGACCCTCCTGACCTAATTTGCGTCCTTTTTCTTGTAATAATTCCCCTAAAGCATTCCTACTTGTAGCTGTGTATCGAAAATATTCAGGACTAAAGGAAATACGCGTTCCTCCACCACCCTCTCACCCTCGCCGATAAACAAACGGGAGAAGGTTAGTACTGATTGCCCATAATAATTTCGAATTGAAATTCAGGGTAACCGTTGCTGGGCCTAGTATAACAGGTAGTAAATGTTGACCGCCGTCGGCCCAAATCAATTTAAGATAAATTGTTGCTGCACCACGCAATTATTATCCGGTTTGTAATGATTCCCCGAGGTCCATCATCTATGAGCGTGAGAGAGCTACTATTGAATAGAGGAAGCATGATTGGACAAAATGTAAAACATAGTTCAACGAACTTGACTACCGCACTCCACATGCTATGCAGAACACAGGAAAGGAAGGCACATTTGTTCAGAAATTGAATAAGTAATAGTAGGAGTAATAGTAATTAAACTTGGAGGGTTCGCAAATTTTACGTGTAACGAAATGAAGTTTGAGGTCATGAGTGTTTCCTTCCTTGACAAGAAGTGGGAGTCTTTCGATACACTGTTTTTGTTGCTGGTGTTGTTAAAGAATGGGTTCCTCTTTAAGGAATGGTAGTATTCTGATAAACTGCATCTTCCGCTGATGAGTCGGATATCCGATTCGGATATCGGAAATCGGGGGTCCGTCAAATTGCCATTATCCGCATCACCCAAAAATCCGGGGTCCACAAAATTGCCGTTATCCGAATCATCCAAACATCCGGGTCCGCAGAATCGCCCTTATCCGAATCATACAATTATCCGAAGATTTTCGACCGGATCCAATGTATACTACCGATTGCGCCACCGATTCATATCTCGCAGGGTGTCAAAGGGATTGATGAGTGTTGCGCACACGTTTTCACATCTCTTTTTCCGGTCTTTAAAAAAGCGTTCAGCAAAAACTAACTGTAATTCTGAACTCTTCTCACACCGCCCTATATCCTGTCAAAATAGCATCGCAAAAGCTCATTTTGAGTTAGGAACAGGGGTGTGCGTTAATTTTTTTTCGGTAAATATTTAACGACCACTTTTTAACGAAAAAATTTTTGCGCCAAAATCGGTAATTACGTTAAATGAAATTTCCCTTAACTGCAGTCAGTTTTGCTGTATTTTTGTATTTATTTATTGTTTATTTTGTTTATTTTTGTGTTCGTTTCTGTATTTATTTTTCGTCTCCATCTACATGGCAATTATATAACCACAGGGCGATGCCACATCTTCACAATAAATAACAAGAGTCCATCTACCATCAACAAAATCGCTAAACAGGAAAAAACATTATGATTTTAAAATCAAACGGTAACAACAAATCTTCTAAGACAACAAATTTCTCACTATGTCTAGTTCGTTTAGCTTGTGGAAAGTGGTCAAGCTTCTGCGTAGGTATAAAGTTCTATGTATTATAGTGCGGCTCAAGGTTTTTGCGTTCTTTAAGTAGACTTTTGAAGCTCAACATCCTTATATAGCGCCATAATTGTGTAAGAAACTACAGAATGTTTTAATGAAGAATTCAGGTCAGGCAGTGACCACAGCGAATTCTTTGGTACAGTTCGTCCTTGGAAGATATTCACGAAGACCACAGATTCGCCTGTTTTGAAGAATGATCCCTTTTGTCCCACAAGGTCCTGTTCGTAATGAAGACAAAGCAGAGAATCAGATAGCCGCGAACCGTTGAGAAATTTTTAATTGAATCGATTTTTTCCGCATTGGGTATTTTTGTATCTGCCACCCAAGTAATAAATTTAAATTGTTAACCTTTTTCTCTTCTGTTTTCTAAGGAAATCCATATGGGGCATGCATATTTAAAAGTGCATTTCTCGTCCTATTGCCACTGTCTATCACCCTTTCACGACTTTTCAGCAGTTGACCACTCCCATTTTCTTCTTGAGGCACATGGTAGCATACTCTACAGCACATTTACTTGAAGTTCGATTGTGTTTTGGGTTTCTCAATTTCCTCCTTTTTTGTAGAGTACATTTTAGATTGATGAACAGTATTATACTAAGATTCACAAATTAAACGAAACAATCCACTGACATAAAGGACATTTCTTGCACCAGCGGTCACTCTCCATCAGTTAGATGGGGCTTGGAGGTCGGTCAGGGGTACACCCGCCCCCTGCAGGGGGCGGATGATCTTCCTCTCATCCTCCTAGCTCATTCACCCCTAACCCCCTGAGCTTCACCGAGAGTCTAACGGCTGCCTTACGACAACTTTGACACGCAAAACGAAAGTTTCCGGTCTTCAGAACAGCGGCTGTACTGCCGACGCCACCCCCCAGCAGGGGCGGGTGTACCTCCTGTCGCGCATCGGGGCTCATCGATGCCTTAAAGTAGTACTGCAATCATCACCTGATCATCACCTGCACAAGGAACCTGCCCTACTTTCCGGAAAACTTGCGGAGAAGAGGGAAGGAGTCTCTTTTCCCTTGTTTCGTTTCTTACACTTATTTTTTCGCATTATTTGTGTTTCGTCGCATCTTCTTCACGTTGTGTATGCCTTTTAACTCTACTTATGAAGTAAATATCACAACGAAAACTGCGAAAAAAAAACTGACTGGTTGGTAAATTGAAAAGATAACATGTAGCAATCAAACGCGAGAAAACGGCCTAGGAGGTCAAAACGGGAAACTGCAATAGAAAAAGTAAAAAAAAAATGAAAAGCGCACGCAAATAAATAGGTAAAGGAAAAGGAATAAATTGGTAAGACAAGGAAAATAAAAAATACCAACAGTTCCCGAAATATAAGGACGATATCGGTTGCCTATTCCCACTGATTTAAGCAAGTAGAGGGTTTACTGGGAAACTCATCCAAAATTTTCGTCCAAACTGCATTTAAATGAAGAAGTCAAATTTCGAAAGTGGCGCGTAAAATGTCGTTAATGCAACTTAACGGAAATTTTCGTCGTTAAATTTCGTTAAACGTTTTTAACGGGAAATGCCGGTAAATCCGGTAAATCGCTAATCGTTAAACGCACACCCCTGGTTGAGAACCGTTCCTTGTAAGAACCAGTCAGTAGTAAACAAGTCGCAAGAGTGTTATTCTCCACAGCATACAGGTGGAAAATGCAAAACACTTGAAAAACGTGTAGAAGTCGGGACCTTTCAGATCTCAACCGCTCGGTTGAAATTCAAAAACACCACAACGCAGGAAAAGTAAAAAATTGATGTACAAGAAACCTCCCGAGCAGATGAGGCGCTGACTCCACAGCAACTTCAAGGAGTCATCACTTCTTGAGTTTAACGACTTGCCAAAGAAGGAACACATTTTTATACTAATTGAGGATTGGATATTCTTTTTGAATGACTCGCTTTCCCCGCTCAGACATACGGTGCCGACCCTTCTGTCAGTGCAGAGGATTCGCACATGTGTATGAAAGTGTATAACGTAGGCTTGCCTAACGGCAGGCGTAGTACCTCTGTTGTACCTGCTCTCAGAAGTGTTCATGATGCTCATATAGCTACTAAGCTTCGCAACTTCTTTTGAGAATATGAGACTCACGTTGAGACACCTGAAATATAGGAGTGATCTGAAGCAAACTGGGGGATCTCTAAAAATGGGATTTGGGCGCTTTAGAACACATGAAGGTATGGTTTCGAACACACAGCAGAACACAAATCTTTCATTTCTATCGGAAAATCACGTACGTCCTCGTTTAGGAGAGACATGAAACATCTCAATGTTTTTCGACGCACACGAAACGTCAAGGGCGGTTTTGGATTCCCCTACCCTTCCTTTGGGGTTTTAGCTCATTGGTTTGCAAATTTCTTCCGCTTCGGTTTGAAATTCACAGGGCTGCTTTGTGTTTTCAGATTGTCAACGAGGATGACATTGACCTCACTGATGGAGCTGATCGCTCAGCAAAGCCGTCATTCGCCGAGTCCCGGCTCTTGTCCAAGAAAGAGCTCAAGCGAGCAAGGAAAGCGGTAGGTTTCCATATTCGGACTGCTGCCGTCAGATTTAAAAGTCAAGGAATTTCTCTTGACTCTTAAATCATGACTCAAGTGTCGTATGCGCCGTTTGAACACTTTATTTATTTACCAGCGTCCGTCGCTGGACGTGCCGGCTCCGCCGGCAACCAATGCTGGGTAAAGTAGCATCCCTAGCTCGAACACGTGGAAACGAACCCTACTACAGATCGTTTGATGCCTTGCTGAGTATCAGTCACATTCCAGTACAGCACTCAGGAAAGTGTCCGCGGCACTATTGCTTCGTCTAGGGTTCTGCTCACACCTTATTGCAGCTCGTCAGGAATAATCGAATTTCTGACGGTTCTCTCCAGTCGTCATGCTTTAAGTCACGAGGTGTGATGAATTTCGGAAAGGGCAAAAAGGTGGCGATGTCCGTTCCTCCACGCGGTGCCACTGGAAATTGCTCGCTTCTGCGAGCTAGGCCAAATACGGACATTCGAATACAGGCGAGAGGCCCTTGTGACAGGCCGGCCTACTAACAACCCAGTGTCACATCAGAGTAGTAGAAGTCGATGCTACTAAGAGAAAAGATAAACTACCAGTTATATTGCAGGCGGTTCAAACAGAGTAACTCGGTGGACACTCTGTTTATCTGGGTCTCCAGGGTCACTGGGCATCGGGGGCAACTGGGCTAGTCCGAAAATCCTGTAACGTAAGCAGGACCCGCGTAGCAACGCTTAATGTGGGTACGTTGTATACTTGTGTCCTTCCAAAATTTTTTCGAATAAACGAATAATCGAATATATTCGGTTTCACGGAAAACCGAATATTCGAATAATGAATATATTCGAATTTTGGACCTTGTCGAATATTCGAATAATGAATATATTCGAATTTTGGACTTTGTCGAATATTCGAATAATGAATATATTCGAATTTTGGGCCTCGTCGAATATTCGAATAATGAATATTTTCGAATTTTGGGTCTCGTCGAATATTCGAATAATGAATATTTTCGAATTTTGGGTCTCATCGAATATTCGAATAATGAATATTTTCGAATTTTGGGCCTCACCGAATATTCGAATAATGAATATTCGAATATTCGAATTTATTCGAATATTCATTCGAAATTATTCGATTCGGTCCGAAGTATACTACAGATGTATTTGAATTGAAAGTCAAATTGAGCCCTATGCTAAATGCGTTTTCTAATTTCTTATGTAAGTTCGTGTCTTCAATTTTCAAATACAAACTCTTCTAATCTTAATGAATTCCGACCGTAACGCACAACTGACCTAGTGCCACAAAATTTATCAATAGCGAATACTTTGGTTGAAATTGTAAGCATTCTACGGCTTCTAGCCACAAAATTTATCAATAAAGAATGCTTTGGTTGAAATTGTAGATATTCTTACGGCTTCTAATGACCCTCGTAAAGCAAATACAGAAATAAGCGTAATCTAAACCACGACATGTTATTTATGTAAGGCACTATGTTAATATGCATCTTCTTCTTCTTCTCCTGAGCGTTTAGTCCCGCGCAGTCGCAGGGTCCGCTGTTCTTGTGATCTGTCGCCACATCATCCTATCAAGGGCGTCATCTGCCGTGGCGCCGACTTCGGCGAGATCTCTCTTGATGAGGACCTGTCCATACCACCTCAGGCGCTGCTCCCTCATCTTCAGCTGGATTGGGGCTGTCTTCGTCACTGCCCTAACATCCTCGTTTCGCAGCCTGTCCCGACGGATCCATCCACATGCTCACCTCAGCATCCTCATCTCCGCCACGTGCAGTTGCCGCTCCTGCGCCTTACCCAGGGCCCAGCACTCACTGCCGTAGAGGAGGGCAGGTCTTACAACTGTTCTATAGAGCTTGCCTTTGGGCGTCCTGGAGCATCTACGGTCGCAGAGGTCCCTGTGGACTCCCTCCACTTGAGCCAGGTTGCGTTTATCCGTCCCCTGACCGCCTGGTCCACACTTCCTTCCTCGGATAGGTCACTTCCGAGGCAGCGGAATTCTTCCACCTTCTCGATCGTTTCCCCTTGGCAGTCTAGGATCGATCCAGCGCACTGCTCAGAGCTGATGAACTTCGTCTTCTTCACGTTCAGCCGTAGGCCGTTCTCTGCGAGGGCTCTCTGCCACAGCTGCACTCCTCCTCCGGCTCCTCCTGGTTGTCGGCTACTAGGGCGATGTCGTCCGCGTAGAGGATCGTTCTGAGAGGGCCTTCCTCAAGGTGGTTCACTATAGAGTCAAGCGTCAGCAGGAAGAGGAACGGGCTCAGAGCCGACCCTTGGTGTACCCCCACTTTGATGTCCACTTTCCTTGTCACCCCGAGTGGAGTTCGTATCGCCGCTTTCGAGCCCTCGTACATGTCCCTTATGACCGTGATCAGACTTTCCGGGACACCCCTCCCTCAAAGGGCATTCCAGATTACGGCCCGAGCTAGCCTGTCGTAGGCCTTCTCCAGGTCCAAGAATGCCAGGTAGCAGGGTTTTCGTTTCTCCCGATATTTCTCCATCACCTGACGAGCGATGAAGATGGCGTCTGTGGTGGACCTCTCAGGCATGAAGCCCCACTGCATGTGGGAGATGGGTACCATCTCCCTCAGCCTTGAGTAGACCAGTCGTTCGTAGATCTTCATCGTGTGTGAGATGAGTTTGATCCCTCGGTAGTTGGAGCATTCGGAAGCGTCTCCCTTCTGCTTGAAGATGGGGACTATGGTGCTGTTCCTCCAGTCATCCGGCATCTTACCTTCTTTCGTGACTCTGTTGAGGAACTGCGTCAGCCAGTTGATTCCGAGGTCCACGAGCACCTTCCAAGCCTCTACTGGCACACCGTCAGACCCTGCTGCCTTTCCGAGTTTCATCTTCCCTATGGCCTTGCGAACCTCTTCTTGCGTCCAGGGTGGGATGGATCCTTCCGTTGGTTGTTCTTCCTCGGCCTCCCGACGAGGGAACTGCTCGTTCAGGAGTTCCTTGAAGTACTCCTCCCATCTCTCTCTGACCTCGACAGGCTTCCGTAACACCCTACCGTCACCGCTCTTCACCGTCTTCCCTACTCGAATGTCGAGGCTAGCTCTATGACGCGCCTTGGTCAGGCGGATGGCGAACTTCTCTCCCTCTGGCCCGTCTAGTTTCTCGTACAGGGCATCCATTTCCGCGTTCTTTGCTTTCGCTACAACTGTTTTTGCCAGCCTCTTCAGCTTCTTGTAGGCTGTGAGATGCTCGGGTGCCCTCGTCTTCTGCCACAGCTTGTAGGCATCCTTCTTCCTCTTCACTGCAGCCTGCACCTCTTCGTTCCAGAACCATGCCGATTTGTCCCCTCTGGTTCCTCTCTTTGTTTCTCCCAGGGTTTCCTTGGCACATCTCAGGATTGTTTGGGCTACCCTCCTTCAGGTCTCATTCACGGGACCAGCTGGATCTGGAAGGCCTGCTTCGAGCACTGCCCTTCGCAGCTCGTTCCGCTCTGAACCCCATAGTCTCCACCATCGGATCCTGGGTTCCGTCCACACTTTGGGCCTGGTGGGTAGAGGTATGCTAAGGTCGGCTACCAAGGGTCTATGCTGTGATGCCACGTCTTCTCCCGGAATGACCTTCACATCCCGGACTGTTTTCAGGGCAGCCCTTCGAACCAGGATGTAGTCGACTTCCGTCCTTCTTCCTCCGCTAGCATAGGTCACCTTTGGCTCTCCCTCTTCGCGAAGAAGGTGCTACAGACAGCCAGGTCGTGGGCGATAGCCAGATCCAGAATTCGTTCTCCATCCGGTTTATCAGGCCGATCCCTTTAGCTCCATGAACCCTTTCCACTCCCCTTCTGCCACTACCCACATGCCCGTTCATGTCCCCTGCTATGGAGAGGTAGTCGCCTTCTGGTACGGACCTTAGGGCTTCCTCGAGCGAGAGGTAGAAGTCATCCTTGTCGTGCTCGGAGCATCCGGTCTGCGGAGCGTAGACAGACATGATGGTCCAGTAACCCTCCTTCGTGTCCAACCGCAGTGACATGATGCGGTCGTTTATTCTTTGGACAGCCGCTACTGAATCCTTGAGGGACTCCGCGACAGCTATCCCTATCCCGTTCCTCTTGGTGTCCTTTCCGTTAGAGTACAGCTTGACCACTTCTCCGATCTCCCTGGCTTTTGCCCCTTTCCATCGCGTTTCCTGCAGACACAGGACTTGTATCCTTCTGCGCTTCATCAAGTCAGCCACTTCCCTAGATCTTCCGGTCAGCGTTCCCACATTCAGAGTCCCCAGTCGAAATAGCTTCTTTAGTCGAGGTTGTTCGCCCTTGGTAGCCCTCGCATACTGACCACAGAACTCGGGCGGGGGTTTTGTGCGCCACTTCCGGGTGACGTCCTAGCCTTTACACTGATTCTATTGCGACTTGTGATCATGGTTTTGTGACGAGGTTTCTCCATTAACCCTCCTGTCAACCTGGGCCTGACGCTGGAACCGTTGCCATTTTTGCAATTTTTGCAGGGCATGGCGTGCCGGAGCCGGGAGTCGAACCTGTGACCGTTTGTGCATGAAACTACACTACTAACCACTAGGCTAACTCGGCATTATGTTAATATGTATATGATGTTTTATGTTACAAACCCGGACAAGAAAAAACAACGATTGAGTGAGGAAACACCTCGTCGTTAAGCTGAGGTCTCCTACAAGTGAATCACAGAAAAGGAGTTTGAGAAGGATGAATGATGCTGTGGCAATTTGGGGTGAGATCGCAGCCAGTCTATACCCTTCCGACTGAGAAAATGAATGTCAAATAGTCCAGCAATGCGACACTTTTCGAACGGTACGACTGGAAGATGGTCTCCCAGACACATATTACTATTAACCAAAAGATCGCTCCTATGCCACTCAGCGTGACATACTTCCGATTGGTATTGGAGGCCGGTGATTGCGGTCGAAGAAATCCTCAACCAAAGAACCAGATTGTGTTCCTAAGCCACACCAACGGTAGACCAAACAAACCGACGACGAAGTACTTTCGACAGAGGTCGACCTTGGCCGCATCATTCATGTTTCTCAAGTCCATCGGTCGGCCTTCAAGCTTAGGTAATTAAACATCTTTCCAATTTCGAATAATTTCATGGCTACATATGAAATATGTATACCAAACGATAGAGCTCGAGCTGCTGAGCTCAATTATATCCTTGATTTTTCATATACTTGACTTTAGGCGAGTTATATCCAGAAGGCGCAAAAATTGACTCCCAGTAGTCTATCTAAGTAGCGTCGAATATATTCGAATATATTCGAATTTTGGGGCACGTCGAATAGTCGAATAACGAATATATTCGAATTTTGGGCCTCAGCGAATATTCGAATAATGAATATTTTCGAATTTGGGACTTTGTCGAATATTCGAATAATGAATATATTCGAATATTGGGCCTTGTCGAATATTCGAATAATGAATATTTTCGAATTTTGGGCCTCACCGAATATTCGAATAATGAATATTCGAATATTCGAATTTATTCGAATATTCATTCGAAATTATTCGATTCGGTCCGAAGTATAGTACGTTGACGGGCTGCTCGTGCGAGTTGGTAGAAGCGCTGGAGCGTAGAAGAGTTGATTTCGGTGCAGGAGACGAGGAACACCGCTGGTGGTCCTGGGACTACCGCATAGAGGCTTTAAGGCCGTTCTATGCTGTAGTCCCAGAACCACTAGCGGTGTTGGTATAATCGTCTCCGAGCGTTTCCGAGACTCGATTGTAAGCGTCGAGCGCTTTGACGATCGATTGATGAAGATCGTTGTCGCCGCTAAGGAGCGACTCTTCCACTTCTTCTCTGCGTATGCTCCGCATACTGGCTGTTCCGATCAAGCCAAGGATGAGTTTTAGAGCCTGCTTGATGAGAAGACAGCGGAGGTACCGTCGAAGGACGTCATCATTGTCGCTGGTGACTTTAATGGGCACGTAGGCGCTACGAAAGACGGGTACAGCTGTCATGGTGGATTCGGCTATGGGTTGCGTAACACAGATCGTGAGCGTATCCTTGAATATGGGATTCGCATAACCTCACCATAATGAACACCGTGTTTTGTAAACGCAACTCCCACCTTATCTTGTTCTATAGTGGGAACACCAAGACGCAGATGGACTTCGTCCTTGTGAGAGATCGTGACCGAAATCTCGTGACAGACGCGAAGATCGTGCCGTATGAAACGCTCGCCCCACAGCATCGTCCGCTGATCTGTACTTTGAAGATCGCCCCTCCGAGGGTGCAGCAGGGAAGCAGCTGCGATTTCTCGAGCCCGGTTGCCGACAGTCACGACTGTCGATGACACTTGGAGGAAGGCTGCCGACGCGGTAGGTGAAGCTGCAAGGTTGGACCTCGGCGTTACGTGGCCTGGACGACGTATGCAGGCATGGTTGTGGACGAACGATGTGAACGAAAAGGTTCGAGAGAAGAAAGCGCTTTATCACGTGTTTCTCGGCGACAAGACCGCTGATAACTGGCGAAAGTACCACGAAGCAAAAAAAAGCTGTATAAGCATATTAGTTTGTTGTTATTACGCTTTCTCATGATCATAGGAGTCAATTTTAGACAATCAATACTTACTTACTTTGATACTTTGATGGTCCTTTTGTCGGCTGAAGGTCTTCTCAGCGGGGACCACAACTCTTCCAGACCGCTCGATCTCTGGCTGCTTGCATCCAGTGAGGCAGACTCCGCTCTCTGAAATATCTTGAGAATGAGTCTGCACATCGCGTTGACGGTCGTCCCAGTGGTCTCTTATGGTCTCTCGGGAGCCATTCTGTGACACGGAGACTCCATCTATCGTCCTTTCGTCGAAGCAGGTCGCGTAACACATCGCAGGCAGTACAGAAGCGTTGAATATCGAGGCCCTGAGGCCGGGATCCTAGACCTGATCGGTGACTTCGCGAATCGAACTGAAGGCTGCCCATGCTGCGCGTCTCCAGCGGGCGATTTCAGGAGCGAGGTTGTTATCCATGTTCAGCTCTCTTCCCAGATAGACGTAGGACTCGACCTGTTGTAGAGCGACTCCATTTAACCTTACGAGTCCCGTGTCACACCACTGGTTGACCATAAATTGTGTTTTGGACATATTCATGTACAATCCAATCTTCATACCTGCCACATTGAGCTCGTTCAGCATTTCCTCGACTTCTGCCGTGCTGGTAGAGATGAGAAAAATATCGTCGGCGAAGCGAAGGTTGCTGAACCGCTTATCGTCGACAAGGTAGCCTTTATCGTCCCAGTTCAAGCATTTCATGGCATCCTGGATTGCCGCTGTGAATAGTTGGGAGAAATCGTGTCTCGCTGCCGTGCTCCTTTCCCGATAGGAATTTTAAGCTTTCGATAGAACAGCTGTGTGGTAGTCGATGTGTTCGAGAAGCATTCGTCGAGAAGTCGGATGTAGGGCGATGGTATACCAGCGTGCACAAGTGCGTTCAAAACGGCGTTGATTTCCACAGAGCGCTTTCCGGTAATCCACGAAGACAAGGACAACAGGGAGGTGATATTCGCGGCTCCTCCCGACGAGCTGTGAGACAGTCTGAATATGGTCCATGCAGGAGAAATCCTTGCGAAACCCTGCTTGCTCCACTGGCTGATATTCATCCAAGCAACGCTCCATGCGGTTAAGCAGTATCCTGGTGAAGACCTTGTACACAACCGAGAGAAGACTGATGGGTCGATAGTTGTTGATATCCTCCTGCTGACCTTTTTTGAAGATTAAAACTGTTTTCGACTCCTTCCATGAGTCCGGAATCCTACCAAGTCGAAGGTAGTGGTTGAAGTGCTTGGCAAGAAGTGAGCAGAGGGCACTGCCACCCGCATGAGGGAGGTCAGCAGAAATGCCGTCCGGTCCGGAAGCAGTGCCTGGCTTCATCCTTCTGATGGCATGGACAACTTCTGATTCCAGAATGGGAGGTACTTCCTCAGCTGGTGGCATCAAGCATTTCGGGACAGTGATGGAAGAACGGAACAGATCTGAGTAGAAACAATTCAAATCAGTTTCTTTAAGCCTCAATTGGCTGGTATCGAGGTTGTATGCTGTCACAACGATGTTTTGTTGCGATCAAAACTTCTAGCGCCAGGCGGGACTCGAACCCGGACCTCCCTCTAACCGGGCGGGAATGCTCTACGATGAGGTGATCCCGGATACGGGTGGGTGCTGATCAGTCCCACGAGGTGTGGATGTTGCGTTAGATCAAACGGCGCCGGTGGTGTAATGGCGTAGAGCATTTCCGCCCGGTTAGAGGGAGGTGCGGGTTCGAGTCCCGCCTGGCGCTAGAAGTTTTGATCGCAACAAAACATCGTTGTGACAGATCTGAGTAGAATTCTTGTACGATGGCCTCCATCGCTCTTCGAGACGTTTGCGTTGTTCCATCCTTATCCATAAGGGCTGACATTATTGCCTTCTGATCGCAGAGATCTCGTTTGCAGCGCTTTATGCTTGCACCTTTCCCAGTGGCTTCTAACAGCTTCAATCTTCTGTAGGCTTGAGTGGACTCCTTCATTGTAATTCGACAGGCTTTCGAGATGGTGACTTTTTCCAGATGGGAAGCATTAGGTTCCAGTTTAACAGCTCTTCTTTGCTCCAAGAGTTTAATCTCATGTGCGTTGAGTCTTGAAGCAGACGGTGATGTGGTTTCGCAAGAGCTGCTAGCACATTGCAACAGTCCTTTGGAGAGAAGGTCGTAGTCTTCCGATGGATCTTCAAGAAGATTCCAATCATACGACTTTATTGCATATTCCAACTCCTCAGACACGAATGTGGGGATCCTCACCGGTGCCGGTTTATGAGTGTCACGCTTGAACATCCTCTTTTTGAGAGTCAGCTTCGCACGGACAAGACGGTGATCCGAGCCGGTGTCAAATGAAGGCAGGGCTTTCCCAGGTCCATCGTCGGTTTGAAGGCTTCTTGAACATAGAATTTCTATGGTAAAGACGGCACGCGGATAGGAGATCTATCAGGCGCTCTCCGTTTTCGTTCCTTGAGGAAGTTCCATGTGGTCCTAGCCTCCATTCGTCGTGATCATTCGTGCCGACGATAGCGTCAAAGTCACTAACGACAACTTTGTAGTAGCTCTTCTCGTCGTTGACAGTCCTTTCGAAACAGCTTGTAGAATTCCTCCTTTTCTTCATCTGTGGCCGCAGATGTTGGAGATATCCATTTATGATGGAGATGGTTTCTTGATCTTTGTTTCCAGACGAAGAACAGCTACTCGCGGACTTATGATCTTGTAAGAGTCTACTAGGTGGTGCACTGTCGAATTGACGAGAAATCCAACTCCCCCAATATTCTTTCTGTCCACCTTTGCTCCGCTAATGAGAAGCTCGTTATGGTCGGTCCCTCTTATGGTTTCGTTCTGCCTTTCGTTTCCTGCGTCGTATTTGATGATGCGGCTTCTGTAAAGCAGTGTCCGAAGATACTGCTCAGATGCGATCGAACGACAGTTATAAGTGCATACGAATAGGCAGTTTCCGTTTCGTGGTGGGAGGGAGTTTCCGGTAGTCCGATTCCAATGACGTCCTGATAGTTTAACTCCGAGATTAGATGACCCCTCGCTGGAGGAGGATGCAACCGACGTCGTAGAAGTCCAACTCCGGCGCGCGGAGGACTGGGGCACGGGTTTAGTTGTTTGAGCCATAGCGGTGCTCTGATTACTCACATGTTCCTGGCCAGGGATACAGGAGAGCCGCCCATACACGACAAAGCGTCGCGTACTGCGTGACCGTTTGTGCAGTTAGCCATCACAAAGTGATGTTCACCCCTTCACCGCGATGAGGTGGCACATGAAGGGGAGACGATCAATGCTTACAATAAACCAAGGCTGTCTATTTGCGCCTTCACATGTGCTAGTTTTTTAACGATGCGTATCTGCACCATAACATTTCTCGGGAAATAAAAAGTCTTATTGCTCTTTCCAGAGAAATGTGATATGGTGCAGACTGGCATCGTTGAAGGACTAGTACATATGAAGGCCCAAGTAGACAGTCTTGGTTTGCAGTAAGCGCTGATGCCTAAACTTGACTTCCGCGATCATGAGAAAGCGTAATAACAACAAATTAATATGCGCAAAGATAATTACATTACGCGGAATCGGACTCAAAAACCCACCGGAGCGCTTCATGAGGAGGCACTCGCACCGACTGCGCCATCGAGGCACATCTTGTGAGGTATCATAGGAGTTGACGAGTGTTGCGCGCACGCTTTCAGACCTCCTTTTCAAGTCTTCAAAAAAGCGTTCAGCAAAAACTAACTGTGCTTATACCGGGCAGGTGAGGCCGCTCTCTGTAGCTTGGTAGACTCTGCATGTAATTTGAATCGGGAAATGCTCTGCTGTGTCATGGCAGGACGACCACAGTGGCGACCTAGAGATGAACCTCCATTATCGACGAGAGGGCTGCCATTGGTCACCCGCGTGGGCGCGGTGGAACCTCCCAAGGGCAAGTCGAAGTTGTTATCGGCTGGAAAGCGGGCGCACAGAAGATCGCTGAGGAGGCCCAGAAGCGCTCATTGAGGTCCAGAAGTTTCGGCCGTCACCGGCCTGACCCGGTCGTCATCAGCTCGCCGCCTTTTGTCTGTGGCTTATTCCCAATAAACTTACATTCTACAAACTGTTCCAACCCGCTGAAGCAGGCCCTCTGGCGGTACAAAAAGCGCTTAGAAAAACCCAAGAGGGTCAGTCAAGTATTTCTTCAGGGATACAACAAAAATTGTTCTTGTGAAGGTTCTGCAAGCGTTTTCTGAAATTGGCAGACGTTTCTTAACATAAAAACTCTAAGACTGGTACTAGAAGTGTGGCAAGAGATAAGTTTTAACTAGTTTAACCAAAAGCGAAGCACCGTTCATTTCTTAACATTAGAAAAAGCGATGAAAGCGCCCTTCTTGCAGCGGCTTGTATATGTCTCCTGAACTTAATTAAGAGTGTTATAACACTCAGATCTCTAAACGTATTCGTCTCGATGGTACAAAATCATTGAGACTAGATGGTGTAGGCATAATAAATTCTTTTGTCATCCCCGAACGTTTCTACGTCCAAATTTGAGTGAATTCCTAGGCTATCTAGTAGGTCTGCAGTGGAAGCTGAAAACTGTAGTGAAGATAGCATTCCGCAGCACTTACCTCTTTAGAAAGTCTCATTTTCAAAGTGCGTAATAGTAGTAGAAATGTACTCATTGAGAAGGGGAATACATAGGGCGGCGGAACGTTGCTTGTATCACAATCAACTGAAGCAGTAGCACAACGCTGAAGCTCATAGCCTAAAGCAGGAGCAGAGTAGTAGAAGTCGATGCTACTAAGAGAAAGGATAAACTACCAGTTATATTGCAGGTGGTTCAAACAGACTAACTCGGTGGACACTCTGTTTAGCTGGGTTTCCAGGATAATTTTTTCAGGAATTTATTTTGATTTCTCAAAACGGGCCCTGTTTTTTTGACATAGATCCAGCTTAAATAGCAATGGCACATAAGGCAACAAAGTAGACATCACGATACATAGAAGGAATGTATATGGTGAGGCCTCCATTCTAATATTGTAAAATTTTCAATTTTCTGAGTTTCAAAGACAAGCACAGCAAGTTCCTTTTAAAGCCAAAGTGGTAGGATTTTTTGCTCATTCAAACGGTGCGTGCCTGAATCCTCTCGACGAAGATTTGATCTGCCGTTTCAGAAATTCTGTTTTTCATATGTTGGTCGTCTTTCAGTTTATAGCTTGTTCCTAGAATCGTCAATGCGTAGACGTCTGCACTGATGTTTCAAAAGAGCAAGGGCCATCATATACTGTCAAACGCATTAAGAAGGATGAGAGCGATGTAGCGGAGAAGAGGGCTGAGGCTTTCGATTATTCCCAGTTCCGCCCAGACACATTCAGTAGGTGTTGCTGGCTTTTTTTTTTTAGCTCATCCATGTGCTGCACTGAAATATTAGTTCAGATCAGCGATCGGCGACTCAGGATAACTCGTTCGATCCGTTCAATCAGAAGTATCGTGTGGAGAACAAGAAGAACTTCCGACGGCGAGGCCGCGGAGGACACCACAGGATGGGGAACATGAGTATAGGTTACACTCCTTCACCGAAGAAGTAGCCCGACCCTTTTTCACTTGGTTGTTGTTAGCTCTTGTAGTTTCTCCCCTGACGCAGGATATCTCGTTGTCCCCACTTATTTAGAGAAAGCTCCTCGAAGTCAATGTCGATATTGTTGCTCGTTGTTGAAAATGTTGTTATTGTTGACAGATTTTCAATGAATCGCTTTTACGACAGTATAGACGTCTCGGAGGAGGTGCTTGGAGCCTGATGCCTCAAAGGTTGCTGTGTTATCGGTCTACATTTGACTCCCAGGTATGAGTTCAACTGGTCGACTTCGAGTCATGCGATGTGAGCTGGGCTATTTGAATCGAGCAGACGGATCCTGCTCATACTCGCAAGGAAAAACCTCCGTCTGGGCCAGTTGCTCTGGACCTGGTAAACTGGGATTTCTTTTCTTTTTGCGTATCTAAGCAGACTGAAGCCATGACAAGAAATATGTCAGTCTGACTGCTGCTACCGCGTTGAATGGAACGGAAATCGCTCGCTGACTTCATGGCGTCTGCTAATTGTTTAGCGCGCTCCTCTGTTCTTGGTACAGCTTAGTGTTTCTACAGTTTTTATTCGGCTTTTTAGGTGACATCCACATAGCTCGTCGGGAGGATGAGCAAATGCACATTGACGTCAGCTTCCGTCAGCTAACAGGAGACTGCCAGCACCACCACGTACGTCGTGGAATGGTTTTCTCAAACTACGTGTTCAGAACTTGTTCTCTTCAGCTTAACAATATCATCCAATCAACGCTAGAATCGGTGGTGGACCTGAAAATGTTTCCGAGAACAGGATTAACGGTACATATCTACCGAGTCCCTCCATTATCACCCCTTACTGCGACACATCCACCGCTGTCGGTGGTAGATCTAATATAGTTTTAGGTGACAGTTCACCTCCTGCAGTCTGACGGCAGCATAGGTGGAGCAGCTCTGACCGCTGTCGGATTGGCGCTGCTAGACAATGGAGCATCAGTGAGGTGGAGCCATTCACGGTCATTCACTTGTTTGTTTTATAACGTAGGAAGCGTAGATTGGAACTTAGGGAGAGGGAACATCTCGATGCTGACGATGCCGCATTTTGTGAGACCCTGTTTATTTCTCTGGAAAAGTCTGTACTGCCAACGCATCCAACTATGTGCTGCGCTAGTGCCACCTGGTTTTGGACGAAGAGAGGCGTACTTCTTCTTCTCGGGAATTCATTCGGTATGAGCTTGAAGAGCGCTATTCTAATTTGCTTCAAAAAGTTCAGAAGTGTGGATAGGGAAAAGTTGCCGTGAACGGGTCATCGGGTTAGGATACTCATGTCCCGCTTAGTTTTAGGTGACTGTTTCATTACATCGGTGAATTACGTCAGGCTTGATGGCCGCTTATCGTTCGTAGTTAAGGTGACTGGGTATTAATTCAAATTGCAGAGCTCCTTTCTGCGGAGTGGAAGTGTGCCAGGTTGATGGCAAGCTGGTGCTTGACGCGGATGGGAAGACGCAAGCGAGGGCGGAGGCGAGCTGGTTGTTCGCTTTCACTCGGTCTGCTGAGGTCAGTTTTTGCAAGGAAGCACAGGAGTTATCAACCTTGCGCCGAATGATTATTAAGCGGGCAACGGTTTGCATGTCTTTCTTTTTGGCAGCCAGCGATGGGGTATGGATGGTGCAACGAATGTCCGGGTTCAGAAAACGTGTCACAGACGTCGTGCAGTGAGCAGCCGGATAGAAAACATCATAGAGTCACCTGGGCTTCACAGCAGGTGGAAATGTTCGACCTAGGGCCTAATGTCGATCGATGTTATTGATTTTTGACCAATGTTATCGGTTTTGGCCCTTATTTGACTGGGTGGTAGTCAAGCGAAAATGACGGCCGATGGATGGTCTCCAGAGCAGCTGTAAGTTTTTTATCGACTTAAGGCCTTCGCACACTTTCGCCGCCACGCGGCGCGGCACCACGATTGCCATAGATATCGATTTGCCTCGCGAGGCGATTCTGCGTCTCTGCCCCATGCTTAAAGATAGGGCTGCCGCGTGGCGGCGAAAGTGTGCGAAGGCCTTTAGGAATAGCGATCGATATTAGTGATTTGCTTGAAGATTACTGTTCCTTAGTTTGTGTCATATGCCTGTAGATAACGCTTAGACAGTGCCTCGCCGCTGCAGCGCGTGTCATGTAGAAAAGTTTTCCGCTGCACAGGGGATGACGTAGACGCGGGAAGAGCGGAAGTCCGTCGTTGTAACGGAAAGGTTTTTCCGCAGGTGACAGAATCGATGGGACGCTCAGTACCTATCTATGGTGTCGGTTTTTGCTTGAAATTAACCGCTTAAGGCCTCTGTTACACTCCCGCGGGAGCATCCGCGGAACGTCCGCGGACCAATGGTGCACGGCGGAGGCGGGCGTGGCGAGGCGCGGCGATTGGCCAGGTGAGGAGTCTCGGCGCGATTCCCGCCCTTCAGCGGATGCTCCTGCGGGAGTATAACTCAGGCCTAAGAATTGAAGGCGGTAAAGTAGAAATTCCGCCGCAAGAGTGAAGTGGAATGTCGTGGTTTTCTGGCTGAGGAGATGAGCAGCATAAGCCAATGCCGTCACCAATTGACACCAGAGGAGGCCAATGTTTTACATCGAAGGGGGGGGGGGGGGGGGGCTGGATGCCTGCATGCCGCAAAAATCGCAGCTGATCTTACAGAAGATAGCGAGGGCTCTGGAGATTTTAAAGTTTACGAGAATGGCTTTTCATGCTAATTGGGAAGGAGGGAAGCTGTATAAGAAGAGCAGCCGGCTTGAAGTGGCCTTAGCTTGGCCACGGTACTTTGCGTACCCTTGTAAGACGGTACCTCCCTTGTAAGACACCACTTGCAAAGCATGCATGTGGCGTCTTACAAGGGAGCTCAACGAACTTACCGTGGTGATTCTAAAAGTGACTTATTCAGGGTTGTAGGGATTGTATTAGAGCACCGTAGTGGTTTTCAAAATTTCCTGCGGACATCTGAGTAAGTCAAAAAAAAAAACAGAAAACCGTATCACCTCAGTGCGGGCCGATAAAGCCAAACTGACGTCTGGAACTGCCATGTCGTGGTTAGAATCTAACTTGCAAAAGGTTTGGGGCTGGAACAGCAGCGTAATTACAGCGATTTCACAATTTGCTTTTTAGCGATACAACAATCGAAGTGGAACATTGAGGTGCGCCGCTCACCAGCAAGGCGGTAGCGGCCGGATGGGCGAGTGGATATGGGGCGGACCTGCGGAAAAGGGGTCAGCGGTTCGGATCCCGAGGTGGAGTCCATTGCTGGGCCTGCTCACCATTGTTTGTCGGTGTAAAGTGTATCTTGAACACTGTAGTGTGCCATAATTATAAAATAACTTTGTTTTAGCCCGTATGATACGGTTTAACAACAAAAATAAACACACAAAGCAACTGTGTTTGAAATATAGGGCTCAACAATTATGATAAAGCTCTTCAAAACACTCAAGGCGAAGCAGCTTCTGAGAAGGTTCGGGAGAGGTTGAAAACAACATTGGATAAAAATATTTATTACTTCTATTATTATATTTTTAGATTTATACTTTTTATTTACTTATGAATTACATTATATAAATTAAAATTTATATATTTATAATTTTATATACAATTTTATATAATTATAATTTTATATACAGTTTTATATAATTTATAATTTAATTTATATATTTATTTATATTTAATTTTTTTTTTCTAGCTATCTTGAGCCTCTGGAGAGAAAGTGTAACAGTACCAATCTGTCTTCTTCATGTTCATGCAACCATATTGCATATTTTATATATAAAATCCTGCTATATATAAAGGAGTTAGCGGTTGTCCGTCCGTCCGTCAACTCATCCGTCTGGCCTTTCCTAGAAGTCGAGTAGCAGGCGTCCGTGTTCAGACTAGGCGCCACTCACGCCATGTCGAGACCGTTAGAAGATGTGTCACCGACGTCTTGCGACAGGCGTTCGGATTCAGAAGGCATATCACCGATGTCGTGCATTGGGTGTTTGGGTTCAGAAGCGGTGCCACCGATGTCGCGCAATAAGGGTCTGGGTTCAGATGACATGTCACCGATGTCATGCCAGGAGTGTCTGGGTTCAGAGGAGGTGTCACTAATGTCATGCAGGGGTGTCCGGATTCCGAACACGTGTAATGGGAGGCAACTAAAGGGGAGACCAGGAAGCGGGGGTCCAGTGAAGGGTGGTAGGACCAGTAAGCGGGGGGGGGGGGTACCAGTAAGTGTAGGACATTCAATGGGAGCCAGTGAAGGGGGACCAATAAACAATACCACAAAAGTGAGGATTGGGAGGGGGGGGGGGGGTAGTAAGGGGGGACGTGAACGGAACCATTGAAGTGGACCGGTCAGTGAAGGGGAGGGGACCAGTAAAGAGGATCAGTGAAGGTGAGACCTGTAATGGGGGAGCTGTGAAGAGAGTGGGGGCAGAAAAGGAGGGGCGGTAAAAGGACCATCAATGGGGCCAGTGAAGGGTGCCACTTAGGTGAGGGGGACAAAAAGGGGAGGCAGTGGACGGGAACCAGTGAAATGGGAGAGTCCTGTGAAGGGGAGGGGACCCGCAAAAGGGAACTAGTGAAGGTGGGACCAGTAATAGGAAGGGGCGAACAGTGGAAGGAGCCTGTAAGGGCGGGTCAGTACTTTTTCTTACAATCGTCCAACAGGAACATCGTACATCGTGCGTCTAGATCAAGAAGATGTGCCACAGATGAAACATTGCAAGGCATGCGTTGGATTTTCAGATGACCTTTGAAAGGCAGCGAGCGTGTGCGTGTACATGCCTCTCACTCTCACTCTCACTACTGACTGATGCTCGCTACATTTTTCTGCCTGTCTCTGGCTCTCATGGGTAAGGGGGTATTGTGTATTGTCGGAGGGGGGGGGGGGGGAGGTAGGGAGAATGACTTCGGGAATCGGAGGATTATTATTGCCGTCGGTTATTTAGCGGTATTGAACTCTGAGCTCTCACAAGATTATCGCAATCTGTCCACCGCCACGTAGAGAATGCGTACTTCGAGGAATTGCATAGGCGTCATAGGAGCAGTTTTGAATATACTTGAGATTTATGGAGAAACAATATCAAACTTGAATGGTTTGTTTCGCCACCTCCCTTCAGACAAACCTTTTTTATTATAACACCTCCTCGGTGGCTCATCAGTGAAGAAGGAGGTGTTATAATTTTCATTTTTTATTTTTTAAAATGCCCTACTGTCCCGCTTTCTTTCCCGTAAAACCAGTTTTTCACTGTAACGCGAGTAAGAAGGCCTACGGGGGTGTTCTATTCTCAGGGTTTGGGGGCGACTGGTTGTCTATAAAAATTATAATTATATAAAATTATATATCACCTGCACCTGCATCACCTCTCGTCCCGTTGATCATCAACTTGCTCGAGCCAGCAGCGTCTCTATTCGTCTTCATAAAATTATATACAAAATTATAAATACATAAATTTTAACGTATATAAATTAATTCATAAATAAATAAATAAATAAATAAACTCTAAATCCAAAACTAAAGTAATAGTATAAACAATAAATAAATAGATGAACGTTTAAAATTAAATATAATAATAAATTAAATTAAAATAAAATTATAAATACATAAATTTTAACGTATATAAATTAATTCATAAATAAATAAATAAATAAATAAACTCTAAATCCAAAACTAAAGTAATAGTGTAAACAATAAATAAATAGATGAATCCAATTTTGTTTTCAGCCTCTCCAGAAGCTTCTCAGAAGCTGCTTTGCTTTGAATGTTTTGTAGGGCTTTATCGTAATTGTTGAACTATATATTTCAAACGCATTTGCGTTGTGCGTTTACTTTTGTTTTCAGATCGTATCATGCGGGTTAAAATAAAGTTATAATATCTTCATAGTACACAACAGTGTTCAAGATACACTTTACACCTACAGAACAATAGTAAGCAGGCCCACCAATGCAGGATCCCGCCTTAGGATCCGAACCCCTGCCCCTTTCCTGCAGGTCCGCCCCATATCCACTCGCCCATCCAGACGCTGCCGCCTTGCTGGTCAGTTTGGCTTTATCGGCCCGCACTGAGGTGACTTTTGCAATTTTTGACCTACTCAGATGCCCGCAAGAAATTTGAAAACCACTACTGTGCTTCTAAGACAATCCCCTACAACCCTTCACTTTTAAAATTGATACGGTGAGTTTAGTGTCCACCGAAGTCCTAAATACAAACTTCCGTAACGTTTGGACGCACTTGAAATACAGGTGCCCTTCGTGATAGCTCCTCTTTTAACAGCCTTTTGTTTTGCTCAGCATTTCTTGTGAAAGTGCTTACTGTAGGCGTCCGCTGTAGCTTCTTGTCGTCCGCCCAACGTCCAGTTCCGCATCACCACAGCAGAGTGAAACCTATTTTGAGCGACTCTGGTTTTGTTTTGCATGCTTGATGATTTTTGGGTCAAACAGTATTTCTTCTGAAAATCTGTTTTTCGGGTGATCTACGGTCGTTGCCAACGTTGCCGTTCGCGCTCCATCCATCGTCAGAAGAGACAGCTTTTTGAATATCGACCCCACCTTCATCCTTGGTAGCATCTAAGCAGGTGGATGTGGATAGCGGTACCCCGTGTAGTGTGCGTGCTGTTATTTGGCAGGAGGTAAATTATTGTTCCCTGGACGGACACGTTAATAGGAGAAAGCGGACTAGGGATAAAGGATAACAGACGGCGTTACTCAATCCCTTTTGGTATGCGCCACGATTCTGCTTCGACGGGATGCCGTGAGGCCGCTTGAATGCCTGTCTTTCTAAACAGTGACTTTCAGTAGCATGAAAGGTTTGGTTCACTTGGGTAGAAGTGTTGACCTCGGTCCGGGGCATACGTCACTGTCGGCGCCTCCGCCAACCGCCAGGGCACGCGAATGGAGCTAGCCTTTGATTGCAACTTGACCAGCACAAGGTTCGACCCTAATTGGGACTATTGTTTTTAGGCCTTCCTATGTTTTTGTTCTTGTCACAGTTTCAAAGATCTTTTTGCAGTAGCAGGAGGTCCTATAGTTTTCTCTGTCCCTGCATGAGCCACTTTTTGTTCTAGGGCGAGGCTGAAATGGTCGCCTCCGATTCGTGCGGGCCTTTCCAGGTGGACACGTTCGCGTCTGCGTTGAGTTTGGCGCGAATGGGAGCCCAGCAGATATTCTCGTTCTACAAGGAGATGATGGAGCGGAAACTGAGTGTCGACGTCTTTCCGAAGGTCGAATGAATCGTCGACCTGCCAGAGGCTGGCGCACGAGCGTCTGTGTTCCGCCCATTTCTGGTTCTGCTCGATCACTCTGGCTGCCCGAGCATGTCTAATGAGCTCTACTTTGGGATGGGACATGGTCCCTACCGTACTCGATCCTCAAAGTTGTTTCCTTTTTCGACCCTCGTTGACCCTCGGTCATTTGACCGTCTTCTACCCATTCCTCCTTACTGATCGCTACGGTCGTTGACTTCTATACCGCTGGTACACCCTCTTTCTCTCGGGTTGGTCTGACTGTTAACAAGCTGTTATTTGTTGATTTATTTGTTGCTTCAATTGAACATAAAATCTGGTCCGAGCAACATCAAGGCGAACCGTATGAAGGGAAGTCGTACGTGGCGGAATCGGTGCCTAAACGAGGTCGTTATACGAAAGCTACGGAGCGGTTCAGCTTCTACTACTCTACAGTACGCATTCTTGTGTCATTCTTGTGTCGCACTCACTTGCTGCCCTTTGCTGGGCCATCCAGATCCTGAGATAGATGGCGAAGTCAGCCGCGAAGAGAACGAAATTCACGAAGCAGGCCAGCTGAAATGCATTTCTTGGGTGCGACTCAGAGCGCTTCTCTCGCAGTTGGCTCCTTCATTTTTCACACATTCCCCGTTGTGCCTTCGCTGAGCTGCAAATGTCCACCGAGGCTCACCAGCAACGGTGCCGTGCTGCTACACTACGTGCTCAAGAGACTGGTTGTTCGACTACAAGAGACGATGTAACAGCAGAGTTGCTGCTGGCAGGTCCTGCGAGCCATTATCGCTACAGAAATCGAGTGTTTCGAAGTAGCCGTGCACTTACCGCTGCCGTGTAGAACCAACCGCTCTGTGTGAACTCTTCACCATTGAAGCACAGCCAGATGGAGATGAAGTAGAAGATGCTGAGGGCGAGTGAGCATGCGCTTTCCTAGGACACAGCGTTTTCTTCATACGTGAAGCCGCTACTATAGATGTGCTCCACCGAATATATTCGAATATTTATCCGAATAATTTATTCGAATATTTATTCGAATAATTTATTCGAATATTCGTTCGAATTCGAACATCGGTGTTTTCTAAAAGTCGAATATTGATTCGAGTTCGAACATCGAAGAAAGCCATATTCGAATATTATTCCGAAATCGAATAATTAAATTCCATTCGATCGAATAATTTTATTCGATGACGAACTTGCAGTCTTCAAGCATACAACTTTTCATCCAACATTTGAGTGATCGGTGTTCTTAGTTTTGATGAGGGTAGCAAGTTGGACTGCATTGAAAAGAAAGGAAATAGCAACGGATTTCTGCTCAGAAGCTGTGTTTTCGTTTATCGTTCTCTACATCTTCTAATCTAGAATCCTCTCACATCAGTCGCAAGTCTCCGTTCACCCGAGTTAAAGCTCATGCCTGCTGGAGGCGCCAGGATGGAAGTTGTCGATCCCGCCGTTGTGAGAATTGCAGGAAGAGACATCGACATTTAGAGAAGATCTAGCGCTCGATCTATTTTTGGATGAAGCCTTTTGAGAAAAAAAGCGCTGAGTAGGTGATACACTGTCGCAGGAAAGTGATTCGTATTCACTTCCTAACATATGATGTGTAACTTCTGAAGCAAGTCTAGATAGAAGCCCATCCTGTACCGCTTCGCAACTGGCAGCCTTTCCTAAACGAACCAATCCTTAGTGAAGCCTCTTCCAGCCCGCCTTAGTAACACCAGTACGATCCTTGAATGCCCCAGCAGAACGCGGTCAAGCACCACCTGCGTCATGGAGTTGTTTGATGTTTCAGCACTATAGACGATAATATCCAAAGTATCAAACGATTCTGCAATGGAAGCCATCAACGAGCCCCTCAACAAGCGCCGTGAAAAAGTTAACTTGTTTAGGTTTTCCACAATACAGCTGGGACCAGATTTATCAATCGCTTACCGCCCTCTAACGGAGAAAATACCGTCAAACCTGAGCCTAATAAAGGTAATATCAGGGGAACTGGCGGTGTTTTCACCATTAGAGGGTGGTAAGCGGTTGATGGATCTGGCCTCTGATGGCACTCCTTAAGAAGTGTTTGTGATGTAATGTCTTCTGGTGGTCGGGGAGCATTTCGCGCAGATAAGGGTTTTGGCTATGGGACAGCGCCTGGCACCCACACTACCATTGCCCTCACGTCAAGGATTGAAACACCTGTGGGGTCACGACTTGCTTTGTTATACTGCCGATATGTGGACGACTGCTTCATCGCCACGCAGGATAAAATGAACAAGTGCTTTGAGGCCATGAACAGCCAGTCCATGTACAACAATCTTACATGGAAAAAGCCTTGCGGAAACTGGCTCCATTTCTTCAATATTCAGGTTCACCTATATCATCAACTGGTATCACAAACCCAGCTGCAAAAACATAATTGTCCATAGTCAATCGGCACACCCAAATCGGACAAAGCAAACAGTCGTAAGGAACATGATCCGAACCGCAACTAGTGTGTGTAAAAGGGAAGGTGAGCGAAACGAATTCTTGGAGGTGGTCAGGAATTAGGCGTTTTCAACGGCTATTCACTAAATAAACTCTCATTCACACATGGGAGAGGTGGTCAAAAAACGCCACTACATTAATTCCAAAAACGCTGTTCGTTTTCCGATGAACTGATTACTTCTACACGGGACTGTCTGAGGAGATCTGGGCTGGAAAACTCGGTTGCAGTGTTTGATCTGCCACCTGACAACCTTAAGAGCAGTTAATCTGCAGTGGGGTATATGCTCGCTGCTGTGGAACCCGTAACTGTGTGGTTTGTTCAACGGGAAAAGAGGGCACTTCACCGTAACGGATAGTTCCTCCTTACCATGCAGGTGATCGTTTATCCTCACATGAGAGGGCACTACACCGTGACGGATAGTCTGCCTGATCTACGTGAAACTTGCGTTCAGGAGTGCATCGGTGAAATCGGCCGTCCTCTGCATGTGAGGGTGAAGGGGCACCTGCATGGGATTGAGGAACTTAGAGCATCCACTGCTCTAGGCAACCATAGGATCAACTGTCATGTGGAGGGGGGGGGGGGGGGCGGAGGCAGACATAACTCCAACGCCGCGCGAACCCCCCCCCCCTGGCGTCGCGCACGGTGCGCGGCGAAATTGGACGAGTTGTCGCGGTCCGATGCTTCCGAGATGCGCCACGCCTTTGTCTTATTTAAACGTTTCTTGGAAATGGTATATGAATGTGGTTTCAACAGGATGATCAGCGACAGTTATACAGGAATCCTGGCCATGTGGATGGTCTCTAGCGTCAGTATTTGCCATCTACAACTTCTTCGGTCAATTTTAGCCGTGATTATGGCTATACTACGGAAAAGGTCACTATCACCCATTCTCGGATCAATTGTCCCACTGCGAACTGTTGCCTACCACATTCTGTGTGATTTCAAGTTCCTTGCTAGAGATGTGGTGTGAGAGCTTAAACACTGAGAACATGCTCGTGCTTCGCGGCTAACCATGCGTCGCTGAGCGCACGTCCGCGTTTCAGCGCCGCGACGTCGCGTTGGAGTTCGGTCCTGGAGCCGGGGGGGGGGGGGGGGGGGATTCTGGGGCACAAGGTTCAAACGTCGGCGCGCAAAGCTCTTGAAGATCTATTCCAGAGACCCCAAGGTCAACCGGAAGGGGAATGTCTGTATATAACGCGCCAGCTCATGCCCTACCTGAGTCTTGCATTCTAACCTGGGGTAGGCGCTGTCCTGTGCCCCTCGTCTACCCTGTGCGGCTTCCGCTGGCATACAGTGGACTATGCTGACAATGCGAGTACTGCTCGGTCTGCTATAACAAGCAAGCTTGTACTTGTCTGTGCTGTCCTGCTTGTCAGGACGAGCTAAAGTTTGAAAGGAGAGGCAAAAAGAGAAGGTTGCTATGGATTGTAGGTTCTTCATGTGGTCGTTGAAAAGGCACAGAACTCCAATTCTTTTCCGATACCATGAGAACTAGATGCGCGGAGCATTTCAAAAAGATATAGCAATATCATCCTCCACTCCTTAACAGTTCGCGGAATTGGAACACTAATCGTTTGCTATAAGCACGTTTATTCTACAGCAAAATGCGGTTACTCATTATTCGTTCATTCGCACAAATTATTCGACTGTACGAATAAATGAAAACCGGTACTTATTCGATTTCCGATCAATCGAGCATTTTCGACATCGAATAAATTCGCTCATTAACACTCACCCCATCCATATTCAAAATCTAGCCCGTAGTTATTTTTTTATAGTGGCGGTGTGCAGCTACAGCTTTGGATCTCCACTAAACCAATGACTGGTGATGCCACAGCTGTGGCCTTCTCCTAGCTCCTGCAGACCACTCTGGCGATTCCCTATGCGTGTGATGGTTGAGCCGTGAAAAACAGTAGTTCTCTCCTCACCGCAGTTGGTAGCTCAGTGGATTTAAATAGAGTATAACAGGAAAGTGGGATTACATTATTGCAGCACTGCTGGACTCTGATACGAGTAGGGAGCCAGATTGCCCGCTCTCTTAACCTCCCGGTGGATCCAAGGATCACCGTAGACCGTGAACCCCTAGTGCGTATTTGGTCAATAGACTGCGGTGGCTGGCCGATGGACAGTAGGTGCAAGAATAGTTATTACGCATGCAAGAAGCCATTTTCAGGGGAAGTAATAGTAGTCATATCCTGTTTCACCTCTAAGGCCTAAGCACACGGCAGTGCTTCATCCTTCCCACAAGTCAAAAGTCTGACACCGATTTATCGACCCTAGAGTGATGGAGGGTTGGTCGGGCTGGATGGAAATTCGATGTGACTATGTCGTCGTATTTGTAAGTGGCCCTATGTGTTGTGTGTAGGTTCCGGTTTCCTTCTAGACTCGTTCGGTAATAACTTCCAAGCAGAAGTCATCGGGTGCACAGGACAGCCAGCACCTCCAACTGCGCTACTACGCGCCCAAATAAATAAATAAATAAACATATATAAAACATAAGGACATCCATAAAACATGATATATACCACATATAGTTATACACTATTCGTCTGCTTCGTTCGTAAGCTGACTCACCAGCGAGGCGTATGATACTCCTCGAATCGGGATCTGCACTCGGTCCAATTCGAACAGCAGAACAACGATGAGCAGAGCGTCGGTCAGGATGGAAATGACGACTGTGAACCATATCAACGATGAACCTGAACCATATCAACGATGAACCATCATTGCTTGGAGGGTAGGGCAGTATGTGGTGGCAGTCAAAACATTGACGTTCTCTGCGCGTACGCAGCTACTGATATATCGCCGTGTCAGAGAGATGAAATCCTCCTCAGCGCTTCGATGAAAAGTTGTGAGTTGCATCAGGGCGACGATTCGAAGAGCATTCGCAGAACATATGGAGGCTTTACATACTTGCATAGTACGGAATGATCGCTCAAGCGCTAATCAAAGGCACCCTCAAATTTCGCTGATTCAACTAAGGTTGAGTGGTTTGTGAATCAGATCGCGCCTAGGCCAACTAAAGCTTGCACCCCTCCGAGGTGAATTAGTGCCAGTGGGAGGGGTAAAACAGGACCTATCCATCGGCTGACCACCTCAAGCCATTGTACTGGCCAGTTGTCCACAAAAATTGACTCAACGAGATACCGCAGATGTAAAGTGTGTGGCACCTCAACAAAGGTGCTAATTGCACCCTTTATCCCTCCATTATCCTTCATACTTTATAGGAAACTAAACCCCATGCACGTGTAAAACGGCATTGGTTCCGCATCCACACCTTCAGAGGAGTCGCAGCGTTTCTCCGAAGAGTCGGAACAGGAAAGTGGATTTCCCTGGAGAGGCCTAGTGCACGCTTGGCATCATTGCTGATGGTGAGTGGCGCGATGAAGCTGCTTACCTAACCTGCCGGAGGTTTTATTTATGGAAATGTGCCTATTGGGTGGAAAAGCTTCCAGTCGTTGAGGTTCGCATTCCAGAGTCATCACGGGGAACAGTTGGGCATGAGACCAAAACGTTCACTCGGAACATGCAAAAACACTACATTGATCCAACGCCTGACCAAGGCAGTCGAGCTCAAACCAGGAAGAGCACTGGCTTCGCTCAAAATTCGTGAATGGCGGTTATTTGGGATGCTGGTCCTCAGTTCGGCGTCTGTTTTTGACTTCCTCTATGTTGAGATTAATATTTTTATCCAACAGAGCAATTCAACAGCCAATAATGAACGTTAACAGGTCAGAACTCGTTCGGAAAGCGCTTTGTACAACTTTAACCCTATATTTTTGTAATCGACATCTCAGGCTCCACCTACCTTGTCTCGTTTCAAACTTCCAAGGGTGATTGAAACCCTTCCCTGTTAAGTGTTCGAACTGCGATTAAGTGAGGTTTCGCCACTTGACTAGCTTGTGGATAGGGTGGCGCGATAAGAACGACAACATCTCTCCCCTTTTTTGAAAGGGAGAGCGAAAGCAATCGCAAGCAGCATGGAGAGGTCAAACAGCACACATCTGTAATGTTACTTGCCTCCAGGTGACGAGGGTGCACCAGCTAGTGAGACCAGTGTGACGAGTGAGAAGAACTAAAGCAGTGGATCTTATCGCTGACCGTAAAATGAACTCTTTCTGAAGCAATTACCAGAGTGAGAAGCTTGAAGAAGTAGGGAAATGTACCAAACCGGGACACATAGATGGGCATCCTGAAATATCCTTGTTGGCTAGAAGTTTAACGTTAGGAAGAAGACCGGAACATGTAGGAAGGACTCGGATAAATGAGGTTGCCAAGGAGGGGGGGGGGGGGGATTACGCCAACCATGGATGTACACAGACCTTGTAAGGTTTGTGAGTATCGGAGGTCTGTCGCAGGTGAATATTACTACTAAGCGTGTACATGGTCTCACATGAACACATGAGAAGTCTGGCTGCATGGAGCCAAAGACTGTTGTTATTACATGTCGCCTTAGGTTGCTCGGTGAGCAGGAATAGGGTGCAGACGCTGCTGTGCTTTTATCGCAACACTTCCACATTCCATCGCTTAGGAGAAGAGTAGGCTCTCAGACGCTTGAAGTGTGGGTTATTCGCGCCAACCCTCGCTTGGGAGAGATGGTGAGCACGTGGCTCTTAGTGCGTCTGGAAGAGCGGAGCGTTGCATGAAGCGAGTGGAATGTGTGGAGCTCTGTAAGATTTTGAGAGGACGGAGGAAGAAGTCATCTAAAGCTGAACGCCACCGACATGCTGGCAGCTCCGAGAAAGGCGGCGAGGTTTTATATTGTGAGAAGGATGCTCCTTCCATGTTGCTCGAAAGAACTTTGGTCTTTTCGCATGAGGAACGAGAACTGCTGTTCCATATAAGGAAACGGAATGCGATTGAACAGTCAAACCGATTAGTCGGAGTGACGCAAGAGCCGAGGTGCCGACCAACGTCGCGAACTAGGAAACGCAGAAGAGGATGGACGAAAGAGAAGGTGAATTGTTTAGAAGTGATGGTGAGCGGCCAGTGGGAATGGAGTGGCCCAAGGGCAGTTTCGAGCAGGGTGAGAGCACACAGACGAATTGATGACAGGAATTTCGTTGAGAAGGCGCTTGCTTCAGTTTACCCCTGGAATGATCAGGGAGCTGCAGAGCATAGAAAGCATTGGAATTCCAAGTAGCAAGAAGGAGACAGCTCTGCAACAGATCCTAGTTTCCTACGAAAAGGCACGCAAGGTTGCACAGGATGTTTCGTTGCGATCGAGGTCTTGCGCCAGGAGGGATTCGAATCCGCGCCCTCTGCTCTCCGGGCAGGATACTTCGCATTATGCCATCGGTGCTGTTTGATCGCACGTAACATCCGCGATATGCTCGAGGTCCGTCAGCAATCAGTCGTAATATCGGGTAGAAAAAGTGATACAAATAGTGGTAGCAGGAGGCTGAAACAAATGCCGACGAGCTGCCATCCTCGAATGTGGATGCCACTGCTAAGCGAAAAAGGGCTTCACTGTTAAAGAGTTCAAGTAGCATTAGTAGATGATGTAATGATTGCTACTAGGAAGATATCATGGATGTTCTATTCGGCCAAACAACTCTGGTGGAGTAGGGCCTAGCATCGCTACTCAGAAAGCAGAAGGTGCGGGTTCGAGTCCCTCCTGGCGCAAGAGTTTTGATCGTAGCCAAACGTCCATCTAACAGTTTAAGTAGCTGTTCACATCCCGAGGGGAGTATTGACAACGAATGGGTTTTCTGGTCTTTCGTGTTCTATTCTCTAGTCCATAGCGAAACACAAAAGCTGTTTCCTTATTGGCCCATAGCGGGTACATGCGACCATAATTCAGAAAGATCGTCTAGAGCGGTATAAAAGCAAAGCAGCCAAGCTGGCGGTGTTCTCGTGGCTCATTTTCCAACAAAGGTAAACAACAACGAAAGCGAAATAAAGCAGCCCTAGCTGGGCAGAACTACTCCGCGAAGCGCGCGACAGGGAGCGCCGTCCTTGGTTGGCCCGCGGCATTAGTAGTTGATCAGTCGAAAACGCTCCTTCAGTCAAAGCTTCAGCTCAGCAGAATTAGGAAAGAATTCACACTGTCTACTACAGAACGCTTCACCTGATACAGTGGTCGAGTAAGAAGTGCAGCCTTCCGAAACACAAGGAAATCGTCACTTCTCTTCTCGTTAACGGAGTCTTGAAGATTCGAAGGTTCAGCATAGGCTGGCAGTGAACAATTTTCTGCAGCGCTTTGATTGTACCTGGAAACGCTGTCTGGGGTCAAGGTTGATGACCATTGATGCCCGTCGTGTAACCCTTCCGAAGGTTTGAAATTGGAAACACCAAATCGTTCTATGCCATTCATAGCCTGTGCCGCTGTGGCTCAAGAAACTGCCTTCTTCTGCCTTGACAAGCACGCAGGAATCGCGGTCTGTAGCGGGTATCACCAACTTCTGTGGTGCTTCCATCTAATAGCAATGGTTTGTCAAACGTTTTCCCTCCTTCTGCTTTCTGGTTACGGAAGGGCACTGTATCGTCTTCAAAATACTTTGCTGTGAACTGGCGATGCAAAATGTGCAGTCTATCGAGAACGCAAGGAAACTCATTCATTTCTAGAACGGTTTCACGGACTCTAACGCGCACACTGCACTCGGCGAAATCAGGACGTACAACTGTGATCAGCTGTCAGCTGAGTAGCGAGGAGCCGGCAACTCTTCAAGGAGAGACAAACAACCAGATTGAGCTGTGGTCGCGGTTGGGAAAGGGACGCGCATGGTGCGATTAACTGATCCCGGAATGCATGCACCAAAACAATACAGTAAGGAGCGATGAAAGGACGCATGATGGACAAGGCTGCATTACAGAGGAACAGAAGGAAGCCTGTAAGTGAAATAGACTGCAATGAGAACGACGAAATCAGCGGGCCCTGAGGCGCTTTAGAACCCTGGATGCAACACGAAAAGCTGTACTATTCTTGGCATATTTTGGAAACAGACAGTCCAAGAAAATGCTCAATTCACCAGTTATTTTTCCGAGTCAGTGGACCGCGAATATGTGACGCAAGCGGTTGCCGCTTGACGAGCCACTTATGACTAGGCGGAGTTTTCACGCAGCTATTGTACGCTGTATGTAGCTACCACTCAGTCAATCTCATGGGAATGTAGCCAAGACGCGGCGCAGAAAGTGTTGGAAGGCTGTCACAAAACCAGACTGTCGGTTATGGACAGAGCAGCAAAAGCTAGGAACTCCTGTCACCTCCCACGGACTGTGGAGGGAGCTTCGTTGTTGCATAGCATGCGGCGAAGATCGATGCCTGCGGTTGAAGATAAGATAGCAGGAGGGCACATGCGGCTGCCGAAAACACTGTCCACTCGGAGCAACGCATTTAGCGAACCCACGCTCTAGGAAACTGGCCTTAGGCCCGTTTGGATGTATGGCGTTAGCAAGTTTACCGTTCGCTTTGATTTCCCTGCGCTTCTTCTGCGCAATAAGACACGAACGTTCCTCAGTTCGCCGCAGGAGCTGGCCAAATCTACACGTAGATGCATACCGCTTGGTTCGATACGCTGCGACTGTACTATTGGGGACTGCTGCCGTCACTCCAGTGTCGCGGCGCCACGCGTAGAATACGATTGCCCGAAGATGCTCTCGTGGAATTGGCCTTGCGCCAACCCAAGCAGAAGCATTTCCGCTGACAAACCTTTTGCAGAGAAGCTTCGAGTATGTTCCACGACATGGCAGATCATGGATATCAACCGAAGGTCGGAAGCTCCGGACTTTGGAAGCTCCGGAAAAACCCCATCCAGGTTTTCTTAGAAACCAAATAATTCACACAATTTCCACATCAAATTGCACACTCTTCCAAACAACCTGACGTTATTGAAATCAAACCGAACATCTTCCAATTCGAAAGAAGCTCCTTCCACATATAAAAGGACTCGAAAAAGATTTTTCCGTCGTTTTTTCCCAACGAAAATCTTAGTATGACTTTCCTGTTTTTTATATTCATTTAGAGTTTTAATTCACCTACCCAATAATGAATTCATTCACTTATTGGGTAGGTTCGAAATTTTGTAGGACCCTCATTTTTAAGCAAAAATAATGGTTTAAATGGTTTGAGTTCTGTTTTAGAGTCAAGAAGTCGGCCATTTTTTAGTGTTAAAAAAGAGATATCACCATGTCTTCTTCCAACACGTCGCGATTTCGATTCGATTGATGTTAATATTTCTGTCTGCATGGAGTTTTAGACCTGTAAACGACGCAACAAATAGAATTTTAAAGAACACATATATCCTCACTGTGATGTTTCATTTACACCATTAATCAAATAAGCATCGCGATGAGCTTTTCGAGAGCATATCGCCATCTCGCTTTTTAATGCACTAAAGATTGCTGCCTTACTAAGCTTTAAAACGAAGCTTAATTTGCCTTTTTCTCAGAAAAGTTATTAAATTATCACACCTATTCGGGCAGCTTAACTAAAAAATGTCAAAGAATGTTATACCAAATGTTCCTTGGGCAAAAACTATCCTAACAACCTTGGAGAATCGGTAGTATAACCTGAAAGAAGCTCGTTTCGATTTCGACAACGTCCGCTTTGATGACAGGAGCATCTAGTTTGTTTAGACGAGCGTTCAACTTGTCGTGAAAATGGTATATCAGCTCCATATTTTAGATCACGAATGGGAACGGGCAACCAGCTGGGTATTATAGAAACCACCACCATATTAGGCTCATCTCCAGAGCACGATTTGAAGTAGCGAGGTAGACAAGCTGAGTGCTCCTTATATAAGGGGGGGGGGAAAGTAATGAGACACTCCATGCCGTGTCCACATATCTCGTGGCTGGAGTCTGGTTTCGTGTTTGTCGTATTTGTATGTTTGTATGCTATTTACTGAAGCCCACCTGAGAAGTTGCCACTTCTGCCCTTTCCAGAAGCATGCCAAAACCCCAGCCTGTCTCATGCCGAAACCCCAGTCTGACGAGTCGACCTGTGTCACGCGAATCGCGCCCAATTCCCAACCCCGAGCAGCCTGGACTCAGTAGTCACGCAAGATGAGAAGTACGTCTTCTACCTTAACCCTGCCAAGCAGCGAGTCTGGATGAGGCCTGGTGACCTGATACCGACCTTCGTTCGGCGAGATGCTCACGACGAGAAGCACCTTTGGAGCTTTTGGGTCTGCGCCCTGGATCGGTTTACCGGAAGCTGTTTCCCAAGAGCACTACGATGAACTCCAAGGTCATGGTGAACGAAATAGAAGAGATGGGCCGGCGACTCGCTTTCATTCATTCGCAGCGCTTCAAGAAGGTTCTCCTCTTCGACAACACCGCACCCCATCGGGAACAAGTAGTAACCACGGATAAGCTTGGCCAGCTGGGCTACGTTCACATGTCTCACCCACCGTATTCGCCGAACATCTCTCTATGCGACTACCACTACTTCTTGAGCCTACAGAACTTCCTGGTCGGAAGGGACACAAGGACCCAAGCAGACCTCGACAACTATAACGAGCAGTGGACCAGCACCAGGCCCAAGCAGTTCTGGAAGGATGGGATCAGGAAGTTGGCTGAGCGATGGCAGCAAGGTCATTGCCCTTAATGGCAAATACATTCCTCAGCATCGTTGAGTTGTAATTGAGTTATAAAGAGATAAAGATTTTTTTCAATTTGTCTCATTACTTTTGGCCTCCCCCCCCCCCCCCCCCAATAGAAGGAGGGTCATGAGCTGCACGTCAGCCAGCAGCCCTCCTTGAACTCTTTGAGATTGTTTTCCTCTCACTGAGAAGCTCATCGCAAGCGACTGATTGGTACCCACTCGAACGCGTGTTCCTTCTGGATCATGATCTCTGGGTGGCGGGCAGCCATAACCTAGCACGGACCGTTGAGGGCGCGTGAGGAGCAGTGCTGCCGGTAGTGCAGAGCGATAGTCGCACCACTCTCGAGGGGCCTCTGCAGCCGGCGACGCGGTCAGGCGCCAAACATCGAGGCTTGCGCCAAGCCGCGTTGAGGAGAAGAAACATTTGAGGAGGTGCGTCGAAGTCTTGAGACGACTGTAAGGAGCGTCCAGTCAGTTTCACATGGAAGAAGTGAGGTGGGCTGTACTGATCTCGTGCACGGGTTAGCTTGCACTGGGGAATCCTCCTAGCTTGGAAGACTGCAGAGCGAGTTATCCAGCGGGCTTCGTGTCATAGCGCGCCAGTCCGACTTCTCGACGACGAACCTCCATCTCTCGTGCATACCCGGAGCGTCCTTCTTGCTAAGTGAGATGAGCTCTGAAGTTCTACCTCCGCATTACTTCGCTATGATACAGACACAACAGTTATTTGGAAAAGTGTTTGGCCTTGATCTCAGCGATCTTCACCCTCGGACCCTTCATAGAATGGTACGTTTCTCTGTGTGTCTTAAGGGTAGCTAAATTGCTATTGAAACTTTTTTTAATGGAGTGATTATGAAGGTTTGATTTTTTCTGCAGGCTTCTGATGCTGCGGTAGAGGCCTCGTGGAATTTTTTGAGGTGTTTATTTACTTAAGAGGTAGACTTATGTATGTTTAGCATGAAAAAGTAAAGAACGGAGCAGTCTGACCATGGACAGTCGACATCCCGTTCATTTCCAATTTTCGTGTCGGAACAGAATTGGGGCTTGTTGTTCGCGTTATATCGGGAGATATTTGAACATAGCACTACTCTCTGGATAGTGCTATGGGGAAATCAGTGGTGTATCCTGCGCTAATTAACGGATTGGTCTGAAGCTAGATGGGCCAGTTTACTACGTCGGGAGCCGCGACCTATCGTGAGACGTCACAGCGAGAAAGAATATCAATACTGAAGGCTGATCGCATTAAGATTGAACTGCTCGGCACCGGGACAATTAAAGGAGGGTCAGAGGCAGTACACGATCAGGTCATGGAAACTGACGATCCCTTAGCGATCCTGTTAGGGAGAGGCTGCCGCATTCTCATCCGTGGCCACGAGCTTGGACGAGTGTGGCTGAATTCTGCCGCTTCTGTAGCGAAAGCTCTATTGAAAGCAGTTTGAGACTGCGATAAGAGCGACGTTTTTGCGGGTTCCAATTGGTTGAATGCTTACAACATGGGTTGAATGAATGCTTGCTAGCAGTGATCCTGTCGTTCAAGATGTGTGTATGTGGAGTCAAACTGGTTTCATGGTTAAACAACTTTAGCAATCGCATCTGCCCGGTAGGGTATTGGTTACCAATCCGCACGACGCTTAGTGACGCTTTCCATGTGGTGGTCTCCGAATTTCTGTGAATCACCGTATCCATCGATACTTTTTTGATGTCTATCACAACAGTACATGATAATTTCATTTGAAGGCGCAAAGCAATAGGGCACACATATATTCAAAGCCAGCAGTGGGAGTGAAGATCATTTGCATCGTCGCCTAGGCGAGGTTCGTCTCTCCGTCAAGCTCTCGTTCAGACTTCCGACTGGATGCTGCCGCTGGCGTGATGAGGCGGTCTGAAACGCGTGCACGATGCGGCTGGACTTCCTCAGGCAGGTGTGGATTCCACTCACCGAAACAACTCTCCGGTGTCTATTCGCGAGATGTCGCTACTCCTCGACGAGTTCACTCCCAGCGCCCCAGATGTGGCAAAGTAGGCGGCGTTGTTGTAGCTGAACTGATCTCATTGTGCCGCGAATGGGAATCTAAGCCTTAGCATGAGGAACAGGCCGGTTGTTAGTAAGCGTTAGGGAAACACAGCCATTCCGTTAAGCGTCAGTAGAGTGGCTTTCACCAGAATTAGCCGAGTTATTCAAGTGCAAAGCTGTCACATAAGGCTGGCTTTACCTAATGCTGTGGTCAATCTGCGTTGGTGATGGGATTGGAGGCAGAGGTGTTCCGCCGGCGCTAAATTTCTTCAGTCTAGTTCGTCGGCTATTAATCAGAACAGTGAAAAACGGAAGGGGGACATCGCTGAGCTAGTGAACTATTCAACCGCAGATTGGGTACTGCTAACAAGGACAGCGCCTAAAGAGAATGCATTGCTTGGTTAGGGTAAGCATCGTTAGACTCACCGTGGCGGGTTGACCAGTTGGGGAGGCTTTTTATCGGGCACCTGCGAACTGTAATGATCCTTTTTCACATACAATCTGCAACAGGAACGTAATCTGTTGCACAAGTTCGTGAAGGCCAAGTCTTTAGGGCTTCCTTAGTGGATAGCTGATAATAATACTCATGAGCATATAAGGCATTCCTCAACACGCCTTGACCGTGAGCGGCGGCACTGCACTAGCGAAATTCAGCTAAGTTTGTTTTGCTATATCTGTTTTTTCTCCTGTTTTTTTTGTTCTAGTTACCTGTTTCTTTTCTAAAAGTTTGCGTTTATTCCTTTTGTAGTTTATTCTTTGGCGTTTCTAACACATTCTCCTTTAATATTTGTTTTTTTTTGGAATTTGCTCGGCGCGCATTGATCCATTTCAGTTGATTGATTAGGTCACCATGTCCCAGCGAGCAAGGGTCAACAAAAAGGCTTCCGAACTTACGAACAAGGGCGGAAATAAAGGTGAAGAGCTAACTGCTACCAATACCAGCTCTTCTGCTCTCCAGGACTTTTCGAAGTTGTCCGCAAACGAGCTTATTAGCACTGTACTTGAGCGGAATAAGGACCCTATCTACCACTATATAATTGAGTTAGCTCCCTGCCCTTTAGATGGTGAGTCGTATCTCACTCAGGTTGGAAACCTGGCTGAGATACGCCTCGTGGAATCACGCGCAATCTCATGGAACCCCTTGCGACGCCTCTGCGTACCTCGCGCGGGCAAAGTTTGCCGTTCAACATGGGATATTGTTGCATCAGAGGAAGCGCAGCCTCCTCCTGCTTGACACAACGGCGTCTGCGCGCGTTTCTGAGTGCCTGAATCCAGAAGATGGGTTCCCTTCGTCGCACACAACCTTCTGCAGTCAGAAGAGAAGACCCCGTCGTCCTACGACGAGGGATTGCATTCAGAATTGAACATGAGATGCTGCTGCAGCAGAGGAAGTGCAGCCTAATCCTGCTTGACACAACGGCGACTGCGCGCGTTTCTGAGTGCCTGAATCCAGAATACGGGTTCCCTCCGTCGCACCACAACCTTCTAGAGTGAGAAGGTCGAAAAGAAAGGAAGCAGAGGTCACATCGTGGTCGTACGACGACCGGCCGCATGCAGAACTCAGCATTATCCCATGTTGAACGGAAAACTTTACCCGCGCCAGGTATCTGCGTATATCTCCCCAGTCCAGTATTTTCTCATGGTCAACTGTACGTGGCGTGCTCGCGAGTTCGACAGAAGTCCCATCTGAAAATTTGGTTAACACCGGGCTCAAGTCGATACCAAACGTAGTATTCACCGAGATGCTTCAGTAAATGTTGCCTTTTTGTTGTTCTGTTAACAAAATTGTTTTGAAGATCACATGTACTTTTGTTTGAGAGCAATTTCAGAGAAAAAAGCGCAAACCTATAACCCCGCGAAGCGGGCAAGTGCGAGACACGCCGTTAGGCGTGCCGTAGCACTTGTTATTGAACAAATGCTATTCGCTCTGATTTCAAAATTACCGCAGGAAATGTCGGAGCGCATTGAAACTGAGAAGAGGGAAAGAAGCATTGTCATCGAATGGCTGCCGGAGCCGGCTGGTGACTTGACCCCGTCAGCGAAACAGAGAGATCTTGAGGACAAGGTAAGCGGAGTCTTTGATTTGCTTAACCTTGAGTGTCGCCCCTTGGAGGTCTACCGCATGGGTAGGCACGAACATGGACGTATCCGGAAAGTGAAGGTGGTCTTGCCTTCGAGGTCTCACTGGGTAACTGCCCTCTCAAACGCGTGGAGACTTCGAAGCTCGGCCACCTTCAGTAGGGTCCGTGTTCCTAGAAGTATGACCTCTGTGGAGAGGCAGCGTGAATACGAGTTGAGACAGGAATGCAAAGAACGCAATGAGCAATTGGGTAGTCGTGTGTGGGTGGTATATCGTGGCGAATTAAGGCGGACTGAAGACCTCCCGAAGCGCAGGGATTCGGGAAACGCCTAATTGGACACGGTGTACCATCCACGGCCATAAAGTGCTACCTTTTCAATTCACGTAGCCTCGTTAACAAGCTACATCACCTCCATCTCTTTTTGAGTACATACCAACCTGATTTGCTATTCATAACGGAGACATGGCTTTCTCCTAAAATATCGAATTCTGAAGTTGTTAGCAGCTACCCCTACAAGTTATTTCGAAATGACCGCATAGACCGCAGAGGAGGTGGCATCTGCTGCCTGGCGAAAAACACGATTACTCTGATTGCTGTTGCTACACCTCCCTGTCTCAAGTCTGACATACTTTGTCTCGACGCTTTCGATACGACACATATGACAGCGTTTAGAGTAATTCTAGTATACCGCCCGCCCAATACAAATGCAAATGAAGATGATTCACTTATAGACTCAATGCTTCAACTTTGTCTATCGAATGACCACTTGATAGTGCTTGGAGACTTCAACCTTGATATAGATTGGATGCAGCAAAGTAGGCCTACTAGTCAGCATAATGTGAAATTTGTTGAGTTCTTTGAATGCTTTAAGCTGACGCAACAAGTAAGAGAACCGACTCGTGGTGATTCAGTTCTTGACATAGTTCTTACATCAACGCCAAATGTGAAGAATGTTGAAATTCTTCCCCCCTTCGCCTCATCTGACCATAACATTGTAGCGTTTGATGCCCCTCTTCCACCACTTGACCATCGTGCGTTACCCCTCCCAAATTTTGGCAGAGCAGATTATTCTGGTTTGGACAATTACTTTAGAAGCATAGATTGGTGGGCAGTTTTTCAAGGATATCAAAGCGTTGATGACCTGTATAAAAAATTTTGTCGTGTGGTCTATCGTGGTTTATCCACTCATGTACCATTTGATTCGTTAAAAGCTCCAGTTCAGTGGTTCCCCAAACATATTTTAAATCTTATAGCACAAAAAGAACGCCTTTTTAGATTGTTACCAGATCCACTCTTTCATCCTCACTGCAAGAAAATATGTAGGGAGCTGGATCACCACTTAAGAAGGTTTTTAGCCTACAAAGAAAAGATTGCTTCGAGAAGTCGCAACAGAAAAGCGCTATTTTCGTTAATGCGCTCAAAGCTAAAAGCACACTCAGAGCTTCCTACTCTGAGAGACGGCGATGGAACTCTCTACAGGAACGATTTCCAAAAGGCGGAAGCGCTAGCAAAGTTTTTTGCGTCCGTTTTTACTTCCAGACCAGGAAATGCTGTATGTGATCCAAGCAATGTTGATACTAATGCAGGCGCAGCTGAGCTGGGAACTGACGGTGGATGTGAATTTGTGGTTCAGGTAAGGGAAGTTTTAAATGTAATGAAGAAACTTAAATGTTCTACCAGCGCAACTTTTGACGGAATCCCACAAATAGTTTACAAAAAATGTGCATTTTCTCTGTCTAAACCTTTGTCCATAATTTTCAACATTTCTCTATTTTACAGTGAAGTACCCGAAATCTGGAAACAATCAACTATTACTGCAATTCCAAAAAATACAAATCCAAAATTAGTTTCTTCCTACCGTCCTATAAGCATAACAGCGACTCCGATAAAAGTGTTGGAAAGCATTATTCGAGACAAAATACTACATATCCTATCTAGAAACAAAATGATTCCGTACCAGCAGCATGGTTTTGTGTCAGGTGCTTCTACCACTACTCAGCTTTCAGACAGTCTTTTTGATTGGTACCTTGCACTAAATAATGGAAATTCAGTTGATGTTATTTATTTCGATTTGACAAAAGCTTTTGATAAGGTAGACCATGAAAAACTTCTTAATAAACTATACCAACTTGGAATTGGAGCGTCTCTCCTGAATTGGATGCGTTCCTATTTATCTGGAAGGTTTATGCGTGTTAAAGTTGGTAACTCTTTCTCGAGAAGCTATCCTTGCAGCAGTGGAGTACATCAAGGAGGTGTACTGTTGCCAGTTTTGTTTCTGGTGTACACCAGCGATCTTCCTGCGAGCTTAGCTACTGATCCTGTTGTGAAGGTGCAGATGTATGCTGACGATATAAAAATTTATGGGGCTTACAATAATGACAATATGACGCATGTACACCAAGCCTTATCTCAGTCTATCAATTCAATGGTGGACTGGGCTAACACTTGGAAAATACCTGTAAATCTCTCCAAAAGTTTTGCTCTCCACCTTGGGAATCAGCCTAGTATGAGCTACAAAGTCAACAATTATGAAATCCGTTCTGTATATGATACTCGAGACCTTGGAGTTTTTCTTGATTATAAGCTAAGTTTTGCAAACCATATTGATGCTGTTGTACGAAAAGCGTTTTCCATTCTTTTTCTAATTTATAGAAATATTAAATGTAATGATAGAACCATATTAATTAGTTTATATAAGTCTTATGTTATTCCAATAGTTGAGTATTGTTCACAGGTTTGGAGTCCTTTCACAAAGAAGTTTCAAGCCAAAATTGAGAGCGTTCAGAAGACCTTCACAAAAATTTTGTTTTATAGGTGTGTATCCTATACGACTGATTTTAGAGAATTGCCGAATTATCAAGAGAGGCTCAGGCTTTTTAACCTTAAAAGCCTTCTTTATAGACGCATTTTCAATGACTTAGTTTTGTGCTTTAAAGTTCTGAAAGGGGAATCCCGGCTTAGAGCTAGCAAGTATTGGACATTCCTGCCAACGATGGGTCATCGAAACATCTATAGATTCCATTGTCCCAAAATAAAGAGAAAGAACCGTGAAAAAATCTTCAACTCCCTTTTCTTTCGTGGTGCTCGTAGGTTACAGATGTTGCCTACTAGTCTCTTAGAAGCACCAAATGTGGATATTTTTAAAACGAGATTGAAGAAAATTGATTTGCTTGCAACACTGCACATTGTTGACATCACCTAGAGGCAGCGTTTGGTTCTCTATTTCATCGAGTTTGTAATTTTGTTGTCTTTGTTCCAGGTCTATATTAACTCCTGCTTTTGTTTTACTGTTATGTTATTCTTTACTAAATTATGACCTTCGCTAAGCTTTAATAGTTTTTCCTACGTTTTTCTTTGTTCTGTTTTGCCTCTCAGAAATTCCTCACTCTTTTATTTCACGCGTTCCCCCAAGCAGCAGTTACGTGGGAAGTAATGAAGTCGACGGACCTACTAAGTTGGTATCCGGAGTCGTTATCCTCAGGCGACTTGCAGTGTTGGCGGGCCACTGCTCCTCTTTATTCAGTTTCCCACTGTTTCCCTCTGTTCCAGCCAGTTCAGTACTGTTTCTTTAAACCGTAATTGAGTTGTTAAGCAGATGTCTCGCCCACGGTCTTCAATATCGTGCTGAGCTTATAGCTTTGTTGTTGAGGTTTTCATTTCGTTTTGTTTCTCACATTGTTTTTTCTAAGTATACTGTGTCCATATAGTTGTCTGTGCGCACAGTTGTGGTGCAAATAAATAAATAAATAAATAAAGGCTTAACAAAACTGCCCTGTTCGACTTCGCTCTCTACCATTACGTGAGGCAAAATGAGAATGTGAAGACGTGCACTTTATCTCCGTAATAGTGTCTCACCTTTGCTTCTTCTGGATAGGTCGGAGCTTCTCAACAAGGATTGCGACGGATTCGCTCAAAGGAGTGCGCTTTGCGAGTAGCAGGACGCAGACGACTATCGGAAGAAGCCGTAGGGTCAGCAGAAGAACAAGTACGAATCGCGGAATGAACGCCGATTCGATCTGTGGGTCGCACGTGTTCTGAATTTTGAAGACGTTTGTGCCCAGAAGTCGAGAGGAAGGGGATGTTGTCCTTCTTGGAAAGGACCTTGAAGGCGACGTGGACCTATTGGTGAGTGCGCGCAGAAGCGGGAGCATCTATTGAGATGTACAGGATGATGCAGGATGAGCTTCAGAAAACTCAAATCTTTCAAGCAAGTCTTGGAGGATGCAGTGATTCCCTGCCCCCAAGAAAACACTTATGCCATTAGCTGGACCATACAACGTGATTGAGCACTAGCCCCCCCCCCCCCCTAACCATCAAAAGACACTGCAGTGGTCAGAGACCAAGTTCCTGGGTTTGTGGAAAAAGGATGATGTTCGTCAAACTCTTCCGATTTCAGTCCTTCGATTTTTTCTCTTGCCTACTTTTTTAAACATAAATCACTGGATGCGATGAAAAGGGCCCTGATGTTAGGTGCTATATTGAGTAGTGGTTCAGGTGGACCATCCCGTACATTTCCCAAAAATCATCTGGTATGTACGTATTTGCCTCATAGTTGCACCGTTAAATCGGTTACAAGTAGGGTTTCGCGTGCATTAGATCTAGTCCACAACGGGCGCGGTGTTCTCTTGGTCCTCGACTTCTCATTATTTAAGGCTGTCCTTCCGAGTCCGTGTCAAAAGTAGCTAGACGAGCAGCTCGCCGTTCAAGCTCTGCACAAAGAAAGAAGCGAGAGACAAGCGAATCTCCTGTCTACTCTTATGCTATAATTTATCGAGGCCTTGGCACGCTCAAGTGCTGCAAGCTGTAATGCCCTAGGCCCTAGGCTAACCATAAGTCGACTAGAGATGTAAAGCCCCTCACGTTTCTCAAACGACCAATTGAGCTACTCTGCCGCGCTGCAGGGACGAGTAGAGAAGTTGCTGGCTCTCGACCAAGCTCGTCAGCAATCGATGGATGGTATGGCTGGCGAAGTACCCAGAGTGAAATAAGCAGAACCAGCCGTTTCCAGAGTCAGTCATTAGCCATACGAATCTGTCGGCTCAAGCTGATTTTAGCGGGCAGTCACACGTGGTCGCCTCATCTTGTACAGGTGAAATAAATAGAATAAGTGTAGGTAGGACTATTCATTACCTCCTGGTTCGAAAACTGAGAAGTGTTGGCAGGTTAGATTAAGTGGTCCCTTTGCTTTCGTCTGAATGTGGTTTTACGTCCAGAACCCTGTGTCCCTGGTTACTTTCTGGATCCAAAGAAACGAGTGTAGTCCGAGCATGGGGTTAAGGATGAGGTTTGGAATCATGTAGGACTTATCTCTGTAGCCAAACCGTTGGAACGCTTTCAGTCTAGAGAAACCCTTCTCCGTTGGGAATTTATGTAACGGCCACCCAATAAATAGATTTACCTCAAAGCACTACCTTGGGAAAAAAACGAAGGCAACTTGTGAAGGAAGTGAGAAGTGTGTACGAGGAACTACATATCAGCGGCGCTTACACCATCCATAAAACCAACAAAGTCAATGAGCAGGGCGCAACTTCCAGATGCATCCCCAAAAGCGCCACATTTTTGTAGTCTTTTCTTTGAATTTCTTTGATAGAATTGTGTTCACAGTTCGATTTTTTGATTTCTGACAAATTTTACCGATTTTCCCAGAAAACAGAAAAATTGCCCCAAGTGGTCGGAAAATCAGAAAACAGAAAATAGAAATTCCGCCCTTCCCTGATGGGGTTTGACCGATGAGTGCGCTTGACCGGTCTGCTACAACAGCTGACGGTGATTTTCCGTCATCTGATCAAAGAGGAACCCCTAGGGGTCGGGCATGCTGCCCTCCAAAAGCATACCCTAGGGTTGAGTCGTCTTTTATTGGCAGCGTAAAGATTGTGGTCGAAGGTACAGCCAAGCCGCAGCTCCATCTGCATGAGGCCGCCGGGATTGTGAGGAATTGCGTGGTTGAGTAGCTGAAAGAGAAACGCACATCAGGAAGCAGTGCCAGCACAGGCGGAGTCATGAGTTCGCAACCGACCTGCTCTGTGGAGTTTGGCATAGCGCCAGAGTATGGCATAAGCATGAAGGTGAACAGATGCACTTCGCAAATGCAGTACAGCACACCGACACACAGAAATATCTGCAAGCATAGAGATTCGTTGGAGACACTGGGCAGAAGAGATCGTAGCAAGGCGGCGTTTGCGAGTGACTGGAAATGCAAAGGCAACGGTGAGTGCTGGTGTCTGACTTCCACCAGAAGAAGGTTGTGTGTCGTTTATCATCGATGAACCTCTCGACGTGTCAGTTAGCCCGCTGTTGCGAGCAATTCACCACCGCCGCCTTCTGCACCCATGGACGGATAGAGGTAGTGGCGGCTGATTGAGCAAGCTCACCCAAAAGATGATTTGCGAAGGCGACTTGGACACGTTGGTAGTGAAGAAGAGAATAATGGCGACGACGAGGCAGACGTAGCACAGCAGGTCTCCCAGCAGGTAGCATCCGAGAATCGTCTTGTACTGAAATCAGTGAACTCGGCCCTATGACGGAGTCGATTTCTTCTTGTTCTGATCACAATTCGGTCCACACCAATTCCGCAGCGCTCACGTTCCCGATAGGATCGCCCCGCGCGCCGTTTGCTCGCACCAGATTCGTGGGTATTAAGGCCGATGGGAATCAAATATGACTGGTTCACTCCAGGACTGAGGGTGCAAGGTGAACGTCCGCAGGGCGACACTTCTCAACAAAACATTTCTTGCGTTACAATGTCGGTAACGATTGCGGTAAACTGGACGCAGGACGAATTTGTCTATCTTTGGCAGCACCATCATCTCGCTCACGGTGTTGTTCCGCAGCTGGAATTGCGCATAGCTCTAGACAATGAATATGACGTGCGTTGGGAACAGGCAACATTAACGAAGAAACTGAGGCCAACCACTTGGAAAACAGAGTCCAAAAAAGCAAAGGCCTCCCCGCAGCCAAGTCCCTCACTCAACTGCAGCAAAGCGCGGAAGAACGGGGATGTGACGTTAGAGTAGAGTCAGCTGTGCTTGTAGAACTATGTACTGGACCTAATGCCTGTTTCAGATAGAGCGTGCGATATTTTTTTCGAGCTGCCTCTAGCTTCCTTCGTTAGCGGGCGACAGCATCCTGAAGCTCTCCTATAGTCATATCTATGAATGTGGCGCCACTGGCGGAGAAGGTGACCTCTTCATGTCTTTGGTCCCACATAAGCCAACCAAGCCTTCCACCCTTCCCTCCTCACGCCGGGTAGTACCAGACATGTTTGAAAAATTCTAAGCACTGAGTTCTCCATCGACCACCGAAGGTAGGGAAGAAATACGTACTCAAATCACCACTACTACTCCACAATCAAGGGATGACGTTAAGAACAACAAAAGGGTAAAAAGGAACATTAGTTAGGCTCATTATGTGAGACTAGCTCTGTCTGACATTCCGTACACTTTGAATTTGTGCTTCACCACCACAAGGAATTCTGATGGCAACCTACACCTAATAGCTTCAGGTTTGTCTGAAAACAGGCCTGACGCCAGTTCACTTGCGTAGAACAGGGGATTGGTAACAGTTAGTTAACCCGTCGGCGCGATTCAAATAATGGCCTCTCTTACCAGCTGCTATAAAGGCTTTCCGGATCAGACCATGAAGCACGGCAGTGCTGCAATAGCGTAAAATCACAGTTATTGGTTATTGCTTAATGCGGGCCATAAGATATCAAGCTGTGCATCTTGTTCAGCATGCGCCTCACTCCTAGTCTTCAGGCTTGCACCCGTGTACTCTAAGCCGCACGATTACCCACCGTAGCCTTCGCTGCTGATTCCACTATTGCCGGTGGCGACAGTGCCGCTACGATGGAAGGCCGTAACAGAACGGGGTGGGGAAATGGCACAAGACACCAGACACAGACTTCACCTATGAGCCCATAGGTGAATGAAGTGTTGTTACTGGTGCAAGAAGCCATTTTAGTGGGAGATAGTAGTTATATCCTATTTCACTTCTAAGCCCTTTACAAGGTTTAATTACCTATGTACAGAATCGAAGAAAATACAATCACTCCTGGAGGATCATCAGTAGGGCAGGAAGTCAGTGCGACGAAGGCCATCAGCAGCCAGCAATAAATGCACCTTGGCAGAGCCTCATTGGTCACGTTATCGCCACTGCGCAAAGCTGTGCCATGTCGATGTTCGATCTAACTTGTTCTTCTGTCTACCAAGGAACGCATGCGTGTCCATATCATCTGCTTCCGCTGTCCACAATAAATTCACTGAGCCGGACACGCTTCTTAATAAACAAAAGGTGGGCCCGCACACTCTCGGCAGCAGGGTTTCGCTGGTATGCTTCCGAGCGTTGGGGTCCTTGTCCAGTAACCGCGTAAATTGCCTCTCCACATGCTTCCTCTTAAGCATCTGTGGTAGCCGAGGTGTCTAACACGTCTCTGAATAGGGCTCATCCTAACCACATCATCACTTCCCATCCCGAAATAGATCACCATGACTGCAGGAACAATACATGCAGAGTTCTGCCCGACAAAAACGAGGAGAAGGAAGCCAAGCACTCACCGTTCGTTGCTCGCTGAGCGCCTCAATCTCTTTGTCGTTCAGTTGGTAGAGACCGAGCAGATGATTATAATTGATTTTCGATATGCTAATGGTCTTGTCAAGGTAGTCGATGAGCTCCTCATAGACGCCTCGATCTCGCCAGTAATAAACGAACACGCAAACTACTGAGATCTGCAAAATGTACGCTTCAAATGACGGTCTTTTTCCGAACGATCCATGGGTCAAGAAGGAATAATTTAAACAATTAAAATTTATTTAGATATTCCACAGTAATTCAGAGTTCTCTCTGTATAGCTCAAAGTTGTCTGTAAGCGTGCTATGGTGCAAACGATATGCCTGATATAGCGATATGCAGTGGGAGAAACTCACCAGTAATGAAAGACACAGCAGAACTGAGAGGAACACCGCGATCGACTCCCGCCATGTCTGCGCCTGGAACGGATCTCGACTGGAGAGTGCTGTTAGCCAGTACAAGGAACGAAAACAGCGTCCCCTTGCCCGAGCCGCTTCCGCTCTGCACCTCTCGGTGCAGCCCTCATAACTCCTCCCAGTGTCTCGGGAGAGGAACTCGACATACGAACATGATTTCTGCGTATCTTTCATGACCTGGTGTTTCAGGAATGCTCTCGGCAGGGAAGCTCGTGAGCGAGAGAGCGAAGCAAATTCCGGAATCCGGTCCCGCATGCACTTACGCCTTTGAATGTCACTTTGGGGTTGCTCGACGTTCGCGGCGGCAACGGCGGAGCACTGTTCAGCATCTGAAACAGCAGAAGTGACGGAAGTCGCTGGCACAGAATGATCTAGGCGAGCCTCTACTTTTCAGCGGAACCACGCGGTACTTAAGAGAGCATCGACGAAGAAGAATCATGAATCCCAACGTTTTAAAAAGCGGGCTACTTAGGGATGAACGCTTAAGAATTGCCAAAATTGGTATACCGAGTAATGTCATTCCTGCTCGTCAGATTGCGGTTGCGCTCAGGGATGTGCGGATTTTTTTTGTTGAAAAAGCAGAAGACGAAATGCGGAACGGAAAGGAATGGACAAAAGTGACAGGAAACCGGAATACGAAACATGGAATAGAAAATAACACATATTCGTCATTTGTTTAAAACCGCATCCAAACGGCGTCAGAAGCTTCTTCTTTTGCATTTATTCTCGTGCAGAACATTCAGAAGAAGGAGTAAAATCTTTTACAAATTAATGGACATCCTTATCATACATGGTATAGTGCATGATTAGCATGATTATTAATATTGTTGTTTCATCTTTTGAATACTTAGACTCTAATTTTGTTTTAGACCAGCGCTAATTCAGCCTACCAAAACAAACGCAGAGCATTGCCCTACTACAACACTATCCGAGCGTCCTTTCACTTTTTCCTGATCTAACTCCGAGAACACCCTTCCGTTACTATATGTCGCGGCAGTTTTTACTTAAGATTGCTTGCAAAGGCTTGAGTGAATGCTAATATAGGCTAGAACCGGAGTAGCTACCTACATTAACTGCTTAAAAGAACTTCCCTGCCTTGAGAGGCCTCCAAATTTTTGCGGACCTGTGGCATCATGGATGACGTCGTGACTGAGCAGCCATCTACAATACCGCTCAAATTCTTTGCAAAAAAGACGCTTTGCGACAAATTAATAAGTCACAAAGCGTCGCATTGCCATTACTCTTTTCAAAGTTATTTGTTTAAAATCTAATTAACACCTTTAGAAGCCTCGTCTTATTTTCTATCAAGCGATCTAAACAACATCTAAAAGTTTGCACAGTGACCTAGTTATGAAGCTTTTGCTTCCTCGGTTCCGTTAATTGATTTACGACCCCTCCGAGATCCCCAGTGGCATGTCCTTAAGGCTTTTCGTTGACGAGCTTTATCGAAACTCAGAAACCCTCTATGGTTTCAGCAGATCTGTATCTGTCACGCATCAAGTGTCATTGTGGTACTAAATAGTGCCAAGTTTGAATAACATAGGTCCGATTTCAGATAAGCGCAAACGCGCGGGAACCTAAGATTCAGTTAAGAATTACCCAACTAGAAGCCTGCTACAGAAGACAGTATTCTACTGTTCCATTGTGGGAACAATGGTCTTTATAGAACGTGTAAAATGGCTTTGAGAAATAGACAGAAATGACTAGATTTTCTTTTTCCCAACAAGGGATTGGTCCAATCTCAATATGCGGCGCAGGATTTCTCCTATCTTTGAACTTCGGTCGCTCCTGTACAGAATAAGTACGAAAGCCGTGTTTTTTGTGGTCTACAGTAGACCACAATCACATTCGAATCTGAGAAGAACGAAAAAATTTTGGCCGTTCAAAGTAGATTTCTATGCGGCCAAAGTTTGCCGAAAACAACAGAAAAGTTTGTTTCAGTCGCTTACCTCTTTATGGATGAGTTTATTCGAAAAATCAACTGGACAGCATCTCTCAGCTCATTGCGAGCTTTCCAAGGATGTAATATTGTCCGTATTCAAACTGAAAACCATTTTCACCTCTTCGGTCGCCGAAACAAGTTTGGGGCTGCGCTTCGGCCCGAGTGCGGACACGGCGGCGGGCCGCTCGCTGCCCTTGCGACCTCCCGCGGCACTCCACATGTCGTATATCGCCTATGTACCGCGGCGGAGGAAGTGTGAATACTGTACATAGGCGATATGCGACATGTTGAGTGCCGCGGGAGGTCGCAAGGGCAGCCGGAAGGCGGAAACGAAAATGGGCACTGTTCCACACTGTTTTCTATTAAGCACAATCAGCATATCAAATTAAAAAGAGTCCTCCATATAATTGTGAAGAAATACTATTTGACAACTCTAGTCTTAATATCCTTGAAATTGGTTAGACTACCAAAAAAGCGCTCAAAAATGGCAACGGTTAGATGCAGGGCAAAATTAATATGCCACAAAGGCTATGTATGCATTGTATGCGAAGATAATGCACTCAACATTGGAATGATCATAAAATTCTTGATCCAGTAGTTACAAATAGCTACAAAAACTTTGTAAACGTATAGCGCAGTATCATAAAAGAAAGGGTTCAGTGAAGGTTGTGGCATGCTGTTGTCTGCTCCAAGATTACATCAGTGTTCCCAAAGGTGCAAATTCCAACTTTTAATTTCGTTTGGCGTGATATTCATCCATATGGAGCTATGCGATTAGTTTTTCAATGAAGCATCACGAATATCTACCATGAGCTGTTATTTTGACTGACTATGGTGACCTATTGAATTCTGACACAAAAGTGTTGCCTCGAGAACCATCTAGGAACTGTCCAGCTGTGTCACCTTGGGCGTAGGGTTTCTAGACTGGCACAGACTGAATATTCTGTGGATGCGTGGACCCACCATGACTAGCCTGTCATCCAGTTAACATCTAAGATAGTAAGTAGCACCTAAGATAAGATAGTAAATAGCAGCACCGATACTCACTTTCTGTGTAGCCACCACCGCTTAAAGTATTCAGTTGGTTTCCACCTCAAATGGCTTCGCAGCTCAATCATCATCATCATCATTTTCAATAGCGTTTGTCCCGCTTGGTGGCGGGGTCCGCTCTTCTGGTCTGGTGACGCAACTTCTCCCGATAAAACGCTTGGTCGGGATGGACACCAGCTAACTTCAAGTCCATATGCAACGTATCTAGCCAACGTTGTTTCGGGCGTCCTCTGGGCCGTTTTCCAGGGACTTCAAGATTCAGACCAATCTAACACACGGTGTCGTCCTTAGCGCGAAGGACGTGACCATACCATCGTAGACGTGCTTCGCGCAACTTGTCAGCTATCGAGGCGACACCAAACCTTTGTCGCATGGTTTCATTGCGAACGCGGTCCAATCGCGTTACTCCAGCCGTCCACCTTAGCATTTTCGTCTCCATTACACTGAGTCGGCTTTCAACTTCCTTCGTCACAGGCCAGCACTCAGCACCGTACGTCGCTATTGGGCGGACGACTGCTCTATGTATACACCTTTGATTTGAGGTACTCAGGAATTCTTGTCGCAAAGCACTCCAGTCAACGAACGCCATTTGGACCAGGCTGCACTCACACGTACGTTCACCTCCAACTTTAGATTGCCATCGGACGTGAGTGTTGATCCAAGATACTTGAAAGATGTAACTCGTGAGAGCTCAGTACCATTGATCTTAATGGATCCATGCTCATTCACATCCGTCGTCAAGCATTCCGTCTTTTTGACGTTTAGCTTGAGTCCGAACAATGCTAAGCGATCGCACCACGCTTGTGCCTGTCGCTCGAGTTCGGGTTTGTCTTCGCGTGCACTTCACGTGCAAGCGTGACGTCGTCAGCATACAACAACGTCCAAGGAGCTGCCCTTTGGAGATCGCGTGTAATTGCATCCATGACGATCACGAAGAGCAGTGGGGAGAGCGCAGATCCCTGGTGCACTCCGACAGAGATTGGAAACTCCATTGAGGTACCCGCTGGTGCTCGCACTCGGCTTATTGGGCATGAGTAGAGGATGCGCACCCACTCAATAAGCTCTTCAGGGATACCATGTCGTCGCAACGCGTACCATATCACTTCCCGCGGAACGCGGTCGAAGGCCTTCTCCAAGTCCAAAAAGGCAAAATGCACCGGTTTCTGTTTCTCGCGGTGTTTGTCTAGCAAAAGACGAACAGCGTGAATGGCATCAACAGTGCCACAGCCAGAGACGAAACCACACTGATTCGTGGAAAGCTGGACAACATACGTCCATCGACAATTCGCTCAAAGATTTTCATGGTGTGCGAAAGAAAGCGAATTGGACGGTAACTAGCACAGTCTACAGGACTGCCCTTCTTTTTCCAAATCGGAATAGTCGTGCTTTACTGCCAACCCTCAGGCACTTTCTTCTCAGCAACAACCTGATTGAAAAACTCAGTCAGCCAGTCAGCAGGGCACCAGCCCTTCGACTTCCACAGATCAAAGGAACAGCAGGATGTTCAAATTCAACATTCGAGGAAGTAGTCGTGCCATCGCTTCACAGCCCTCTTACGATCCATCAGAAGATGATCGTTCTCGTCGTTAATGCCAATAAACTTCTCGATGTCTTCTGCTTGGCAACAGCGAGCTGTCGCAAGTCGGTTAAGATAACGCTCACCATCGCGCGTTTCCAATTTTTCGCTGACGTCAGCTTTAGCAGCGGCCACTGCCTTCTTTGCTGCTTTCTTCGCTTCTCGATAATTCGGCCAATTATGAACTGTTTTATCACCGATGAATACGTGATAGAGCCGTTTCTTTTCTCGGACTTTCTCTCTGACATCATCAGTCCACAGCCATGCCTGCTTGTCGACCCTGCGTCGTCCAGACTTCGTTGTGCCGAGTTCGAGGCGTGCAGCCCGGGTTATCGCATCGGTAGCATCCTTCCAGATTTCGTCGACAATTGGCACCGTCGGCAACCGAATGCGGGAAATAACTGCCGCTTCCTTCTCATTCAGTCGCTACCATTTGATTCTAGTCGACCCGCATCGGCATGTTTACACCGCGAAGATGTGATCTTCAGCGAGCAGATCAGCGGACGATGTTGCGTGGCAACCGTCTCATACGGCATGGTCTTCGCGTCTGTGACAAGGCCTTGGTCGCGACGCCTAACAAGGACATAGTCAAAATCTGCGTTTTAGCGTTCCCGCCATAAAACGAGATAAGGTGGGAGTCACGCTTTCGAAATTTGGTGTTCACGATGGTGAGGTCATGTGAGTCTGCATACTCAAGTATACACTCACCGTCGGCGTTGCGTGACCCATAGCCAAAACAACCATGACAGCTGTAGCCGTCTTTCGTTGCTCCGACGTGACCATTAAGGTCACCTGCCACAACAGTCATATCTTCTGATGGCACTTCCGCTGTCTTCTCATCAAGCAGGGACCACCTGTCTGCGAAGCATACGCAGAAAAGATCGTCGCTCTTCCACGGTGACAACAATCTTCATCAAGCGGTCATCGAAACGTTCTACGCTTGCAATCGCGTCACGGAAACGTTCGGAGACGATCATTCCGACACCACTGCTGGTCCTGGGACTGCCGCACAAAACGGCCTTGAAACCACGGCCAATGTCCTTCGACTTGCAGAAGGACCACCTCTTCTCCTACACCGTACAGAAATCAACGCTTCTTCGTTCCAGTGCTTCAACTGACTCGCACGAGCGGCCCGTCAACGTACCCACATTCAACATTGCTACGCGGGTTTTGCCTACGTTACGGGACTTTCGGCCTAGCTCAGTTGCCCCCGATGCCGTCCTCGCATTAGGGATCTTCGCATATTTTTCACACTCGCCGGGCTTTGCGAGTGCGCGTCGGCTCCCGCGGACGCCGTAGCTTTATCTCGGAAGTTAAACGTCATCAACCATATCATGTGACAAATGTTCGTAGACCGGCCTGTCACTAGGGCCTGACGCCTGCATTCGAATGTCCGTGTTTAGCTCGGCTCACAGAAGCATGCAGTTTCCAGTGGCACCAAGTGGAGAAACCGATATCGCCACCACACGTTTGCCGTCTTTGATGGTCTAAAAATGGCTCAAGGATCCGTATACTGCTGTCTGTCCTATCAAACTCCTCACCAACGGTTAGAACTGTTTTCCGGCCATCCTCTTAATACATAACGGAAAAGCTGAGCCGAACGATAATCTCCTCGGCACAGTCCTCAAGCCGCTTTTAAGACTCCTGAGATGATATGCGGGTCGAAATGCGAGGTGGATCAATAAAGGGTGATCTTCCTTGCAAGCTCGTCCCCGCGTAGTTGTATAAAAAACATCTTGCCAGCAGTACTCGCAGTACTACCCATTTCCCCGTTCAGACCTACGCCTGAGACCCTTCCCTGGTTAGCTATCGAGAGGTTTTACTAGAGGGAACATAGAGAAAATGCTGTTGTCGTTTGTTGAGTTTAGGTATTACTTGTTAGCCTACCTGCTACTGATCTCCTGCTCCTAGAAAAAGAAGTTAGATTTCACCCATTATGCGGTTGATGTTTCCTGAGTGGATGTCTACAACTCGAAAATACTTGCTCATTTTGCCCATTTCACTTCACCTGAAACAGAAAACGTGCAGTCGTCGGCAGTAGCCAAAAAAGTGTGACACTAATGTTCTAACAACGAGAGCCTCCAAAGCGGCGGTGAGCTTTTGCGATGCAATTTTTACAGGATGTAGGGACCCATGTGGGGAGTCTAAACCTGTAGTTAATTTGATCAGTATGAATACCTAAGTGATGCAGCTGGCAAATCAAGATTAGCATAGATCCTTTATTCCGGCTAACGCTTCAGCGCCACCACCTTTTTCAGAGCCTGGAAGAGTCAAGTAGAGTTTGAAAAACCATCCGTCCAAGAACTACAGACCGCGGCGGTGAATTCAGAGGTTGGAAGGAGAGGGAGACGAAGCATGAAGAGGTAACGCAAACGAGTCCACATGGGCGAAAAGTACCACTTTTAAGGCGACACATAAGAGATTGAGGTCACCTTCAGTTCGCCCTACTAGCGAGCCTCTGGCAGACTGTCCTCCCATTCGGGACCGCAAAGGTTAACGTAGGGGTCAGCTCCTGTATCTTCGCTACGCGTTTCTCCTTCCTGTTGATTGTGAGGTTCCTAGCGGCAATCCACAGCGCTTCCAGTGTTTTGCGAGATCTCGAACTCGCGGGCCAATATCGTCACCGCCACGTCAATCCCCGCGCCATTGTGACATCGCAGCCTGTGCTCCCCCAGCGGACCGGAGATATCGCACCTACGAAGCATGCTCAATTGCTCTTTAATGCGTAGTTAATTTTTTCGTTCTGTGGTCGAAAAAAATCGTGAGCGCGAAGTTCATGACGTCCTGCAGCCACCCAACCGAATGTTGTTAGCTGGCGCAGTGGATAGCAATGTGGCCTCTCAGCCGCACCCATTGGTTTTACGTTTCGACCTCCGGTTTCGCCATAGTTTTTGCATACATCGGGTCGTTATTACTATGTGCTTTCGTGTTCACAGGTGTCAACTTGTTCACGATTATTGCTTTTAGTAATTGTTAATAATTTCCCGATATCAAACCAAATTCTTGACCCATCCCGCGAAGTGTATGTGTATGCGTGCATTCACAGGATCGATGTTGATATGATACAGAGGAAATACAGTCCATTGAGAGGTAACTCAAATGAAAGCAGAACAGAGCTACATTTGCTGACTAAAGGCACTAATCGTGTATAAATTGACTCCTGCCGTCACGCAAGCATATAATAATAACGTAATAACACAGATAATAATTTTAAAATCGTTCTTTTACCGTTACACTAGACGGATTAGTAAATTAGATCTAACCAGGAAATGCCGTCAGCTTCCCATGGAACTTCGGATTGAGACCTATATCACGTGAAAGAGCTCGACACGCTGATCACAGATATGTAGACCAAATTTGCTAAATTGATCTCCTAAGCGAGTTATGGCCGGCGGAAGCCGCGATGTCTCCCATGTTTTAGGCGTGCTCAATCAGCGTTGGGCGCAGTATTGCGCGGTAATCAGCGGCTCGGCTATCAGCGCCGTCAGCAGTGGCGGCGGCGCAGTGGTAGGGTGCTCGCTCCAAAGGATTGGGTTCATTGGTTCGGTCCCGCCGCTGACGGTTTTTTTGCATTTCGTGACTTCGACGAGGACCTATGATCTCATTTTTGGCACATTTTTGAGCGCACGGCTTATGGCGACTTCCACTCACGTCTATTTGAAGACGAAACGTTTTTCGGGTAAAATGTTTTATTCATGACGTGAAGCAAGTCAGAAACTCAAATCAAAACAAAATAAAAAGTAAAAATAAAATCAAAAATCAACAAAACTTAATAAACATAATAAATAAAAAGTAAAGGCACTAGTTAAAAGTTCCGACTCCACCAACACGACTTCGGTCGAAATTTTTTTTTTTGCTGAAACTTCGTCTAGGGGGTCATTTGGGGTGCTGATCACGAATCTGACATCCGTTTTTCACGATTCGGTCGGAGACCACCCATACTTTTAACAAGGGTGGTCCAGGCAGAGTCACCGATTTCGCTGAAACTTCGTCAGAGGAGTTGCTTGGGGTGCTAATCACGAATCTGACATCCGTTTTTCACGATTCGGTTGGAGGCCACCCATACCGTTGCTATAACTGTTCGGCCGAAGTCGTGTTGGTGGAGTCGGAACTTCTAACTAGTGCCCAGCGAAATCGATGACTCTGCCTGGACCACCCTTGTTAACGGTATGGGTGCTCTCCAATCGAATCGTGAAGAACGGATGTCAGATTTGTGATCAGCATCCCCCCCCCCCCCAAATAACCCCCTAGACGAAGCTTCAGCAAAAAAAATTCGACCGAAGTCGTGTCGGTGGAGCCGGAAGTGCAAAAACGTAAATGTAAACGTAAATGCAAGTCGCCATAAGCCGTGCGCTCAAAAATGTGCTAAAAATGAGATTATAGGTCCTCGTCAAAGATAGGTCACAAAATGCAAAAAAGCCGTCAACAGCGGGAGCCGAACCAATGAACCCAATCCTTTGGAGCGAGCACTCTACCGCTGCGCCGCCGCCGCTGCTGACGGCGCTGATAGCCGAGCCGCTGATTACCGCGCAATACTGCGCCCAACGCTGATTGAGCGCGCCTAAAACATGGGAGACATCGCGGCTTCCGCCGGCCATAACTCGCTTAGGATATCCATTTAGCAAATTTGGTCTACATATCTGTGATCAGCGTGTCGAGCTCTTTCACGTGATATAGGTCTCAATCCGAAGTTCCATGGGAAGCTGACGGCATTCCCTGGTAATAGTCTCATAGACAGCTCTGATTTTTTTTCATACGGTCTGTTTTTTTTTTCTTTTCTGTTGGGGTCACTATGTCTGCTGCTTTCACCTATTAGCTTTGGCAGTATTCAGAACCTTTGAACAAAGGATTTATCCTTATATTCATTGAGAAGAGAAAGCAGATAGTTGGAAATACATAGAACCTTGATGATTATATACCATAACGACTAGTTCACTGTGCGCCTACCTCGTGAGCGTTTTTCTAAACGTTTTTCGTTTTTTCTAAAATGTTTTTATTCATTAATGTATGTACTTCGTCTCTATCTTCTTTTCTAGATATTCTATTTCAAGAGCGGTTGGTTCCTATGTAGAGGATGCTCGAAAGTGACTTCACCTCTCACTGGAAGTCACACCATAGTTACACTGAATGCCAACGCTTGCACTTTTGATGCCGATTTAAATTGTTCATTAATTGTAATCAATCTCATTTAAAACAACTTTACATAATATTATGCTCCGCTATGCTTTCTTTTTTGGGAAATATATATTTATATGTTTGATCATCAGTGTTTTTCCTCTGTATGTTTGGTTTCTATGGCGCACTTTAAGTGCAGCAATGAATGAATAAATAAATGAATAAATAAATAACGAGCTGATGTGTGCAAAAACTGTGGCGGCACTGGGGGTAGAACTGTAAAAGCCACCGCCGCGACCGACAGGCGACATCGCTACCCTCTGCGAAAACCGACCACATTAGGTTGAGTGGCAGCAGGACGTGATGAACTTCACGCTCATGCTTCCACAGTTTTTTTCGACCACAGAAGAGCATTCCGAAAAAAATAACTGCAGTTTTGGACTCCCCGCACGGGACCCTACATCCTGTAAAAATTGCATCGCAGAAGCTCACCGCCACATTGGAGGCTCTCCTTGTAAGTGCTTGCCGTAAAGCAATTGTAAACATGGGTGGCGCTTCCATACAGCCAATTCCCTGTTCGTGCAATACATGCTTCCCAGCCCACTAAGGAGAAATCGAGGCATGCTTCCCTTCCGAGATCCACCAACAGATTTGTTCAGAGCCCAAAGGGGTTAGTTTTGTACCAACACTGCATACAATTAAAGAAATTTCAGCAGCTGTTATTGAGATCAATCAACTCTATTTAAACAGCTTCACTGAGAGGTAAAGCTATCTAGCATAGAAGCTGACCATAATCAGTATTTCGGGACTCCTTGCGACTGGGGATACAATATCAAGAAATATGGAATCTGTGTGATTTACGCAATCCGGAGAATCCAAATGAAGGTTTGATAGCACGGATCGATAGACATGGACAAGCCTGTAATTAAGAGGAAGATCAGGGAGGCTCGTTAATGTGCAGCGGAGTGCAACGTCCCTGTAGGGCATGTCAAGTCGTCGCAGTTCTGTTAGGGGAAGGCCTGTACATCAGCACATATTGGCGTACATACATATTGGCGTCCGAACTCAAAAAATTCAGTGAAAAATCACGTTATCAATCAATACTATCCTTGCCAGTTTTCATTCCGCGAAGACTGAGCTTGAAACGCTATGAAACGCTGTTGATAGTAAGTCACATTTTGAAGAAAGTCGTCACTTTAGCTAGTTGAAATTCTGCCAGCCAATCACCTGGACTCTCTATATTTGATACTTGAAGTCTCTACATTGTGTCTGATTAAGCAACATATTTTTCCACTAGCTTAGAACATGAATATTCCCACCTAAAATCTTCGACAGAGAGCTGATTACCAGAGGTTCACTTGCAGTTTTGACGAATTGCAACCAGCACGCAAATGCCTAAAATGAACTCGGAACTTACATTTTCTATGCCATTTCACTCATTGAACAAGAGTAGATAGCAAGCTAATAGAAGCACAGTGTTCAGACTGAGAATTCTTCCGTTGAAATGAACAAAATATTAAGGGTTGAAGCTGTGGCAGGCTCAAAGTGATTATCTTCCTGACAAATTTAGTACCAAGTCATATGCTGCAACCAGGGGAAGGTCTTAAATGGCAGGAAAATAGAATTTAGGTTTGAAATTGGGGGCTCCCACATGGTTCAGCGCCTCATCGTGGCGTGGGAGTGGCAATGGGTGTCGAACAGCGATGTACAGCGGAGGTTTTCAATCTCCGGCAAGGTCTCCCAGGCTGAGAAGGAGCTCGACAATTCTTTGGAAGCCTAGCGAATCACAGCACGCCCCAAAGGCACGAAAGGGGCACCCCGAAGGCAAGATAGGGGTGATACGAACTCCGCACGGGGTGAGAAAGGAGGTAGACACCATAAGCAGTTATTGGTTTGTGATGTAACGTCATGTGAAGTCCGGCACGCCATGCCCTGCAGAAATTGCAAAAATGGCAACGGTTCCAACGTCAGGCCCAGCTTGACAGGCCGGCAGATGGAGAAACCCGTCACAAACCATGATCAAAAGTCGCAATGGAATCAGTGTAAAGGCTAGGACGTCACCCGGAAGTGAAGCGCGGAACCCTCGCCCGAGTTCTGCGGTCAGAATGCGAAGCCTACCGAGGGCAGAACGACCTCGGTCAAAGAAGCTAGTTCGACTGGGGACTCTGAATGTGGGAACACTGACCGGAAGACCGACTTGATGAAGCGCAGAAGGATAGAAATCCTGTGTCTGCAGGAAACGCCATGGAAAGGGACGAAGGCCAAGGAAATCGGAGAAGGGGTCAAGTTGTTCCAAAACGGAGAGGACACCAAGAGGAACGGAGTCGGGATAGCTGTCGCAGAGTCCCTCAAGTATTCGGTATCTGCTGTCCAAAGGATAAGCGACCGCATCATGTCGCTGTGGCTGGATACGAAGGAGGGTTAGTGGACTGACGAGAAGGATGATTTCTACTTCACTCTCGAGGAGGCCATAAGTTCCGTACCAGAAGGAGATTATATGTCCATAGCAGGGGACATAAACGGTCACGTAGGGAGTGGCAGAAGAGGAGTAGAAAGGGTTCAGGGTTTGGAGGTAAAGCGGTCGGCTTGGTGAATTCAGATGGAGGAAGAATTTTCGATCTGGCTATCGCCCACGACCTGGTGGTCTGTAGCACCTTCATCGCGAAGAGGGAGAGCCAGAAGGTGACCTATGCTAGCGGAGGAAGACGGACGGAAGTCGACCACATCCAAGTGCAAAGGCCTGCCTTGAAAACTGTCCGGGATGTGAAGGGGAAGGAGGTTGTAGCACTACAGCACAGGCCATAGGTAGCTGATCTGGCCATACCTCTACCTAATAAACCCAAGGTAAAAACAGAACCCAGAATCCGATGGTGGAAACTGCGGGGTTCAGAGCGCAACGAGCTACGAAGGACTCTGCTCGAAGCAGGTCTTCTGGATCCAACTGGCCCAGTGAACGAGACCTGGAGGAGGGTGACCAAAACGATTCTACGATATGTCAAGGAAACCCTCGGTGAAACAAAGGGAGGAACCAGACGAGATAAGGCTGCATGGTTCTGGAATTAAGAGGTGCAGGCTGCGGTGAGGAAAAAGAAGGAGGCCTATGAGCAGTGGCAGAAGACAAGCGCACTCGAGCATCTTACAGTCTATAGGAAGCTGAAGAGCCTGGCAAAAGCAGCTGTAGCGAAAGCGAAGAGCGCGGAGATGGATGCCCTATATGAGAAGCTGGGAGAGAAGGCCACAGGGAGAGAAGTTCGCAATCCGGCTAGCTAAGGCACGGCATAGAGCTTGCGTCGACATTCGAGTGGACAAGACAGTGAGGGGTGCTGACGGCAGTGTACTACGGAAGCCAGTCGAGGTCAGAAAAAGATGGGAGGAGTACTTCAAGGGGCTCCTAAATGAAGAATTCCCTCGTCGGGAAGTCCAAGAAGAACAACCAACGGAAGGACCCCCCATGCTGGACGCAGGAAGAGGTTCGTAACGCCATAGGAAAGATGAAGCTCGGGAAGGCAGCTGGACCTGATGGGGTGCCAGTAGAGGATTGGAAGGTGCTTGGGGACTGTGGAGTCAATTGGCTGACACAGTTCTTCAACAGAGTCACGATAGAGGGTAAGATGCCGGATGACTGGAAGGACAGCATCATAGTACCCATCTTCAAGCAGAAGGGGGACGCGTCCGAATGCTCCAACTACCGAGGGATCAAACTGATCTCACACACAATGAAGATCTACGAACGTCTTGTCGAGGCTGAGGGAGATGGTGACAATCGCCCAGGAGCAGTGGGGCTTCATGTCTGAGAGGTCCACCACAGACGCCATCTTTATCGCTCGCCAGGTAATGGAGAAATATCGGGAGAAACGAAAGCCCTGCTACATGGCATTCCTGGACTTGGAGAAAGCCTACGACAGGCTACCCCGGGCCGTGCTCTGGAAATCGCTTCGAGGTAGAGGTGTCCCGGAACGTCTGGTCACAGTCGTAAAGGACATGCACGAAGGCTCGAAAGCGGCGGTAGGAACCCCATACGGAATGACAAAGAAGATGGACATTACAGTGGGAGTACATCACGGGTCGGCTTTGAGTCCGTTCCTCTTCTTGCTGACGCTTGACTGCATAGTGAAACACCTGGAGGAACGCCCTCTCAGGACCATCCTCTACGCGGACGATATCGCTCTAGTAGCCGACAGCCGGGAGGAGCTGGAGGAGAAGGTACAGCTGTGGCAAGTAGCCCTCGCGGATAACGGCCTGCGGCTGAACGTGAAGAAGACCAAGTTATCATCTCTGAGCAGTGCACTAGACCGATCCTAGACTGCCAACGGGAGGCGATCGAGAAGGCGAAAGAATTCCGCTACCTCGGAAGTGACCTATCTGAGGAAGGAAGTGTGGAGCAGGCGGTCAGGGGAAGGATAAATGCAACATGGCTTAAATGGAGGGAGTCCACAGGAATCCTCTGAGACCGTAGGTGCTCCAGGACACTCAAAGGCAAGCTATGTAGAACAGTAGTGAGGCCTGCTCTCCTTTACGGCAGTGACTGCTGGGCCCTAGGTAAAGCGCAGAAGCGGCAGCTGCACGAGGCAGAAATGAGGATGCTCAGGTGAGCATGTGGATGGACCCATCGGGACAGAGTGTGAAATGAGGATGTTAGGGCAGTGATGAAGACAGCCCCGATCCAGCTGAAGATGAGGGAGCAGCGTCTGAGGTGGTACGGGCACATCCTTAGAAGACAAGAGGATCACCCCATCAGCTTGGCCCTAAATTTCGAAGCACCCGGAAGGCGTCAGAGAAGGAGCCCCAAGGAAAAAAGACGTCATCAAGAGGGATCTCGCCGAACTCGGCGCCACGCCAGACGACGCCCTTGATAGGATGAGGTGGCGACGGATGATAAGAACAGCGGACCCTGCGACTGCGCGGGACTAAACGCTCAAGAAGAAGAAGTTTTGAAAGTGGGGGGTTTAAGTTTAAAAACTTTAAAATTCAACTGGTCAGCACCACTTGTGCTTGGGTACATAATGAAGCGAGATTCAGCGACGGTATAGGGTCACCTCATAGTAATTAATGAGCTCCCTTAATTTCGGCACTGATTTTCAGGACTCCACATATTTTTAAATGGCTATCGCATGCCTTGCGATAAGCAGGATGAGAGCTTTTACAAATTTTGGTAAGAAAACTTTGGACAAAGTTATCGTGATGCAAAAAAACGCGTTTTTTTTGCCTCGCAAACGTCAATTGGCTGAATGTTTTGCGGCGGCACTGTCGATGAACACTCTCAATCCGAGAGGTTTTGAGAAACAGTTATGGTGAGCGAGCACAGACCACATGCGCATACACAGTGAAATAGACCAGGCGGTAGAGCTATACTGCGACTGAGCTGCGAAATATAGACCTATCCTCTTCTGCACTGGAAACCTTTTTCCATATCCTAGCCTGCTCTCGGAACATCGCATGCATCCCTGATCCCTTACGCTCGTCCAGAGAGGGGACTATTGGGGTGGAACCATTCAAGATGCAGGCTTTCGAGCTGCTCATGTTCTTTTCGTTAAAACTTAGTGCTGCATTCTTGTTCCCGTAATTGGAACCGTTTCACCCACTAACCTCTTTCGGCGAGCAAAAACGGATGCAGAATGAAACGGTGTTGGCTGTTCACACGAATGGAGACAGCGAAAGGAGACGAATGAACGGGCGAAGAAGGAGGTTGTGGAAAAAGGAGGCAACCAGAAAACGAGAGGCATACTACCACCTCACCTTTCTTATTCCACTGGCTCCTCCAAGGCACTCACAGCTATGCAATAATACTGTGATAGCCCTCAAAATTCAAAAGGTTCTTACTTAACCGGTGATCAACCGTATCCAATGTTAACGAGGAACAGGAGTCGGTGAGAGCAATACACGATTTCCAGATGCTTGTATGAGTCGTATAGGACGCATGCTGCTGAGGCAAAAAAAGAATTTGGCCGCAATTTGGCTGCTGTACACTCGCCAATCGCTCAAATCTCAAGTAACTTCGTCAACACTACTCAGCTGGTCTAATCAACTGGACCAATTAGACAACGACTTTGTAGAATTGTAAATAGTACAAAAATGTTACAAATGAGGGTTGCAAAACAAATAGAACATTCCTCAAGTGGAGAGAATCTGCAACATAAATGACCAATACAGATCAAAATGAGATTACAGCCAAACAAATGCTTCTTCCATCGCACCCATCCGTTGCAAACTGAGCCTGAGAAAACGGAACGAAAACGACTCAAGGCGTTGGAACAGGGGCGTGACGAGGGGCAAAACTCTCTCGGCAGCCCGCAAGCATTTATCTTCTCCGTGTGACGATTCATGTTCACTGTTCGGAGTCCCCGTTCAAGGTTATCGAGGATTGTTAGCCCTTCGAATTGTAGAGATTTTAATCATTATCTTTTAGAGAGCGAAAATGCTATAAACACCCCCAGAAGTTCAAGAAAGACGGAGAACGAACCGCAGCAATTCGGAACTGGGTCCGGCACTTCACTGGGCTACCAGCTTCTCCTGGGCCTTGTTTGGGTTAAGTTGGGCGAAAAACTCGTCTTGCGTACTGAGCCAAATGTGTTAGGCAGTGCAGTATGAGCGAAACACGGAGCTTCTAAAAAACCGTCCATGTTCGATTTTCGATAAATCTTGGCATATTGATTGTAGATGCCCCGGCGTCGTTTGATGAGCTACATACGCCAAGATTGTTACAGGCTTTATTTCGGCTGATGCTTTGCGGTCTTCGCCTCCTTCGGATACTCGGTACGTCGACAGAACCTTACGAAGCAATTCCCCCAAACAAGGAGTCTCTAAAGCAATTCCATCATACAAAGTACCATTCCCAACGAAAATAAAAACGACTACCGAGTCCCAGCTACAACGCAACAGCTAACCTTCCGGGTGGTTGCCGACGGAAACCGCAAGCCACCCGCAGATGGAGAAAAAAGTCTCTAAATCAATTCCTGCTTCCCATGCAGGAATTTCAAACATTTCCCGTTTAACTAGGACGCGAGGTCATCCAGTGTTGTGCGGCATGCTTTGATAAGCAACGATCAAACTGATTTGAAGAGAGAACGCGAAAGTTCCAGGATCATCTTCAACGCTAGAATCGGGAATGCGGACGATGTCATAGAGATTCCGTACTTCCAATGTCCATTGCTTGTATAGAATGTGAAACACTGCCGCCTACACGATTTCCCTAGAGGGATCAGCAAGTGCCTTCAAACACTGCTATTCCATTCGCTATCTTTATGAGACAGGTAGGTGGGAAGTGCGAACGAAAACGTGTGCACTGCTATGCCCTTGGGTCGGAGCCATAAAACCACTACGATGGCCGATAATTAGAGCTACTGATGAGAGTAAATTCGCACGATGCAGAAGGCGAAGAAAGTGGAGGAAATGTGCATTGGCCGCCAACACTGTCGGACCGACTGCCGAACGAATCGGAGGGGGCATGCCTGGGTGACTGCAGGATTTGCTTTAGGGTTCGCTGCACCGACAGTCTCAGCCGAAACCGGAGGTACCAAAAAACTCCGCTGTAATCAAACGCTGCGCTGAACTTGTCATGCGCGTTCGGAACAATCGCCCCGCATGGCACACTATCTCTCCTTCACTTTCAAACTGAGCAGCAGCTCTCCGCTCTGTCGCAGCTGTCAAAGACGGTCTGTTGCACGAGTTGCTGGTAAATTGCATGAACAGGCAGCAATCAACTGAAGAAGGACCCTGTCAATGCGGCGCTTGCGAAGTGGATTCCGCATGACCAGTCCACTGAGTAAGCAGATTCGTTAATCTGAACGAGCTTCGTCGTGCAATTCGATCAATCCGATTCATGCACTGCAGTTGGTCTCAATCGCAGCAGTTCTCCGCACATGACGTCTTCCCAGATAGTTCCAACTGTCTCAAGCTCAATAGAGCTGAAGTGTACGAATGCATTCGATCGCCACCATCCATCCGACACTGTCTTTTGGAGATATCGCAGCCGTTTCCGTTGGCCGAAATGTGAACTGATGGTGAGAATGAATCTTTTCTGGTACCTCGACGTAGTAAGGAGAGGAGCTAGGACGATGTCTGTGTCGGTCCCAGCAGAGCTGATAACGAATACAGAGCCTTTCAAGGTTTCGTACTGTGGTTACACGACGGATATGAGTGCTGGAAAAGCCGCAGTACTGAGGTAACCCTTGTACTATAACAGGTTGTGCTGGCTTCGGTGGCCACCCACACTTCATCCGAAGAGAACGGAAAAGATGACGTCAAAGGGTTCGAACGATAGTTCTGAATTCCTTTCTTATTGATCCCCGCTGCTTAGCAGTCAATACCCCTTACGATTACGATCAAAATTCTCGAGGATTAATCTGAGCCAGCCTTGGGTACACCCAACGTGACCCCATGTGATCACGAAAGCTGGACCTGTTCAGCTTCTGATCGCTGTGTGGTTTAAAACATACACGTAGGGGACCGGTACGAGGGTACCTGAGCGTTGGCCCAGCAGTACAACGATTCCAATCTGGAAGAAGACTTCTGCGGACTGCTCCAGTTACTGTCCGATTCGCTTGCTTCGCACAGCATGAAGATATCTGATTGAATTCTCGATGGACGAATTCGTGACATGTCCAGCTTTCCAGCAATCAGTGCGGCTTCGTGACTGGTTGTAGCACCATTATATACAATATATACACATACACATACAATATATGTCTTCTAGAGGAGAAACATCGTGAGAAACAGAAGCAGGAGTTATCTTGCCTTCTTCGGCTTGGAGAAGGCATTGCGCACCACGTTAGGTCATGGGATACTAAGCCCTGCGACGACACGGTGCTGCTGACAACTTGTATAGTGGGTGCGAACGCTATACTCTTGCCAAAAAGGTAGAGTGCGAGCTGCGGCAAGCACCTCGGTGGAGTTTCCCACGTCTGTTGCGGTGCACCAGGGTTCTGCGCATTTTCCACTCCTCTTTGTTGTCCTCATGGATGCGATTATTCGATATATTCAGAAGTCAGCACATTCCTTCATAATGACGACGTAGTATTCGCCTGCGAAGATGTAGGAGAACTCGATTGATGAGTGCAAGCTAGGTGCGACTGCTTGGAGATGTTCAAGCTTAAACTGAACGTCAAGAAGTTCGAGTACCTAACGATGGACGTTAACATGTCCGCTCAATTAAGGTTAATGGCAATGAGTGCTCACTTCGGCCTTCAAGCTATTCAGCAATAGCGTCTGAGGACATTATGATGGTCGAGGTGAATTCACGCATGAGTGCCTGGTTCAAGTGGCGCTCGCTGACTGAAGCGCCATGCCAAAGAAGATGCCAGAGCGCTTGAAGTCGAAGATCTACGGAGCAGTCGTGTGGCCTAAGGGGAGTACCGTGTGGGCCGGACTGCGACGAAGGAAACCCTCCGTGCCGTATCGGCGCAATGGAGACGAAGACGTTGCGCTGGACGGCTGGACCCGAGCTCCTGGACCGCATTCGAAACGATGCCATTTGCCAGAAGCTCGCGGCGTCGCGCCGACAACATGCGAAGGAATCTCGACTGCGATGACGGCCACGTTCTGTGTGAAAAAAGCAGCAGAAAAAGATAGGCTCTACCTTCGAAGCCACTGGAAACTTTACGTTGGAATCGACGCCGATTCCGATAATTCGGATACGTAATTTTTTTTTTCAAACGCCAGATTTCATTCGTCTAATTGCATCTGTGACAGATTTCGGTCGGAAATCCTATATCCTGTCCGAATTCAATATTCAGTGAAAGCTCGTTATCTGAGTCATCCAAAAAGCCGTTCCAGTGAAAACGTGCTTAATCAAGTTATCATACGATCCAGAATTCTTCAAAAATGCCGTTACCCGAATGCTCCCCTTACCCGGTGTTTGAAAAAGTGAAGGATTCGAATTATCCGAATCAGGGTTGGATCCAACGTATACTGGAAAGCGACGTAGAGAGCGTCCGAAGCAGCGCTGATCATGGTTACCTTACACATGGACCTCAAAGCAGCTGGTGTGCACCCCGATTTAGTACGGAACCGGAAGAATGGTGTCTCCGCACCCCGCGAAGCGAGACGAGCAGTGAGGAAGAAGAGGATGTAGGTGACCAGGGACTGTTGGCACATATCGACAAACAAACAATCTCCAGTTCAGCAGTTTTCTGGATAGGAGTTCAGCTTCCCAGAAACGGGTGAGGGCTCCAATACTCTCAACACACTCGGACCGCGACACAAAGAGTTTTAACTCAAATTTTTGAGACATTCCGCGTATCACGCTGGGTAGTGTCACTGTTTTTACGCGCAGAATTTTTCTTAGAATTCAATGTTTATAATGGCGTTATGCGCTGTTGGTGCAGAATCAAGACCTAGCAGTCTCATAGTGCTTGAACAACTTATAACACTCACAGTATGTAATAGCATGTAGCACCCAGTGCACAGTTAATAGTAGGTACAGGAAGAACTCCACAAATTGGAGCTGACCTTCCCTGTTCTCGCGTATGTGTATTTGTTTCTTTATGGCAGTAGAGTAGCTCAAGCATTCGAAACACTTCAGTAGTAGGACAAAATGTGCAAGAAGCAGGTAGGTTGAGAATTGGTGCGCATGGGCGTCTAGCATATTCCCCTGTCAGTAAGGGACAAAATAAGCAAGAGCGGGCAAACATTAGTAGTCACAGTAAATCACAAATAACGCTTGCAGAATGGCAAGAATAAAGATGAAATGGAAAAGCAAATGAGACGGTCGAGAAAAGGACGACCGGGAACGGTCACACGCCATGTGCAGAAGGAACATACTAAACAAGAACAAAATTGAAGCATTTCCTTGAAGAAAGTTCAAAAATTGACGGATGCTCCAGAGCCCCTTGGAGTGCAGTCATTGCAAAAAAAAACGCCTTAAAATACCTAAAGTTCAGCATTACAACGGTAACTATATTTTTGAACAACGAAACTTATTGTTAGGCGCCACCGCATCAGGGCGTCAATTCTATGCTATCACTTACAGGGGAACTGTTTCAATGTACGGCGGAACAACAAGAACGAATGCTACAGGAAGAATCTCCATCCCACAAATAGCAACAGAACATGTTTCGTTTTTGCCGAATCCTCAAGGCACATGAGTAGGAGGCACTGGAAGTGCCGTATGGTTAACAGTGGCTAACGATCCGCTGCCACGAGCTTACCACTCAGGAGTGCGGCGCTGGCATCGTGGCCTGGATGGCGAGAGGTTCTGCCTCACGAACGCAACCTCGGGGGTTCGAGTCCTGCACCACGCTGTCTTTTTGCACATTTGTCCTAGTGTCGAAAAGCCCCATAGAAGAACGGCATCTGTACGCATTTTTTGGGGTTGGCTGCGGTGAACTGTTGTTACTGTCTTCTCCTTGTCGCTATTTCCTGATTCACGTTCACGTGATGATGAGGATCCCAGGGTAACGCCCAATAGGGGCTCAAGTTCGTGGTAGCCCCAACTAATCCAGTTAGGCAAGGTTTTGTCGAAATCGATTATCCTGACCATTTTATCAGCAAATACCCACCGTGGCCTACCGTAATCGGTCGAGGTTTTAAAAACCGATGCTAGATTCGTGACGAGCACATCACCGGTAATACGACATTCCCCTACTCTAGGCAAAGCTTGGGCGAATTTTTTTCGACCTTTGGAGAGATGACAATGCAGTTTTCTAGCAAATAACTTCCCAGTTTCCCGACGTTGTTCCACGCTTTTCCCATGCACTTACTCTGATATTGAACGTCATTGTGTTTGGATGAGTTTCTCGTAAATCTCCGTGCTCTACAGTTTTGGGATATTGCTAATGAATCACCAAATGTCGACAAGGTGAAGGCAGTAAAAGCACATTCCCGTAGTACATCCCAAAAAAAGACGTTCCGTTCTCCTGTGGAAATTCGATGCTAGGGTGGAATGTGCAAAAGAAAGACGTGGTGCTGGGATCGAACCCTGACGCAATCCTGCGTCTCCTGCTCATTTGCCTCGAGGATTCCGCAAAAACGAAACATGTTTTCTTACTATTTGGAGGATGAAGATTCTTCCTGTAGTGTTCGCTCTTCCCGTTCCTGCGTACCGTTGAGACAGTTCCCTTGTTAGCAGACAGAAGAGTCATTTGCAAATGAGCATGAGTTGCCATAGCAGATATTGGTGTACACCCTAATGGGCAAACAACTCCAGAAGTTAGAAGCCTCAAAGCTTCGGATACCATACCAAAATGAAAAGCCGCAGACGTTTCCATCGTGCATCGAAAGTGAAGGTTATTTATTTATTTATTTATTGACGTAAGACATAAATACGCATGAAAGTTAACGGCGACAATGAAGAGCGCAAACAAAGCAGAGAAATGATAACTCTCACAAAAAATTCAATCGATGAAAAAATAATAATGAATGAATGAGGCAAATGACAACACAGCCAGCAATGGACAGAGTACGGAACAGAAACACAGCGATCAACTCAGTTAAGCAGTCGACCATCCACCAAATTCAGCTGGAAACTGGACCTCATCCGAGACTTAACGAAACTAGTCTGAAGTCTGCGCTTCCCTCTCCTAGATATCGTCAGTGATACACCAAAAAGCATAATAATCTATGCCAATTCATCTCACATGCAACTTCCATGTTGAGTTACTTTGCCCACTTTGTAAAAGTTGTATATCTTCCTTCGTGAACGGATTGCAAGCACTAATTTCAAACTCTAACAGCGAACGAACGTAGAACTTGAAGGGATTGGTGACCCAAGAGTGAACGTTTCAATTCGTGGGGACGCCAAAGCTAAATCGTCGATCTCTATCCTGAAGGCTGCACTTCCAACTTGTTTTCCATTGTTGCTGCAATGCTTCGCGGTATTCTTCAGTTTCGAACTGAAGTATAACGAGTGGATGGGGGCGCCGGATAGAGGTCTCGCAGCAAATGCTCGGATGTTCTCAGCGAAAGCGAACGGCTGCCTGAAGTGGAGTTCTGCTTACTCCCCTCTAGGTGACCTATTTTAGGAGTGCGACAGCGGACGGAAGGCGGTGGCGGTCGGCGCCGTCGTTCAAAGGCATTCGGATCTGGTTTGCCTTGCGAAGTCACGCGTGGTCTGGCACAGGGGCAAGGAGCTGGGCGCGGTGAACGACACTCCATTCAGTGGTGGGACTTCGCTAAAAGAATCACACGGATAAGCCGAGGACTCCGAGAGATTGAGGTGAGCGTATCAGGAGCGCCGGGTTCAGCGCTGCCTCCTCGCGACGCCCTCTTCGCCGATTTCGCCGGTAGATAAAGGTAAGGCCGAGGCCGATCGATTGCTTTCGCTAACTGTAATTAGGGCCACACGGAGGGTCAGCTACAGGCGTAATTAACATGCATCGCGTAGGAGGGAGGGAGGAGAGGACCAGCGGCCCGTGCCCGTTTCCAATAGTCGCTGGCACCTAGGACAAGGTCGCGGCGAAATTCGCAAAACAGCGGACAGCGTCGCGGCGAAGAGGCGGCTTCTCTCCTCCTCACCACTCTGGCCGCCATTTCCACTCCCACAGAATGGCACAGTGGATTCCGAGTCACGACAGTCGCTTGGCATCTCCCAGTTTCCGCTACTCGCCGCGCAGAGCGCCTTGGATACTCCACGCACTAGTGGAAGCAATAAGGACAGCAGTCCAGTTCAAGCAGCTCCAGTGGAAGTCTAGCGCTGTGTGGCCTCTGAGTGGCCTCGACTTTTCCTCGCGTCCTGGTCTGTTGAAGAGCGGTATCTCCGAAAAGGCCGGGTGTATCCTGTAGTTGTGCTCTCAATTTTTTCAAATATTCGAATGGTTTCGAATGCCTAAAAATTTCGAATATTCGAATTAAAATACATTCGAGAAAAGCGGCTGTTCTGAATATTCGAATTCAAATATTTGAATCCGAGTACATTCGAGAAACGTGATTTTTTGAGTATTCGAATGCGAATGCATTCGAAAAACGCGATTTTTGAATACTCGAGTTCAGCTGAACGTCATTCGAATACCTATTGGAAGAGGTCATTCGAGCACAAAAATGATGTATCCCAGATGGAGGGTTGGAGGAGGATGAGTGTCAAATGATTATCACTATTTTCAACAAAAGAAACAAAAAACACCTCGCACGGCATGCAGTCTGGTGCAGTTCACGGTAGAATAACGATTTGCACGTTAATACTATTTATGTCCCGCTAAGAAAGCTCCTGATGGGGAAGACCTGTCCAGAGAGATTGTATGGTGAGAGAGCTACCCTGAATCAAGCGTGGACAAATTCAGTGGTAGAGACGTAATGTTAATCAGATAGTGAGAAACCCATAGTTCATCATCACCCTCAGTTGCTTATAGAAGTTCTTTCCTTCCGGTTGACCAATTTGGAGTAAATCTTCTCCACGACTGACGGCGGCAACGAAGGCGGCCTTAAAAGTTGTGGAAACAAATATGGTATTGGTCCACTGTCACAACCTTACAGGATTTTGCTGTCACCTTCAAACGTTCATGGACCATTTTGAGCAGTCAGAAACATTTCCTGTCAGGAATATGGCACAGTGTTCAACAATGCCTAACTAAATAGCTTTGAGTTCATCCGGTTTTCATTCCATATTTTGAACTCTGGTGGCTGAATGTAGTAGTGCCATATAGCTTCATGGCACTGCTTTTGTCTTATATTCTCGTTTATCTTTATCTGTATACTCCAGCCCTCACACACAACCACAGATAGAGCACTGTCATGAGGTTCTCGACTACGTCTGTGGTTGTGGATCTCCACAGAAGAATGGGGAGCACACGAACAAACACTGTCAGTGTTGGCGTGAACTCCGCCACCACGCCTCGCCGCTAACATATCTTCAGGGGCAAGACAACCGCAGATTGAAGGGCGTCGGAAGATAGCGCGGATGGATCTCATCCTTGTAGGGAGCGCTGGCCAAAGGTGATCCTTTCCTTCGATTATCGGGGCGTGTGGAGGAAGACGACGCCCTCAGTTGTTGCCACCTTTCAGGCGAGCCGGTCACGCGTCTTGGATAGCTGCTCACGACCACTATTCTCTCTTCCTGGAACTCATGGAAGAGCTGAGCGAGGATGTTCTCAGAGTCAAACCGTAGCTGTTTCTCGACCACAGTCTGGGAAGCAGCTTTTCATTTCCTCATACATAGCTACGCGATGCATTGATATAAGCTTTGTTGAATTAGTCGCTGCGGTAGATGAGGTATGATTCCGAGCCATTCCTCATCTGTAAGCACTAAGGAGTAGCGTAATCTCATTTACAGATGAGCTGTACCCTGAAGAATGGCATTCTAAGCTGAATACTGGCTTCAGATGTTGGTCAGACATGTATGGTTGATCAGCGACGAGCATTTAGAGGCATAAACTGATTAGACACAGATTATCGCATAGATTACGGTACATGAGAAGAGGCGGCGGCCGAAGAACCCGAGCCTGCTGCAGCCGGCGTGAATCGGAGAGTGCGACAATTGAAAACGAGAGCGGCGGTGAGAACGATACAACGGGGATTGACCTCCAGCGTGATTGTCGTCACCGAATCTGCAGAGCGCTCGCGGCCACGGACTGGAGGTACCTCCGAGCCACTGTTCTGGCTACGAATCGTCTCAGTGCGAGATAAACGCCGAAACAGGCGGTCGCAGACTACAAGCCAACGATGGAAGGCTGAGGCTGGAGCGAATTGCCAGCGCTGGACTTCCCGTCGCGTCGGCCGACGTCAAGGCCAAACGACAGGTCTCTGCATCTCCTCGCCCGTACGCTATTCGTCCCTCTCTTTCCACCTTTGTCCGTACCTGTTCCAGGGCCGATAAATGCGATCGCAGTCTTACCGACAGATTAATTTCGAACGCTGGACGCTGCCCTAGAACCTCTCGCGGCCTCCAAGCAGTCGCGATCAACAGCGCTCTTCGAGTAACTCAGTCTAGAGCTGGGCGTCTCCGACCTTGCATTCGGATTGACAGAGGTTGTAGTTGCAGATTTTAATGGCCCTCGAATATTCTCTTGGTTTCGAATGCTTCAAATTTTGGAGCATTCGAATCCGAGTCTGTTGGAAAGAAGTAATTTTTTCTGAACATTGGAGCTCGGGTAGATTAGAGAAACACGACTTCTTAGAAATTCGTAGCAGCGCCCTGCGCGACAAGGGCTTCGATGATCGCATCAGTTTCGAAAGAGTCGAATGCAATCTTCAGGTCGATGAACGTAGGACACAGCGGCAGCTTGTACTCCCGTGATACTTCGATGAGCTGCGTAATGGTGTGTATGTGGTCGATCGCGCTGAATCCTCTTACGAAAACTGTTCTTTGCAGCCCTTTATCCAGCGTTGGCTAATCCTATTCAAGATGACTCGAGTGAACAGCTTGTAGACTACGGACAGCAGGCAGATTAGGGTATAGTTACCAATGTCGTACACGTCTCCTTTCCTGTACAGCAAGACGGCGCTGCTTGTCTTCCACTGCGGTGGAACGTTGCATTCCAATAGGTAGGGAGTAAAGAGCCGCGCCAGGCTGTTGAGTATCAGTGGCAGAATCCCTTATACGAGCACTGACGGAAGGGAATGTTCATATGAATAAGTGCGATATGGGCCTGTTCCAAACTCTCCCGAAGACAGTCTGTCTCCATATACACACCTTTCATTTCGGACCAGGTCGCAGCAGTCGTACTTCAGTGCCCTTTGCGAGCGGATTTGAACAACGATACTATCCTGATTAACATCCCTGAAAACAACATCAAGCGACTTCTATTAGGATGCCCATAATTTTCTGGGCTATCATACCATTTTCATTAAAATTTATTACAACAAGATAAGGGCGAAGGGTAGTCAATCGATACATTCCCCATCTTTGGCCACAACTTTTCCCAACGATTGGGCAGAAAGTTGGTTGCATTCCCCCAAAAAGAAGCTGCTTGCTGCCGATCCATTTGTCAATTGCACACTGAACTTCTTGATGTTGAGAGGATCATTTGTTCCTGAGAAAGAGAGTAAGATTTCTGAATGCTGCATAGTGACATGAGCTCATATCTGGTCAATACGCAGGATGCGCCACGACTTCGATAGACTCCTCATCGTCTCCTCCGTTCGTTTCGCCCGATGCATTATCCATTAACACACGAATAGTACGGAATCTCGGGTACTTCTCAAGTAGCTTACGCTTCATTTCCAGCATACCTTCAACGAAGGAGTCTGCTGTAGTCGTCTGTCCATCCGGAAAACCGGGTAGTGCACGACTCCGATCCGATCGTCCTCTAGTAGTCTGCTTGTCCGTAGTGTTGTACGTTCCCTTCCGAAAATGATTGGAGCAAGTTCCACATATTGACTTGCTGCTGGCGTCTGGACCTAACAAAGCAACGATAGCTTTGTGAGTAGCGTACGCAGACCGTCCTGGACGGAAGTGATGAAGAAGCAAGTCGCGATTACGGCAGTCGACGACTTCATTTTCAAGCAATTACAAAAGTTACGGCAGCAGGCTGATAGAGGTAATCGAGCTGCTATTGCGAAATATACTCGAATCGCCTTGTTGTGCCAAGAGAACATCCGTTTGCATCTTGTATAAGGAAGTTGTAAAGCGTCAAACAGTTTATCGATCATATCGTCTATCGAAATACTCAAATAGCTCAGAAGATTATGGGACACCCTAACAGTTAGTAAACGTCTTTATGCATACGGAGAACTGTGGTTTGTCCTTATGGATGAAATGGAAACTGTGCTGGAAGGGATGCGTTCTGCCAAATTCAGTGTATGACCTGCGGTGAGCTATACATGGGGAAGCAGTGCTAGGTGTTCGTATCAGAGAGCATCTAGCTGGCAAAGGCAAAGCTTATTAAGCCCGCTGGGTAAACACCGCCAGGAAAGCCATCACGGACACGATTTTAACACCGAATGCACGACACTTTTGCACGAGAATGACACCGGCGCCAGAAAGACCTGTTGGGGCCTTTTGTATCCATGAGGACAACCCAACGATGAGTAACAGGAACGAGTGCGTTCCCACTACGAGTGACCATTTGCCCTTCATTCCATCGCGCGAGCTGTGATACAAAATGCTCCTCTAAGCCCGTGGCGCGACACTGCGACACGTGCCGCAGGGGGGGGGGCATGCACACTCTTGCGGCTGTCGCGGTGGCTATCGCAGGCGACGCCGCGCTGAGTGCCGCAGGCTGGAATGCTTCAAATCATTCCTGGCGGCGCGGCAGGCACTGGACGTTGATCCCGTTGCCTGTAACGATGCTTTAACGCGACCGCCGGATTTCGCGGAGGTGGCCGTCACCCCACTTGCCGCGCCGCGGTGTCGCAGAAGTGTGCATGGGCGTATACTCCTGCACGCTGCGTTGCGTGTGTTTCACTTGTTGGTTGTCGTGCAGTTGGCGCCCTTTCGGTACTGATTAAGCAGCGATGAGCAGCATCGCATTGGAGTTGTTCTTCTTGACTCTTGGGACCCCTGGTGCTGCAGGGCTAGAAAACGTCGAAATCGTCGAAACGTCAGGCTTAATAAAGCAATGGTTTAACAAGCCTAGGCAGCCCAGAAGAATTTAAGTTGCTCTAAATTGTTCTATTGTTTTATGACAGTTCATTATGGAAACATGCCTCTACATTTGCGGATACCTGTACATACTGAATGGAATAAGAGTGCTACGCTCCCATAACGATGTTTTGTTGCGATCAGAAACCTAGCAGCATACGGGACTCGAACCCTCACCTACTGCTGACCGTGCCTGTATGCTCTACTCCATTACATCACCGACGCTGGTTGATCGAACATAACATCAAGAATTTTGTGAGCATTCAAACGGAGTGTGCACTTGGCATAACAATCTTGCCTTGCAGTAATCATTCCCTCTGGTGGCAACTGAAACTGTTTCGAGGACAATGGCATTAAATTTGGAGAACAGCATCTCTCTCTCGCAGTTGCCAGGAGGTTTCTGCAACTGGCGAGCTGATTAATATAGAAGAGTGTGGAACAGTGACAATTTTCGTTTCCGCCTACAAAATAAGCGAAGCAAGGAAGGTAAAAATGGCAGGAAACCGGAAATTGCAACACGAAAGCGGATACGCCGCACATCCGTAGCCACAGGTAGTCATCCTAGACCCCCTCAATTCGCGCTGCCTGGTGAGGCCTTGAGCTTTCAGCAGCTCCCCACCTTCATCCCACTCGTCGCTGCGGAAATTAGGCTTTCTCGGAGTGCAACACAGATACCATTTCGGACTCTGTCGTGCGGGCAAATGACTCTGGGCAGCTGAAGTGCCTGAAAGGACGGGCGAGACTCTTCAGGCGACCTCCAACCACCTTCTGATGCACTACCAGTCTTCGAGTGCAAGCTTTTGGCCGGCCGACTCTAGCCAAGAGACTGCGAAGGCTCGGCAAAGAGGAAGATTCGTGAAACACCTGGTGTATGGAAGAAAGCGGCTGCATTTTAGCGTCAATATGAAGGGACCGTCTACCGGCCCACGTTCCAGTTCGTAGAGGTTGTTCCCAAAAACAAGGCTCCGCGGCGCAACTGCAGTCAATGAATTTGAACAGCAAGCTCCAAACAAATCAGAAGTGCCACACTTCGACAAACGAACGAGATTTATCATAGAAATAGAGGAATACAGAAAACAGAAATAGCTGTGCACACGGAACGACAACAAACTCCTAGCTTGGTTGAGTTAGCAGCATAATTAGTTGAACGCACATAACCTCTCGAAATAGAAGGGGCTGAAGGCGCTCAGGTACATCAGTTGGAGTTTGCCGTCCTCACTCCTGGCTGAAACAATTCAGTTGTTGCTGGTATAAATCACGACCTGCCAAAGCAGATCCATGACATTTTCATGGAAGTCGAGAAATTAGAAGTAGGCTAAGGTAGACTTGTGTCATCTTAACTACCACTCACAGCGATTGGCTCGTACAAGTTTCAGATTGTAGTGAACCCCATTCACTCCTATGAAACCATTTCTGCTAATGAGTGACGGTGTTTTGATTAGTACGTCGACGCCTAATGTTAGTGCGAAGAAATACGATAGATACAACACTGACAAGGGAGGCCCATGAACTTCTCCCAAAGATTCTCAACGAGCCCTATATGGTCTTGCAGAGCATCGGACGAGGGTCATGGAACTGCACTTCGTTTTTGCTACGGGTCACTGGGTGGTCCGAGAATGGCAAAAAATTGTATCACTTTAGGGCAGGCTGATAAGTCAAAGTGGCTCCTGGAATGGTCCTGTCGTGCTCAGAACTTAACCTGCAAAACGTTTGGAGCTTAAACTGAAGTTTGATTATAGTAGTATGATAATCTCCTACATTTCCTAAACGAAGCTGCAGTGTACATTCAAGTGATTCATTCGCAACGCTGTCGGCAGCGACTGGATGGCCGAGTGGATAGTAGACATGGGATCCGAATCATGCATTTTTGGATATCCGGCCGGATTCATCCGGTTTCGGATTATCCAAAATCCGGCTCGGTCGAAAATTGCCCTCACCTGAATCATCCGAAGATCCGGAGTTTCTAAAATTCCCCTCATCTGAATCACCCGAAGATCCGGGGTTTTTAAAATTACTCTCATCTGAATCATCCGAAGATCCGGGGTTTTGAAAAACGCAATGATTCCGATAAAATCGGATAAAAATCGGATAATAGGAGGTTAGCGCGCCTTGCTGGCAAACTCTGCGCTATTGATAACCTAACTTTTTCGGGCAGATTTGCAATCATTTGGCGGGAATTCTCTCACAAGGGAAGGGTCTTATCAGCCTGCCCTAAAATGATACAGTTTTTTGCCATTCTCGGACCACCCAGTGACCCGCAGCAAAAACGAAGTACAGTTCCATGATCCTCGTCCGATGCTCTGCAAGACCATATAGGGCTCGTTAAGAATCTTTGGGAGAAGTTCATGGGCTTCCCTTGTCAGTGTTGTATCCATCGCAGGGAGTCATCCTATTAAGTAGGAATAATCCCACCCCTCAATTAGCATAAAATGTGTTTCATTTTTGCCAAGTCGTTAAACCCAAGGAGTGGGGGTTCTTGAAGTCACAATGGAATACGGCGCATCACGAGTTTGGGATCTTGTACGACGGCGATGCCTCGGCCGGCAAACAGCTCGGAGCGCAATGGGTAGTGACGATGCTTCATGGGAGGAAGGTCGGGGGTTCGGTCCTCATGCGCTGCTGCATTCCTTCTTTTTAACTGATTGGTAAAGATTTGGGGATTCTGACGTCTATACCATTTTCAGACGTTTTCTGCGCATATTCCAGCTGCATGCTGTGGTATTCAACATGATGATGCATAAATATTCAACACCAGTGATACACAGGTACAACGTGAATAAAGCAGCACTGGACACAATGGGCAGGGTATAAATGCTGCAGGCTTCTCTCAGTCTGTTTCTATACATCGGCCAATGACCTCGGGTAAAACCATCCTGCTCGGATTTTCAAAGGAGACCATGATGTGACATCACATGTAGTTAAAACGAGAAGGTCTGTGGATCCCGGAAATTGACCTAAACGGCATCAATACACTTTTTCTCTCATCTTTGCCTGTCATCTGGAAATCAGAGGTCTGCTGGAGGTTCTCTGAAGCTTAACACCAACAAAGTCGCCAATGCTCGAGTGGTGATCCACTTGCTTACGAAAGTGTGGTCCACCTTTAGATAACGAGCCTTCAGCGGAATGACACCAACCCGACGAGCGGATGACCAGCATACTCAAGGACTTCGAAGCACGTCAACTTGAAGATAACGAAGACGAACGGCTGGAAATGGTGGAGAACCAGAAGAAGGTTGGGATCCGCAAGATGAACTGATAGACGTGGAAAGGCTGGCAAGCAGTGGGCATATGATAACGTTTTCGGCTGGAACTCTTGTTTCGGAGGAAAGGGAAAGTCTTCAATTGGATTTCGTCTATGGAGGCGATCTCATTTGTCCATATATGGAAGCAAACTGTGAGGAGCCAGTAGCCTTTATGCGCTGACCGTATTGTGACCAGTGCTTCTGTTTCGTGCACTTTCTGCCAGTGTATCACTGTTGTTGAACGTTCATACATCGTTATGTTGAACAGCTTACAATTGCGTTTTGGTTAAAAAACCGGTCAGTAATAAACAAGTGGCAACAAAGTTGCTCTCCACGGCATACATCTGGAAACACTGCGCAGCAAACATCTAAAATGCTATAGATGTCAGAATCCCTCCAATCAAACAATAAGTTGAAATGCAAAGATTTGGCAGCGCAGAAAAGTCGAGCACTCCACCTCCCTCTCATGGAGCAACGTCACTATCCACTGCGCTACGAGCCGCTTCCCGCCAGCGGCGTTGCGAGCGTACAAGACACCGGAACTCGTGAAGCCCCGACTCCACTGTAACTTCAAGGGTCCTCTACTCCTCGGGCTTTTCGATTTGGCAAAAAAGAAACACATTTTTATACTAACTGAGGAGCGGCGATTATTCCTATATATGACTCGCTCCCTCCGTTCAGGCATACGCTTCAGACCATTCCCTTCTCAGAGCACGAAAAATTTCTTGCAGGGCGTTTCGGAATCGTTCCATTATTGTCCTCTACAAGACTTCGCTGTGCATTACCAACTCACTATTGCGTTGGAATTAGCTCTTTGGGTTCTTAAAGCTGTTTTTTGTTTGTTCTGGAAACGCAACATAGCTCTGGGGGGGGGGGGGCTCCCCTCGCCAGGCAGCCAACTACGACATCTTTTACGCAGCGCTGGTGTGTTCCACTACATTGGTGAACTAAGCTAGGCCAGATATAATGTAATTGGGCATTCATGTGTCTTGCTACCAGGGCATATAAACACTTAATTCAAGGTGAGGCCTCCACGCTGCTTTGCGCGCTCGTGGCTTCAATTGGTCAAGGAAATAAACGCGGAGTTACTGATGTGTTCAGTTTTTAAGAGGTTGCGTGTCCCTACTATATCACTTATCCGGTTGTATCCGAATCGGATATCCGAAATCCGGCTCGGCCGAAAAAGGCGTTATCTGAATCATCCGAAGATCCGGGGTTTCTAAAATTGCCATAATCTGAATCAGCCGAAGATCCGGGGTTTTCGAAATTGCCCTCATCTGAATCATCCGAAGATCCGGGGTCTTCGAAATTGCCCTCATCTGAATCATCCGAAGATCCGGGGTTTGAAAAAATGGCTTATCCGAATCATCCGATTATCCGGAAAATCGGTGTCGGATCCAATGTCTAGTGGATAGCGAGGCGGACTTGCGGGAGGGAGTGGAGAGTTCGATTTCGGGAGTGGGGTTTCTGCCAGTCCCTGGGTGGACTGTCAGCTTCTTTTGAAGATGAAGATTACATTTTGGCTTCTAGGGTACCTTCTTCGTGTCCTAACTCCGCTTTCAACCTGTTGTCAGATGTGGAAGAAGCTGGTTTTGTTGTGTGGACTGAAGTCGCGCGTTCATTAAACGACGCTTTTTTCGCTGAGGAAGGTTCTGTTGGATGCTATCCCCATATGACCCCTGTGGTATGTTCTCAATTACTTTTGGTAGTGTTTCTCACTGTCACCTCGTTCGTGAACACGATCGACAAGCATTGATTTGATCCATCATCAAGACAAGCTCATTGCTCTTCGGATTTCTTTGCAGACTGCTTTTTATTCTCCTCGCAACTTTCACAATTCTACTGTTGCCAAGTACAGCATATTTCATCCACCCCATGGTATTTATCGAGCTGCGTACTTTTTCCTGATCATTCTCCTATACACTTACAGGAGACGGGTCGGGGCATTGCAGATAGAAGCACTTGTACTCACTTCCTCAACTCTGAAGATCGAAAAAGATTTTTCGTCCCAAATTCATCTATAGGGTTATCTGGGATGCAGATCACCAATCTGGCAACCATTTTCGGTGAGACGATGGGAGATAGAAGGTCACGACGCGTATGTGTAAGTAAAAGGGTGCACGCAGAATAACCGGCATTGCAGCCTTTCACGACTCCAAAGGTGGAGAGGATGAAAAAAGATTTCGCCCAAACATTGCCCATGGGGGTTATTTGGGTGATTACGGATGTGATACCTGTTTTTAAAATTTCGGTATACTACGGCAGGTTACGGTAGATATGGGTGAGTAAGGTTGTGCACGTTAGTAAGATAGCGTCCATTTCCAATGTTGTCAGGATTATTTTCCAACCTCCGACTTCAACCTTTGATAGAAAGTAGTGAAAGGTGATAATTTAAAAAAGAGTGACAGCTTCGTGGTTAGCTGCTTCTTGTGATCCTCGTCCGAGGCCCTACAGGAACATGTTGGTCCCGCTGAGAATCTTTAAGGGAAGTTCATGGGCCTCCCTTTTGAGGTGCAGTGCTCTGTCAATATCTTAACCCTTTCACGACATTGTCCGACGATGTCGTCGGACACTTTTTTGCCACGTGGGACAATGTCCGACGATGTCGTCGGACACCATTATAAAAATAGTTCATGGAAAATTATCAGACACTCAATAGTACAACATTAATCAATGAGTCCACTAATACCTATGGTCAAGACGGTCCTTGGGAAACTTCATTCGTTATGTTTTTCATACTTAACAAATAATACAAATAAAATAATTCAAATAATCAGCGCGCGGGAAAATGCGCGCTGTCCCACGCGGCAGTCACCTGAAAATCGCGCGTATCGTGAAAGGGTTAATCACCATGACTGTTTTAAACGGGTAATCCAGTCACGAAATGTCACTTCGCTTCGGTTATCACAGCGGAAAGGTACTTTCTGGAGCCTACGCTCACTAAGATTAGTCGAAGCATTGAAAACAGTAACTTTTGTCTTGAACATGATCGTCATGGGCCGTATGTATACCTCACCCCGGCGGGTCGGATTTCCCGCGCTCTCCCCTAGCAGAAACTACCCGGCGGGAACGGGTGCCCCTTCCTGCGATGCACCTCGGGAAATGTACGCTCGGGAAACTTCCTAGCCGTACTGAAAATGGTTCGTACACAGGCACAGAGGAAGTGTTGCAAATCATGGAGAAATTATCAGCTGTATTCTACTCCGGGTGAAGGAACGACCGAGGAATGATGGAAGACGTGAGAGCATATTATCAATTGGATACTGCATTTGCTATGAAGCCTATTAAAACACTGTTATGTCACATTATGGAACGTGGAGCGCTGTCGGAGGAGACGCCGGCTGTCGGCTGCAACCGATACCAGGTTCCTGGTTCGGACTTCCCGCCCTGGCCAATCAAGCCTTTCATCCCTCCGGGGTCGGTGAATTGGTACCAGACGTGTCTGGGAAGGATAAAGCGCTGACTTGTTCATCGGCTGGCCAACGCAAGTCATTGTATGGCCAAATATGCATTCATATCGCCTCCACGACATCCCGTAGAAGTAGAATTCGCTGGCGCATCCCAAAAGGGATTGAGTAACGCCGTCATTTATCCTTTATCCTTTATGTCACATTATATACACTTGTGCTCTGTTCACTCGTCTATTTATTAATACTCTCCTTTGTTTTTACGGGTTTTGGGAATCATCTTGCAACAATGACCAAGTCAGATCCATAGTGGTACTGAGTTAAACAAGTCATAGCTACGCGTCGTATGACATAAGACAAGGTTTTGTTTGTTAGTTAGATAACGGCATATATGAATCAGTTAACGAGGTGGAGCTGGGAGTAAACAAGCATTTGCAACCATTTTTTCCTCGGTTCCATTCGACAATTAACGATATGCCGTTTATGCCCTTTTATTTGCTGGCAGCAGGTCAGACAAGCCTTTCAGACAATTTGACATGTGTACCAGTTCTCAATATCGATGAAAATAACATCAAGAAGCCGGGTACTAGGCGGGCTGATGCCCCCTGTACGCTGTGAAGGTATGTTAAAACGGATAAGTAAAGTCAACCACACCCGGTTTCCTTTCCTTGCTTAATTCTGTGCCCAGAAACCGTGTTTATTTCAGTGTTTCACGACCATGGTCTCATAATGGGGCGAGTACCATCCCGCTTACAAGGGAACTGTCTGAACGGTACACCGGAAGGACAAGAACGAGTACTATAGGGAGAATCCCCGCCCTCCAAATAGTAACAGAACATGTTTTGTTTTTGCCGAATCCTTGAGGCAAACGAGTACGAGGGTGTAATGGTTAAGTATCCGCAGAGCGAGCTCTTCACGGCAGCGCAAGATTCCGGCCTCATGCACTGGGTGGCGCTGTGGTAGAGGGCACGCCTCATGTTCGTGAGGTGTAGGGTTCGGCTCCTATGCCACTTTTACGATAGTATCGGATTTCCATGGAGATTTCCATATCTGAACTTGTTTTTGAGTTTGCTACGGTAAGATGTTTTTATTACTTATTATTTGTCGACATCTCGTAATTCACCAGAAATGCCCGAAATATGCCAAATGTGATTATAATGAAATATTTATGAAATAACTTCACCATAAATGATACACAGGCACAAAGTGCATTAAACAGCAAGATTGATCACATTAGGGGCAACGTATGAAGGCTGCAGTTTCTTCACACCTGACTCATCACATGGGCCGAGGTCTTCCGGGAATGTCATTCCACTCGGGTTTTCGAAGCAACCAAGATGTTGGTGGTGATGATGATGTTGGTGGTGATGCTTCATTTTCACTTTTTCAAATAAATTTAAAGCAGTGGCTAGTACTTTCTCTGGTTGGAGGCTGCTTCACAGTTCCTGCCCAGTGGTACTCCGCTGCAACCCAAGCCTGGAATCGCGATACAGTCCACTTTCCCCGGTTCTCAAACTTGTATAGTATAACGATTCTAGTATAGCCAAACCTTTTCCTCCGAAACCATTTCTCCCCCCGAAAACGTGATAGTGCCTTCACTGGTTAGTGGTGCGTGACTCCGGCACAATCCTCTTCTGGTTGAAACTCTTGGTCCTCTTCTTCCACTACCTCCAACTTCTCCATTTCGTCGATTCGAAATCCTGTAGGACACTTGCTATCCTTTCCGTCAGCTTCATCTCGTCTCTCGAAGGGACAGCATCCAGCGGAGGTCCACACTTCAGTGTCAGTAGGTGAATGCCCGCTCGAGGGTTAGCAGACATTGTAGAGTCAGTGTTGGCGGCAGCCGCTTGTTATAACCGCGCTGCTTTGTAAGCATAACAGAGGCGAGAATATTGATTGAGGTGGTAGGTCAAGTTGAAGATCGTGTGGTCCTCTCCTACACTGTAGTACACTGGTGGCACTCACCTCACCGACACTAATAAATTGCGTTTGAAGCATTTTTCTGGCATTCTGCCGCTGTTTCGTGTTGTTCCTGTGTCGAGGATTCTTACATTGACAATGAGAACAATGTATTCGAGTAAAAGTTTCATACAAAATCGCATTTGGCATATTTCGGGCATTTCTAGTGAATTACGAGATGTTGACAAATAACAAGTAATAAAAACATCTCACCGTAGCAAACTCCAAAAACAAGTTCAGATATGGAGATCCGATACTATGGTGAAAGTGCAAAAACGCGACGTGGCATAAGAGCCGAACCCTAGACCTCACGAACATGAGGCGTGCCCTCTACCACTGCGGCACCCAGTCCACGCCACTGGGATCTTGCGCTGCCGTGAAGAGCTCGCTCCACGGACCCTTAACCATTACACCCTCGTACTCCTTTGCCTCAAGGATTCGGCAAAAACAAAGCATGTTCTGTTACTATTTGGAGGACGGGGATTTTCCCTATAGTACTCGTTCTTGCCGTTCCGGCGTACCGTTCAGACAGTTCCCTTGTTAGTACCAAGAGCCTGTACTGGGAGAATCCATATCTCTACAATAAAAATTCAAGGATAAAACGTCCAAGCAACATTTAGCCTTAAAAGTATTAAATACTTAACTAAAGGTTTCGGAAAATGTAGATTTCAGTAAATGAAATCACTTAAATAAAAACTACCTAGCTAAACTTTGTTATAATCGCATTGAATACACACATATACACGAGTGGTCTAATCATAGCCTCAGTAGGCGTTTCTTATACACAACAACTAACGAAAATATAAAAAAAAATCCCACACTTGGACATTGCTTGAAAATTAGCTTCAGCAAGTGTCTGTTTACCTAATGAGTGATAGAGAGGTCGAACTCTCATATGCTAAACATTGCTGCTCAAAAATGACTTCACTAAGCATCACATGAAGGAATAACTAAGCGCAGTTGTGGCAAGGAACAAGGAACTGGTGGAGGAGAACAATATGTTACGCACAAGGTACAGTGAGCTGGAAAGTGAGGTCCATAGCCTGAGGTCTCAGATTGGCGTTCTAAAGCAGGCTCTGTCTCCACATAATCATGAACAAATTAATTCTCAAAAGAGTCCTATGTCATCTGGTGATTCTGTCGAAGATATTGAACGTCGTCGCTCTGTTATTGTTATAGGCGTTAAGGAATGTTCTGTGCCTGTCTCCTTCGCTAGGGTAGTACACGACGCCAATTGTATTAGGCTCATTCTTGATTTTCTCTCTATTGAATGTCGCCCGGTTGCTATTTATCGCATGGGGCGCCCGGTACCAGGGAAAACCCGTCTTTTAAAGGTTGTGCTTCCTGCGTCATACTTTGCTATGCTTACGTTGAAGAGGGCTACCTATCTTAGACTTTTTCTGAGAAGGGGTTTTTATCAGGCCTTCGCTAACGAAGTTAGAACATGATCGCCTCAAAGTTGAAAGGTTGTCTCGAAATCAGAATCATTCCTCTCATTCCGAGCTGGTTCCCAACCAGCAAATTTCCTCTGATCCCATGAATAATAGTGGTACTTTGATGAACTCTCGTATTTCCTTGTCGCATTCACATGAATTCACTCCTAATTACGAAAGCGCTACAAAACTTCACATATGCGCGCCGCTTTCGAGATTTACGCAGCCAAGCTCTCAGCTCCGCGGAACCAGTGGCGGTCCGGTTTACGCTGTTGCACGAAGTTTCAGGTCTTAGTCTTAACTTACCCTTCTCGCTTGCTAACCACCTCTTATCGTGATAGTACTGGTACATATTAGCGACCTCTTCCTTAGAGTATAGCTTCACTTCCACGGGAACAAAAGGCTGAAATCATGCGCTGATCATGAAACAAGGGGAAGCGTACGCGATGCAGGGAAAAGTGACGCGCCTCAATGAAATGAAAGCCTTCTTCCCCGAACAACTCCAGCGGTGTATGCCTTGGAACAGTGAGCTCATCTCGAGCATCTGCCACCTCCTTCTTATCGGCCACCAGCAAAATGCACCCATTCTCCTGGAAAAGAGGCAATAAAAGACTCTTTAAGTGGCTAGACACCTTGAAAGATAGCCCAACTAGCCCAACTTACCCATCCTGGAGCGATCAGTTGTCTAACGTGGTTCACCAAAGAGAGATCTGAGGCCGCTGCCTGAAACGATCTCAAACACTGTTACCATTGCAGCAAAATGTACAGGGTGGTCCACATGATGTGTTACGCACCACAAAAAGTCCATTTTCGAAAATTTCTCTCTTTTTCTGTGCTCTGCTGTGATGTTATTCATTTTCTTCGTATCTTTTAGTTCACCTATGGCCAGTCTTATTCTCCGTTTCTAGGTAAACAAGGTTTCGCTTAAGGATCGTTCAGCAGTAGTTGCTATATTCAAACGCGGGTCGTCCGTTTCCGATGCTATCGACGATATCAAAAAAGCTCAAGCTGCATCGGATCGGCGTCATCAAAGATTTCGGAGAGACTGGAGAAATAGAAAAACGTCCGAGAGGAAGATTACGACGAACTGCAAGGAATTCTGTCCTTCGAAAGGCCGTCAGAGACAAGTTACACCGAATTCCTGCAAGTCGCATCAGGAAACTAGCTAAGGAGCACAGCGTAGGTCGTTCTACTATGTAACGACTGATCAGGGATGATCTGGGATTATATCCGTACAAATTCGCCAAAGGACAGCACCTCACTGAGGAAATGAAGGCTTAAAATTGGAGAAATGCAGAAAGATGAAGGCCCTTACGCGCGGTGACAAGCTCGGCCGGATTTTCTTCATAGACGAGAAGATATTCACCGTCGAACCACTCCAAAATGCGCAGAATCAGCTAAGACTGCTGCCAAAAGGATCTCCAAGAGCGGTCAACGCCGAAGAGTTCATTTTCCACAGTCCTTGATGGTGTGGGCTGGAATGTCGAGCCTGGACAAGACTAAGCTTGTTTTTATTCAAAAAGAAGAGATCAATGCCGAAATCTACCGGCAGCAAATCCTGGAAGATGAGATGATATCTTGGGCACAAAAAAAAAAGGTAAAGATATCAACCGGACTTCCAGCAAGATTGGGCACCAGCTCACGGTGCCAAGAAGACTCTGGAATGGTGTGAGACCAACCTTCCGGATTTGTGGGCGAAGGATGTCTGTGCTTCAAACTCGCCCGATCCAAAGCCTATGGATTTAAACCTGATTTATTACATGCCAGAGCATGTTAACAAAGCATCACAACCGTATGCAAATGTGGAAACTCAACTTAGAAGAAAAAAAACTTAGAAAATGACAACGCAACATGTAATGTGAAGGAAAAATAATATTAAGGAGAGAGGCAGAACACCAATAAAAGCTAGAAAGCAAGAAAAGCTATAAAGATGCAGTCGGAACAGCAATGAAGCCATGAAACGGGCAACGAATGTTGTTTACTCGGGCACATAATCACTAATGATGTTCTTGAATTTGCTGAGACTACCAGGAAGCTGGACTCTTTTGATTAATTTGCCAAACTCTAAAGCAGCACGACACGAAAAAAAATGTCGTCTCAACGAAGATCTTGGTCTAGGGAAACTTAGCTTAAGCCCGTTGCCCCTAGTAGATGAGGGGTTCATTTTAAACAGCCCGTCCGAGTTAACCTCTGCTTTACCGTGAATGATTTTATAGATTAGGATCAGGTCGTTCCTCATCCTTCTCCATCTGAGGGATTTAAGACCTAGCTGCTCATTCCTTAACGAGCTCCTGGGAATGTCGTCATAGTTGAATCCCATCGATCGCAAGAACAGCTTCCTAGTAAAGCTGCTTTGTACTTTCTCTAACCTTAAGATCGACTTCTGTTTGTATGGACTATAAACACTTGTTCCATATTCTAGAATTGACCTCACAAAGACTTTATAGGCCTTAACAAGCAGCTTGGGATCTTTTGTGCTCAAGGTTTTGAAAAGGAGAAACAGCCTGCGATCGGCTTTGGTGGCTATACTGTTACAGTGATCCTCGAAAGAAAGGGTAGAGTCGATAATAAAACCAAGGTCTTTAATCTTAGTAACTGCTTCTAGTGGAATCCCATCGATGGAGTAGACATGCCTAGGATTGCTCCGTCCTAAATGCAACACCTTAGACTTGGTGACCGAGATAGGTAAGTCCCAATCTTTAGACCAGCTGACCAAGAGATCAATTGCAGATTGTAAGTTACCGTGCGAGTTCGTGCCTAGGCCTGAATAAATTTTAATATCATCCGCAAAAACTTTACAGCCAACGGAGGATTCCGCTAGCAGAGATCCAATTTCATAAGAAAAGATATTGAATAAAACCGGCGAAAGCACACATCCTTGCGGCACCCCACTGGGCGCAGCGCGACTGGAAGAGTATGAACCGTTGACCCGAACTTGAAATGTGCGGCCACACAGGAAGGCTTGTATCCAACTAACAATTCTAGGGTGGATTCCCACATGTATCAGTTTCAGTAACAACTTAATATGACAAACTCTATCAAAAGCTTTCTCAAAGTCAAAATATATGACATCCACATTAGTGTTGGAGTCTAAAAGGGATGTCCAATCATTTAATGTTTCAATCATCTGAGTCACGGTGCTTCTGTTACTGCGGAAACCGTGTTGATGAGGGGAAAGAACGTTATATTCATCCAAATGTCTGACAACTACTTTTTTGACAATTTTCTCAAATATTCTACAGAAAATAGATGTGATACTGACTGGTCTATAGTTTGATGGGTCGGAGAAGGGAGGCCTCTTCTGGATGGGAGTCACGTAAGCGTGTTTCCATCTAGAAGGCACCTCAGACCGGAGAAACATGAGATTGAAAAGGAACTCGAGAGGTGAAACAATATGTGCTGCAATTCGCTTAATGAATTTGAAAGGTATACCATCAGGAGTGATCGCAGAAGAAGATGGCCATCTGTTCAGAATGTTGAGTATATCAAATCTGTTGAAAACTATCGAATCATGCATAACATTAAAGGCTGGAGTATCCCCCGAGGATAAAAACTCTCCGGAATGAGTACTAATCCTAAATGATCCCTGGAAAACCTCTGCTAACAAAGAAGCCTTATCATAGTCAGTAACAACGAATTCTCCACTGGGACTGGTGAGCGTATTGACACCCTTCTTTGCGTTAAGCCTACTGGAAATGAGTTTACACAGGGCATTCCTTTTATTGGACTCGATGATTTTTTTTTCCACCGAAAGATTGTACTTGGCCAGCTTTTTTGTAAACTGAACTGATTCGCGGTTGTAAGCTTCCCAGTCAGCCATCAAGTCTGAGCACATAGCTCGTCTATAAGCCGCAGCTTTCTTAGAAACAACTTATTTAAGTGGGAAGGAAGATTAACATTACCAGTTGGCGCTTTACGCAATGGAACAAATAGTGTGATGACATGTTGAAGTATAAAGATAAAAGTTTCATACATGTCATTGACATTCTGTGAGCAACCGAAAGATCCAAGCCAGTCGACGTCATCGAGATATCGACCGATGGCGTCGTAATTGGCCGCTTTGAAATCTCTTACTAGGATAGGCTTAGGTTTAGCGGTTTGGCAGTTAAGATTAAAAAGCACGGAACCATGATCACTTGACCCAAGAGGGGCGCTAAGCCTAACATTATGAACCATTTCTAAACTATTACAGAAAACAAGATCTAGAGCATGGTTACCCCTGGTGTTGAAGTTAACCATCTGCTTGTATCCGTGCGATACCGTCATACTACGGAAAGCAACAAATCCGGACGGCAACCTGTTACCATGTCCACTCCTTTGAATGTTGGGATAATTAAAGTCGCCCAGAAGCAGGCAGGTATAAGAGCAGGAAGTGAGATCACTTACGCATTTAATCAGCTGTTTATTGTCCTTCGCCATACATTTTGGGCTGCGATAAACCGCTATGATTCTGACAATCATCTCATTGAAATATAGATTGCACGCTATGACCTGATATGAACAATCGATGCTTTCGCTAAAAATGGGATGCGCATGAAGCTCTTGTTTAACAACAATGGCAACACCTCCACCCATTGAATCTTGCCGATCGCATCTAATAACTGAATACGAATCACGCAGGTTACCAAGAAACACCTCAGAGTCGAGCTCAGGCTTAAGCCAAGTTTCCGTCAGAATTATCAGGTGTAGTCCATAGCGCAATATAGCATAGACAACAGCTTCCACGTTTTTAGACCATGACCTAATATTTGCAAGTAAACAGTTGCATTCCTTCGACTTGCTCCGAGGAAACCTCATTCTTTTCCCTGGCCCCGGGGAGGGGATGAGATAGAAGCAACACCGGATAAGGTCAACGAGGACTGAACAGAGGAACTTTCCCTCGTCTGCACCGGGACATGACATTTAGGCGTATAACAATTCATATCGACATCCGAGATAGGAGAAATGGAAGACCGACGACTAACATTATGCGCAGCAGGAGAAACTGCCTGATGTGTAACAGAAGGAGCACCTTGAGATGGCAATTCAGTATGTGGCCTGGGAAGCGGCCAAGATTTGAAGTTGTGCCGGAGAGATGCAGGGAGAGAGGGACGAATAAACGTCCCACGGAAAGGCGATTTTTTTAAAAGACGAGCTCTATCCATAACAGCATTGCGGAAGTGACTTGATGGGAGAACCACTTTCAGGATTCTAGGCCGGCGATCAGTTCGTCTGCCCATCCTGTAGACAGAAATGGGCCTACATGAAATAGCGAGAAACGAGAACAACCTGGAGATACAATCAAAATCATAATTGACACAATCGATAGACCTAGGACTATTGCATTCAGGAACACCGCTGACAATTAGGGAACGTGACATTTCTTTTCTCTCGCAGCAGTCGGTATCAGATAAAGGACTATTATGCGACACTTGTGAGATAGGCTCAAGCGAGAGACAGTTGGGCGGGTTCGAGAAGGGAGTTGTATGATTGGAGAGCGCCTCAATGACTGGTTCACCTCTAGAAGAAAAATTTCTGAGCCGAGTGTTTTCTTCCCTGAGAAACCGCAGCTCATTATAGAGTTTCTCATTTTCGTCCGACAGCGCGTTGAACCTCTCCTTGTAGAATAGGAGGCACTCGGCGATAGTCTTGATGTATGAGGGCGCATCGGCATCGTCCGTGAGTTCTTCGAGCGCTCGAGACAGTTCCTCTTCATAACCTCTAGAGGGCGGCGAATCAGCACAGACCAGACTGCGCTTGCGGCCTCTAAACTTGGTAACGGAAATATCAGTCGATGACATAATGATCTAAAGGGCGACCTGTAGGAGTGGCAAGTACAAAATCCTTATAGCCCTTGCCACCAAGCGTATAGTGAAGAGTTGACTGCTTGAACTATTCGAGTGACCGATGAGTGGAACAGATGGAAGTTGACGGTGGCGACTCGGCAGCAGGGGATCGCCCGGTGGTGATCGATGATCGCAGAATCGATAGAGTGAATGCACGAGCCGGATGAGAGACTTGATGAGCTTCACGGCAACCGTCGAGTAGAATAGGGTCCCTCTGAGCAGACTGGGACTAGCAATGGATGAAGAGTAGTCGGAGCAAAACGGTCCTTGAGTGAGTAGAAGTCCTTGATTAACAGTGGTGTACCTCGGGGTGCAGGACGTGAGCGCAACGCCCGAGCCGCCGCACGCGGTCAGCGCACAGGCCGGAATGGATTTCGGATTTCGCCATCTGGTCAACCCTGGGGCAAAAGGCCTGCTCTTTCAGACATAGCTCATTGGATTCGCTTAACAGAGCTCTGCAGAAGGCATGGGATGAAAATTCACCGTAAATGATCGCGCGCATCCTCAAGAATTTCCGAAAAAGATTGAACGCTTGCACTGAAGATAAAGGAACACATTCTGAATGTGGTGTATGATACTTTATGCAGAATTTTCTTGTCCTTCCAATGATCGTACACTATTCTTATTCTAGTTGGTTTGTGCAAAGTTGTATATAGTTTTCCGCGTAGCACTTCATATGGACCACCCTGTACTGAGACCATGCACTTACGTAACTCCTATCGGCCTTTTTCACCAACGTCTTGCCCCACAGCGAATTTGCGTCGTCCACAGCAACGAAGAGCTATGCGAAGAGATCGACTGGTGACAACAACCAGTTCAACGATGACATTCCCCAACAAACCTTTATGGAATCTGCACTCGAATGTCTCTTCAACTCCCGAAACAACGCACCAACACAGTCCGTTGCAAGGAAAGGTGCTGATATGCCCTAAAAGCGATGAATGAGTGAACCAGAATCACTAGTTACCACCGCATGCACGCTCGTGGTTGCGTGGATTTCTTGACTGGCAATACTGGGCATTCACGCGCGTAACTATGATACTTAAAGCGAATCACCCACCATTTCAACGATGTCTGTTACCGGTCGATTCGAAGCCGTACGCTCATTTTTTGTCCACTCATAGTTACGCTCCGTTTTCAGCCCACTGAGTGTCTTCCAGACATGCTGGTTCTGCAATAAAAGAGTTACTCAGACAACTGAAGAGCAGATAATCCACAGTTGGCCCACAACTCAACAAGAGAAGCCATTCCAAGCGAAAAAGAGCGTTTCATAACCAAGTGTTCACAGAAATGCGCCATAAAAACACTCTAAACGTCGAACAACATTAAGGAAGTAAGTAGTACAAGGGCTGTTGAATGTCATACAATAGAAGTAAAGAGCACATATATGAGGCGAGGCGAACGGCACGGGAGGGCAACCTTGTGTGGACGCACAGAAGATACATTCGTATTTGGAGAGGGGGAGGGGGGGGGGGGGGGGGGTGAGTGAAAAGCTGTACTCGACTAAAAACGTGCCACCTGGAGATTTCGTTCGTTTACAGCGCTCCCCCCCCCCCCCCCCTAAAAGAAATAGCTTAGCCATTTTCTGAGCTTGCTAAAGAAATTTCTGTCTGAAAGACAAATGGAGCAGCGGAATGAAGTTCACCCCATCTGCTTCGCGATCCGAATAAAACAAGGACTGCAGCGAAGGCATCTCAACGCCGCAGCCAAATTTATCAGTTATCAGTAGGAAGTCAGTTATCAGTAATTATCAGTTATCAGTAGTGCGCGCGTGTAGCGCAGTCGGAGGAGGCGCGACTGTCGCGAGCACCCGATACCAGGTTCCTGGTTCAGATTTCACGCCCAGGTCAACCAAGCCTTCCATCCCTCCGGGGTCGGTGAATTGGTACCGGACTTGTCTGGGAAGGATAAAGTGCTGACTTGTTCATCGGCTGGCTACCGCAAGTCATTGTATGGCCAAATACGCATTCATATCGCCTCCACGACGTGCCGTAGAAGTAGAATGCGCTGGCGCATCCCAGAAGGAATTGAGTAACGCCGTCCTTTATCCTTATCCTTATCCAGTAGGAAAAGTTTATTAATAGCGGTCTACTGCTACAGCACTTCTCGAAATCGTGACAACAGTTCTTCTTCAGGTAAACTTGCCTGCTCTTTAAACCGCTGTAGAACCTCGACAGCGTTCACAGGATCATTGATTCGTCCTTGCTTGAATGTGGACATCTCTACTTCCTTCACTCTTCGTGTAAGGTTCATAGCTGGAATGTAAGAAGTTTAGAACCACACATAACGTGTGACGTGACTTCGAAGAATATCGAGCAAATAAATTCGTTCGACAAATTTCCTCAAAAGCACAGCTATAATTAAGCAGCACGTGCGGTTCACCTCATGCTGATCTCGCGATCATTACGAAAAAAGAGTACGGTTCCTGGAACGACGAATAAGACGCGAAGGAGTTAAGATCAACCTTCTTAGCTTCTTAGCTTCCCTAGACAGCACAGTCACACGAAATTTAGCTGTGTCGTTCTCTTGAGAGGGCATGGTGATGTCGCTTTTCCTCGTTATTAAGCGCATTGACGGCCTCCCATGCGCTTGAGGGTGGTCGTCTTGAGCCATTAGCCAGTAGAAAAGTACTTTCGGTGTCCAACGATGGCCCTTCCAGTGTTCTTCCTTCCCGGACATAAACGGCGCCAATTTACCGACCACGAAAGGATAGAAGCCTTAATTGGCCTGGCTGTGGAGGTGGGAACACGAGCCTCCTCTGCTGCGCTACAACGCGTTCTTCCCAGTACTAAAGACGATTCAGGTTCAGTAGCCCCATGACATAGTGCTATTCAGAAAGACGCCAATACATTTACCAAGGACCTTTTTTGGTGTGAAAAACGGACGAAAAATTACATTGATGACAAAGGATTAACGGAAGATAATGGAACGGGTGACCATTGTTTCGAACCAAATGATTTATTAACAGAAAATTCTACCTACCGCTATATAAATGGACAATGACCATATTTTTCGCGTATGCAAGGTGAACGGCCTGATTCAACGTGACCGACTTTCCAGTTCCAAATGATCCCCACAGTACTAGGCGAAGAGCGGGAAAAGAATTCCTCACAGCAGCCATACATGTTGAAACCTTTAAGAATTTTGGAATTATAGTGGAATTGAAAGGGCAAGCTGAAGCATACCTCTATCAGTGGCTCTCTGATCATAGTGACTAGTTCTCCAAGGGTATCATATTGCTTAATAAGATTAGACGGAAGGAGCCGCTGGAACCCAAGAGAAGTAACTGCTTCGTTCGGAAGCCTGTAGAGTCGACCGATGTCAGCAACCGAAAACTGATCCTGAAAACGTTGTGAATGATGTTTCGCGTACAATGACAAACGGAGGAAAGCAAAACCAAACCGGAGAACAGCACGATGTCATATACAGTCGAGAAAGCTTTGTCCAGCCTGAAGACAGGATAAAACAATAGATGATGAGCACATTCCAAAAAACAAATATTAAACCTGACCACCTTGCTCGCTAAGACGACCAGCTACTTGCCGCAATGCGCTTCTCATATTTAAGGACTGCAACAACAGCTTAAAATTCGCACGCTAATTTTCAAGCAATATTTAAGGCCTCGAATAATGTGACTCCTTCGAACAACGTCATTTTGTAGAACAGAGTCTTCTTGATATTTATGCATAACGGCAGAATTTTCCAATTTCCACTAAGCGATTTCTTAGAAGAAACTTTAAATGAAACAAACGCAACAATTTAACAAGATTTAAGGCAGAAATAACATCTCACAAATAACGGTCAACAAAAAACAGAAAAAGTAGCAAACATAGGGGATATAAAGCAATACAAGCCGCACTCTGTTATGTCTTAATCACTGCGTAGCTGAACTCGTCACTGTTTTCATATTCAGCCATGTCCAACGCGACTTCACAGCTCTCACGTACAACACGCTGAAACAATTTGCTAGAAAAAAAAAAAACAATTGGCACCAACACAGAGGAACAAATAACCAAAATTCGGATCTATTCTAGTTATGGTGGGTGGCTGGCGTCATCATCTAAATAGCACTGGAGTAAGCTCACAAGCATTTTTTTACTAGGTCATCACTAAGTGTGATGAAGATTGCTACTGTATTTTCGTATCGCTATTTAATTGCTACTTTTCTCTACCTGGGCGACAATTCTGATAGTGATATCGTGATACC
>OX377202.1:50477383-50614524 GCA_947396885.1 Heligmosomoides polygyrus polygyrus
GTCGGTGTTTCTTGGGGGGAGCCCGGTTTTCACACCGGAGAGGTCTCCGCCCGCAGAGTCCCCGCCTCCGCCCCCTTTTGCCCCGCCCATTTGGATCAGTTGACGGCACATACTGCCTGTGTTAATTAGACGTCGCAAAGTGGAACATTTCTCTTCTCCCTGCAACTAATGCTGCCGCAAGATTAATGAGCTCTGCAGCTACTACTACGACTACTATCCTGCTGTTATATTAATTCGACTACTAATGCAACGCCATTGTGAGCGTATGAAAAACGGTAAGTTAGAAAACGCTTTCTAAAAGTAACATGTCCTGGTTGTGAAGGCTTTCATAATCGCTTCTCCATATCCACTGCATTCGTTTGCTATTTCACTGAGGATTCTGTGCATATTTGACTGCACAGATCTTTTTTGATAAGCAAAACGATGCAGAAGTATTTGTCTTATGAAGAGATCCACTACCTTGGTACCCATTTATTATAGTTTCACCTTTTAATTTGAGCTGTGATATTTTTTAAAGCAGCAGTGCCAAGTTCAAACCTAGAGAGGAGATCCATACCGGATGTCTTACTAAACTCTAAGCCCTACCCTGAAAGCAGCGAACTATATTCCTCTGCATTTCTAATTTAGGTGTGAACGTGCTTAACGTTCTTATTTTAGAAGTTTTTTGACTCTTGGCGTTCTGATCATTTGGCAGGGTGCCCCTCCCCTCCACTCTAGAGTTGCTCACAGTGCCATATTGGTCCCTCATTTAGACATTGGTAACTGGATTGGAGTAATTGCTCGCTGGTCCTGTGCGTTCATCAGACCTGTGTCGTGACCTGTGCCGCTCCTCGCACCTTTTACGGTCCTTCGCACCTACCATTGGCTGCCCTCAAGAGATGCTGTAGGCGCCTCTTGGCAGACGTAAGAGGCGCCAAATGCTAGGAATCAAAGTACTGATCTTCGAAGAGGCCCACGGCTGGAAGAAGTCCAAATAACTTGTTTAAGTAGAGCACAATTAATCAGGGATAGGGTAATATGTGCTCAATTTTGTGCGCTGACTCCTTCGGTATCCTGCGAGACTCGACCTTTCGTTTCCTTCAACAGAAAAGGGAATTTCGAACAACGCGCCTCAGCTCACAACAAATAGATAAAATAATCCGTTTACCAGGCATTTAACAGTGGAGTAGACTTCGGATTGCGTTGGTTTATCCGCTATATGACATGTGATGAAGTTAAGCGATACCTTAACAGACCTTTTAAAGAGTAAGCGACTCCCTCTACCAATCCTTAGGTTTTAGGTAGTAATGTGGGGGGCTAGTTGGTCGACACCCTGCGACTTGACCTTTTGTCTGCTTCAACAGAAAGTCTTTCGGACAAAGATCCCCACCCAGAACTGCGACAGGGCCTGCGATGAAGCCAAAATATATTAGCAATCATTTTCAAAAGTAAACGGTTCGGCTGCTTCAACAGAAATTGTTTTCCGAACAACACTTCCCGCCCCATAGGACGCGACAGGGCCTATGGTGAAGTTAAATGATAATTCGACGATGTTAAAGAGTAAACGACTTCCTCTAACAATTCAGCGACCTAGCGGCTGCAAAACGACTTATCCGCTCTCTATCATATGTAGCGATTTATTCTCCGAAGTACGTTTCTTTCCGTTTCTTTACGTGACGAGGAGCAGATTGTGAGAGTCTCTATCCGAACTGCTTAATTTGCAGAAACACAAATAAAATCAATCGGTATTGGTCGACCGGTCGACATCTTTTGCTGTGGGACAACTGTAATACTCCTCCGATTCTGTAGTCATTCTACCTTCCACTCTCCCATCCCCCTCCAATACCATCTCACCGATGTACCGGCAGAGAAACGAAATGAGAGTCAAGCGCGCGCACGCTCGTTGCAAGAAGCTAAAAGACCTTTTGAAAATCCAACGCATGCTGTGCAAAGTCTGATCTGTGGCACGTCATCTGGATCTGAACGCACGTTATCCGACGTCTGTGTTCCGTCTTCTAAATCCGAACACATGTGTCATAACGTCTGTGACACATTTGTGGAGTCCCGACGCACGTTTCACGACGTTGCCACAACGTCTATGACAGGTCTTCTGCACCCCGACACACGTGGCACGACTTCAGTGACACGTCTTCTGCATCCCGGCACACGTGCCTCGACGTCCGACTCACGTTGGACGATCACCTGTATCACCTGTCGTCCCGTTGATCATCGACTTGCTCGAGCGGGCGCCAGCAGCGTCTCCATTCGTCGCTGTCGCGTGCCAGAGTGCTCCAATGGATCCTCCTCGCTCGAGGGACACGAAGAGCGTCATAGCGGTCGTTCAGGGCTTTCAGGAAGAAGTCCGACCAACGCGTTGGTGGGCGTCCTGGTGTTCTCTTGACATCCCGCGGAATCCAGTCGGTGACGGCTCTCGTGCAGCGGGTGTCTGCGAAACGCATTACATGGCCGGCCCACCTAATTTTCGACAACTTGGCTTACGCGACAGCGTCTCTGATCTTCGAACGTCGGCGAAGCTCGGAACTCCGGAGGCCTTCTCTCACTTGCGTGAGTCGTGTCACTCCGAGCATCGTCCTCTCGATTCCACGCTGCGCGACGCTGATCGCGTGTTCATCCTGCTTTCGTATAGCCCAGGTCTCTGAGGCGTATGTTAGAGCAGGAAGAACAGTGGAGTCAAATAGGTGGGCACGGAGTCGGACGTTCTTCGTCTTCTTCGCGACTTCTTCGACGCTCTTGAAAGCTCCCCAAGCCGCTCGTTTCCTCCTGCTCAGCTCTGGCGCTAGGTCGTTGGCCATATTGACTTCGCGACCCAGATACACATAGCTGGAGCATTCGGAGATGTTCGTTCCGTTGAGCGAGAATGGGGCATCAGAAACTTGTCCGTTCCTCATGAACATCCTCTTCGTAAGATTCAGCCGCAGTCCAACGTTCCCACATACACGATCGAAGTCGGCCAGCATTCGCTCCGCCTGGCTGATGCTCGGTGTTATGAGCACGATGTCGTCAGCGAAGCGAAGATGGTGCAGTTGCCGGCAGTCGATCTTCACTCCCATGTCCTCCTATTCTAGTTCGCGCACGACGTTTTCGAGGATGGCGCTGAAGAGCTTCGGGGATATGGTATCCCCTGCTGAACCCCTCTCTTTACGCCGATGACGACGTCGTTGTAGAATGGAGAGATCTTGGTCGTGAATCCACTGTACAGCTCTCGAAGGACTCTGGTGTACTGAGTAGGAACACCCTGAGTGAGCAGGGCGTCGATGACCGCTTCAGTTTCGACGGGGGACGTTGGACGATATTGATAGAAAATAGCGGTCCCTTTACAGGCCGTCCTTACGATTAGTGGTCTCGCCTTTACTGGTACCTTCATTGCCCTACTCTACTGGTCCTCTTTCAGTGGTTCTCCCTTCTTGGTTCTCCCTTCAATCTCATGTGTTCCAGAAGTAAAGGAGAGGGCTTATGTGTGTTCACATTTCCTGTAGTCCCGAAACGATTGCCAAAGTACTGTGGAAAAACTCGTCCAATTCTTGGCAGGCAACTCGTCGCTACCCTTGGCTATTTACTGGCGACTAAATAGCCAAAGGTAGCGACGAGTTGCCTGCCAAGAATTGGACGAGTTTTTCCACAGTACTTCGGCAGTCGTTGCGGGACCACGTGAGCTCTTCTTCTCTGTCTCACCTACCACAGCTGGTGAACGAGGTGGCCATAAGAATACAGCTCGCCCTGAATTTGTAGCGTAAGGCGCTTTTATACTGATGGAGTGTTCGTTTACTCTTCAGGAGTCGGTTAATGTATCGCTTAAGTTTCCGTCTCGGTGTCGTGGGGGTGGGTCTTGTTCGGAAAACTCTCAGTCGAAGCAAACTAAATATCGAGTCGCAGGAAACCGACCAAATAGTCCTCCAGAACACTGCGTCAGACCAAAGGACTGATGGAGTGTTCGTTTACTCTTCAGGAGTCGGTTAAGGTATCGCTTAAGTTTCCGTCTCGGTGTCGTGGGGGTGGGTCTTGTTCGGAAAACTCTCAGTCGAAGCAAACTAAATATCGAGTCGCAGGAAACCGATCAAATAGTCCTCCAGAACACTGCGTCAGACCAAAGGACTGATGGAGTGTTCGTTTACTCTTCAGGAGTCGGTTAAAGTATCGCTTAAGTTTCCGTCTCGGTGTCGTGGGGGTGGGTCTTGTTCGGAAAACTCTCAGTCGAAGCAAACTAAATATCGAGTCGCAGGAAACCGATCAAATAGTCCTCCAGAACACTGCGTCAGACCAAAGGACTGATGGAGTGTTCGTTTACTCTTCAGGAGTCGGTTAATGTATCGCTTAAGTTTCCGTCTCGGTGTCGTGGGGGTGGGTCTTGTTCGGAAAACTCTCAGTCGAAGCAAACTAAATATCGAGTCGCAGGAAACCGATCAAATAGTCCTCCAGAACACTGCGTCAGACCAAAGGACTGATGGAGTGTTCGTTTACTCTTCAGGAGTCGGTTAAAGTATCGCTTAAGTTTCCGTCTCGGTGTCGTGGGGGTGGGTCTTGTTCGGAAAACTCTCAGTCGAAGCAAACTAAATATCGAGTCGCAGGAAACCGACCAAATAGTCCTCTAGAACACTGCGTCAGACCAAAGGACTGATGGAGGGTTCGTTTACTCTTCAGGAGTCGGTTAAGGTATCGCTTAAGTTTCCGTCTCGGTGTCGTGGGGGTGGGTCTTGTTCGGAAAACTCTCAGTCGAAGCAAACTAAATATCGAGTCGCAGGAAACCGACCAAATAGTCCTCCAGAACACTGCGTCAGACCAAAGGACTGATGGAGTGTTCGTTTACTCTTCAGGAGTCGGTTAATGTATCGCTTAAGTTTCCGTCTCGGTGTCGTGGGGGTGGGTCTTGTTCGGAAAACTCTCAGTCGAAGCAAACTAAATATCGAGTCGCAGGAAACCGATCAAATAGTCCTCCAGAACACTGCGTCAGACCAAAGGACTGATGGAGTGTTCGTTTACTCTTCAGGAGTCGGTTAATGTATCGCTTAAGTTTCCGTCTCGGTGTCGTGGGGGTGGGTCTTGTTCGGAAAACTCTCAGTCGAAGCAAACTAAATATCGAGTCGCAGGAAACCGATCAAATAGTCCTCCAGAACACTGCGTCAGACCAAAGGACTGATGGAGTGTTCGTTTACTCTTCAGGAGTCGGTTAATGTATCGCTTAAGTTTCCGTCTCGGTGTCGTGGGGGTGGGTCTTGTTCGGAAAACTCTCAGTCGAAGCAAACTAAATATCGAGTCGCAGGAAACCGATCAAATAGTCCTCCAGAACACTGCGTCAGACCAAAGGACTGATGGAGTGTTCGTTTACTCTTCAGGAGTCGGTTAATGTATCGCTTAAGTTTCCGTCTCGGTGTCGTGGGGGTGGGTCTTGTTCGGAAAACTCTCAGTCGAAGCAAACTAAATATCGAGTCGCAGGAAACCGATCAAATAGTCCTCCAGAACACTGCGTCAGACCAAAGGACTGATGGAGTGTTCGTTTACTCTTCAGGAGTCGGTTAATGTATCGCTTAAGTTTCCGTCTCGGTGTCGTGGGGGTGGGTCTTGTTCGGAAAACTCTCAGTCGAAGCAAACTAAATATCGAGTCGCAGGAAACCGACCAAATAGTCCTCTAGAACACTGCGTCAGACCAAAGGACTGATGGAGGGTTCGTTTACTCTTCAGGAGTCGGTTAAGGTATCGCTTAAGTTTCCGTCTCGGTGTCGTGGGGGTGGGTCTTGTTCGGAAAACTCTCAGTCGAAGCAAACTAAATATCGAGTCGCAGGAAACCGACCAAATAGTCCTCCAGAACACTGCGTCAGATCAAAGGACTGGTAGAGGGTTGGTTTACTCTTCGGAATCCTGACTATAATGCGCTCAGAAGCTATTATTTGGTAGTAGCACGCTCCGTCAGCTTAGGATCCTACCGTTACCCCTAATATACCACTCGATAACTTTCCACTCAATACCATCTTCTCTGGCAAATACAGATGTAATAATCTAGCATCCGCCATCAGCGCCGGTAATCCCGCCTCAGCCCTAGTTCCTGTGCACTCGGACAACTGGTCCTCAATAAGCGGTGGGCGCGCCCCTTGCCCCGCCCCTTCGTATGGGCGGTGTGAAGAACACTGTTCCGCCGATCCAAGCTGCTCGTGTGGAAACTGCTTTCGTCGCTCAGGGGAAGTCCGCAGCAGAATCAGGCTAGGGAAGGGGCTCCAAGGTGGGTGACATCCAAGCTGCTCGTGTGGAAACTGCTTTCGTCGCTCAGGGAGAAGTCGGCAGTCGAGTTCTGCAGAAGCATACAGCTGGAAAATGGGCAGAAAACGCCTGAAAAATATGTAGACGTTAAAACCCCTGGACCTCATCCAGCCAGTTGAATGAAATGCAAAAACGCCAAATTGCATAGGAACCGAACCTCCGACCTCCAAGTCTGAACCCGCCCCTCTAACCACTGCGTCACGAACCGTCTGGCGGCTCGGGGGCAGACATAACTCCGACGCCGCGCGAACCCCCTCTCGTGTCGCGCGCGGTGCGCGACGAAATTGGACGAGTTTCGCGTTGGATGCTTCCGACAGGCACGGCTAGTAACGTTTCCGACAGGTACGGCTGGTAACGCTTCTGACAGGGACATGGGGCACGCCTTTGCCTCACTTCAACGTTTCTTGAAGATGGTATACGAATATGGTTTCAGTGGGGCGATCAGCGGCAGTTTAAGCAGGAATCTTGATAATGTAGATGGTTTCTTGCATCAGTATTTGCCATGTACAACTTCTTCGGCCAATTTTTACCCGTGATTATGGTCATGCTATGGGAAAAGGTAACCATCGCCTATGCTATTCTCAGACCAATTGTTTTACTGCAAACTGTTGCCTACCACATTCTGAGAGATCTTAAGTTTCTTGCTAGAAATGTTGCTGTCGGCGGTGGACTGGACGAGTTTTACTAATATTCATGTTTGCTTCTCTTCTCCATTTCGAGATGAGTTTCTTGCAGGTAATTGAGATCGTCATAGGATTCGCCCTAATACCGGGAGTACAGACGGATATCAACTAGAATGGAACGAGGAATACCCGCACGAAATGACACAAGACAGCATCATCAACCGAGGGACACTCTGCGAGCTTAAATGCTGGGAACATTTCGTGCTCCGCGGCTAACCATGCGTCACCGAGCGCACGTCCGCGTTTCAGCGCCGAGACGTCGCACGCGGCTAGCGCGCGACGTCGCGTCGGAGTTAAGTCCTGGAGCCCTGGCGGCCATACCACCGCGGGCACCCAAGAGACCAATGCGCAACGGTTGACGGGCAACTCGGCCCCGCTCGTCCCCGCTACTGCTGAGTCACGTCGATTTGCAGCGCGTCTGCCACCTCTCGCTGCCTCTCCGCTGTTTCGCGCTCAGTACCGTCTCGCTTGGGAACATGCTGTTTCTTGAGCGATTTGCACGACCGGCGTCTCATCATAGTTATTTCTCTATTTCCACACCAATCGTACTGTTGGCGATATCACTGAGGAAATACAATGAGCCGGCCACAACGGCCACTGAGTTTCCGCAGGATGTTTAGAAACATGTTTGAGACTTGTCTTATCACCGACTCCGGTGATGCTCATACGGTAGTAAAGGGGCGGGGCCTCGCTGCACCCCAGCTGGGTGTGCCTGGCCCTGGCAGACGTTCACCTGTACACTTAGAGGAGCGACGTTCCTCAAATAAAGCCTATTCATCCACTCTTCTGTTATCCTTGTATATTTCCGCAACCCACGGAATCACCCATAACGGTGAAAGAGGAAGAAGCAATCCTCACGTCTCAAGCGCCCATTACATTTTGGTGCATCGGCCTAATAAGCCAACCTACTCCCGCGTCAAAGAGTGACATCTTTGATCCCTGGAGAAGAGACAAAGCTCCATCTGAGCTTAAAGTCGGTCGAATTCAAGACCGCAAATCCCTTAACTGGGCAAGTCTCCCGTACTCTGTACCTGGAGCAACCTTCTGCGAGTCAGATAACAAAGTCTCCCGTACTTGTACCTGGAGCAACCTTCTGCGAGTCAGATAACAAAGTCTCCCGTACTCTGTACCTGGAGCAAATCTTCTGCGAGCCAGAAACAAAGTCTCCCGTACGTGAAAAGTACTTGGAGCAAGCCTTCTGCTAGTCAGAAAAAGGTTTCCATTAAGAAGGAACCATCTTTCACAAATTAGTGAAAAAAAGGAAGAAAAAGAAATAGCCAAACATAAATAATGGCACTTCATTTCCAAAAAGTGGAGATAATGGGTAGATCCACATCTCTAAAAAATTTAGTCATGCGCTTCCAAGAATATACGATCGGCATAGACTACACCACGGCAGACGAGGAGAACTGCAAAAAATCCCGAGCGAGTATAACCCTTCTAGAATGTGGCCTAAAGCAGCTGCAAAATGGAAGAGAGCTTCTCCAAAAGTCATACGAGGAGCTAAAAGAAGAGTATAGCAACTGCAAAACCAAGTCGGAGAAAAAAGACTTGATGGTAGAAATTGATCAGATTGAGGAAGAGTCTCAACCGCAAAAAACTCTTAATGATGCCAGTGACCTCATTGATAAGCTGATGATGAGAGTGGTCGAATACAAGTGTGCGAACCAAGCCATTTGCATTACACTTGGCTATATTTCACAAAAAAACGTTGGCAAACAACGTTGCAGTGGCTGCAATAGCTGCTGATCAGGTGGTCCAGGATGAGCCAGTCGATTCGGACCACAACACCGTTAGTAGTCTACAAGGAGCGGAAAGCGTTGAACAAAATCAGACAGTACAAAGACTCCGCCGCTCCATGAAACCTCCCCAGGCGTCATTGCCCAAATTTCATGGGCAGCCAGAAGAATTCGCTGAGTATTGGGCAGTATATGAAACCTTGATTCATAAAAGTGACGAACTGGACGTCATCGAAAAAATCATTCTCCTCAGAGAAAGTTTGAAAGGAAGGGCCAAAAGCGTTATTCAAGGCATACAACCCTTGCCACAAAACTATGAGTGGATGATAAAAACCCTCAAAGATACATACTGCGACTATTCTATGAATAGATCACAAATAATTCAAAAACTAGTAAGTCTAAAATCGGCCACTAATTTTGCTGACAGCTGTGCGTCCGTTCTGGAACAAATTCAAGTCCTTGTTAACCAGATGGTGTCAGCCGGATATGACGTCCGAAAAACTTGTGACCCAATGTGGGAGAAACCATATTGGCAAAATTTCCTCGTGAGGTTGTAAAACCTGTGTTGTTAGCGGGCAAGTCGCTCGACCAACAGACGATCGAAGATCTGCTGGGCCTTCTCAAAAAAGAGGTCGCTGCGAAAGGTTACGTCGACAACAGACTTGGCCAGAAGCAGACATATAGCACCAGAACGTCTCAGGATAAACATGTCAATCAAAGACAACGTTCTGGCGACTGCTGCTGTTTCTGCCAAAAGGACAACCATGGCTCCATGACCTGCAGAGCAGTAACAGACCAGACAGCTCGCCGAAAGTCATTAAAGGAGGGACGCAGATGTTGGAAGTGCTCCTCACCTAGTCACAGCAGCTTTGATTGTTTAAAGCCGGACTGCTCCGCATGTGGACAAAAGCACCACGTTTCTCTATGTTTCAAAAGGGACACGAATGAGCCGAGAAACAATAATAGAGCGTGGAATCCAGCTCAAAGGTACCAGAACGGAGGCAACAACCAATCACGGCCCAATCAAAGGTATCCAGAAAATCAACCAGATCGCCGAAGGCATACACCTGGCAACAACACACAGATTTGCTCCAAGATGGTTACTTCTGTACCAAACGGGGCTTCCTCCCAGCTCATTTTAATGACTGCCGAGGGCAACGTATGGAATCATAATATAAATGAATATGAAAAGATTCTGTTTTTCTTTGATTCTGGCGCACAGAAGACTGTTATTGAAGAGTCTCTTGCAGATCGACTAGGAGTCCCAAAACAGACTACCGAGATATGCACAATGTCAGGCATAGGAGGCCATATTGAAAGCTTCAAAAGCCATGTTGTCCAGGTCAAATTAAGCACCGCATTTGGAGAGGAGCTAAACTTGAAAGTCCAAACAAAGCCCGTCCTAACTAATGGGTTTCCTAGCGTAAATCTCAGCGCTATTGATATCTCCTTCTTGAAAGCGAACAATATTTGTCTAGCAAACTCGAAGGTTCGTGGTGAACACCAAATACCTCACGTTCTCGTTGGACTAGATTATTATCATGACCTAGTTACAGGTCCAATCAGTGCCGTAAAAACCCCTACTGGGTTACATGTTTCGAGAACCGTATTTGGACCTACGATATACGGCAAAGGAACAGTTTCTTCAGATACTACTGAAAATTCCGTTTGCTATGGCATGACTGCGTTAATAGAAGCAAGCGAAAAGGAGATGCTTCAAAAACTATTTGAGCTAGAAGGACTTGGAATCTCCAGTGACGAATACCAAACCGACGAAAAGGTTCACAGGTATCTGGAGCTCTACTCCAAGAAAATTTCCTTTAAAGGCGGACATATAACAGCTCCCTTTCCGCTAAAAGAAAATATAAGCGAGCTGGAAGACAACTACACAGTAGCGATTCGTAGACTAGAATCTCTTCAAGTTGGACTGCAGCAGAATAAACGGCAGTGCAGTTGGTACTGCCAGATAATTGATAAATATCACGCAGAAGGGATGATTGAAACCTTTTCTACAGCCCAAGAAGACGCGGTAGGAACCTACTTCATGCCACATTCAGGCGTTTGGAAGCCTACAAAAAAGGTACCGCTAAGAATCGTTTTCGACGCATCTTCGAAGAGAAGAGGAAAACTATCTCTAAACGATGTCATCCATAAGGGCGAAACGTTTACCAAAAAAATACACGACATTCTACTTGCTTCGCGCGAATGCAAGATAATTCTCATGTGTGACATAGAAGCCGCCTTCACCCAGATAAGGCTTGTAGAGTCGCATAAAGACCTATGTCGATTTCTGTGGCTAAAAGACATTAATCTACCGCCGACCAAGGACAATCTAATCCTATATCGGTTCAAAAGGTTGCCATTTGGAGTCACTGCTTCACCTAGCATACTAAACATGGCTCTCTCAGCATTCCTGTACGGCTGCAATACCGAAATAGCCAAGGAGATCGCCGACAACCTCTACGTTGACAATATTCTGCTCCGAGCAGAAAGCGTCGAGGAAGCGCTAAGCAAATACAGCCAATCAAAGAAACTCTTCGCAAAGATAGACATGAACCTACGCGAATATATTTCAAATTCTGATGAAGTTAACCAACAGATCCCAGAAATTGATAGACTGGAACAAAATCAGGGAAAATTACATGGTGTCCGCTATCACCTAAAAAGCGGCAGCTTTGAAGTTACAACAAACTTCTAAAGAACGACGAGGTTGACTAAGAAAATTATCGTAAGCCAAATCAACTCCGTCTACGATCCAATAGGTCTAGCAGGTCCTTTGGTAGTCAACTTAAAATCTATGATGAGAGAGGTTTTCGACACTGGCATAGACTGGAAGACCACTCCTAAACCAGCTCTGCATTCTAAGTGGAACCGACTATGTAGCGAGGTTAATAACGCCGTAATATCTGTGCGTCGACCAATCCACACCTCACCCGAGAAAATACGCCTATGGGTATTTGCAGACGCCAGTCAGTTCGCTACGGCAACATGTGCCTATGCCCAGTGTATCCAATCCAGGTCAATTTCCAGCTTAATTAGTGGAAAGACGAGACTCACACCAAGGAAGTGTAGGCAAACTATACCCCGGCTTGAGCTCATTGCCCTGCTCATGGCTATGCGACTAAGTCGATCTATCACAACAAATATGAAGAAAACAGTGGCCACAGTATCAGTAGTATCTGATAGTGAAATAGCACTATGGTGGCTAAACTCGTCTAAGAAATTGCCCGTATTTGTGAGCAACATGAGAGACAAAATCCAGAAAATCAAAGCAGTCATGGAGAGCGAGGGGATTTCTCTCTCGTTCTATCATGTTGAAACAGCCCACAATCCCGCAGATGCAGGAACAAGAGGGTTGACGTCGAAAACAATTAACGACCACGACTGGGTCCGAGGTCCTGGTTGGCTAGAAGCTGAACCTGAGACATGGCCTGTCAAGTCTATTGAAGCTCTCAGCGAATTGCCAGCACAGTGTGAGGAAAACGAGGCAGTGGCCTTGGTTAACACTTCAGTTCAACAAACAGAAAGCATGGAGTACAGTGTCATTGATCTAACACGTTTTTCTCACCTAAATAGGGTGTTGAGAGTCATATGCATGATCGCAAAAGGTCTCAACAATTGGGCCAGATTGACGAGGAAAAATCGTGCGTCTAACATAACTCTCCCACAGCTTTCGAAATTTAGCAAGGAGAGCGAAATAACTTCAAACGATATGCAGCTTGCCGAACAAGTGGTTATATCCCAAGAGCAGAGCGGTGAAAGCTTCGTGGAAATTCAAAAACGATTCCATGACAAGAGGCTGAAGATAGATGAAAATGGGATAATTCGACACGAATCCCGCTTACAAAATGCGGCTATTCCTACCGATACTAAATCCCCTATTTACATTCCACCTAAATCAGATTTAGTGCGCCTAATCGTGCAACAAATTCACGGCGATAATGCACACTGCGGTAAAGAGCACACGCTATCGATCGCTCGCCAAAGATTTTGGATTCCTCGTGCTTCAAATGCATTCAAAAAGCACATCAAAAACTGCACCACCTGCAAAAGGTATCAAGGACTCCCACTGGGTGCTCCCACAATGCCTGCCCTCCCAAAAGACAGAGTGGTTGCAACTAAGGCGTTTCAGAACACAGGATGTGACTTCATGGGACCCTTTACGTCAAAGTCTCAGGAAAAAATGTATGTTGCCCTATACACCTGTTTGACTACCCGGGCAGTGCATCTAGAGGTCGTGGAGAACATGACCACAGGTGCCTTCCTAAACAGCTTTATACGGTTCATTTCGAGGAGAGGAGTCCCTCGGATTATTCCACTGACTGCGGGACCAATTTTAAACAGGGCGAGCAAATAATAGCGCTATGTTTGAAAAGGACGAAGCGAATGGACGCTCCCTAATGTCGTATTGCGCATCAGAACGAATTAAATGGCTTTTCAATCCACCAGCCTCACCTTGGATGGGAGGTGTTTGGGAACGACTAGTAGCTTCAGTGAAGAAGGCACTGAACAAGTCCGTAGGCCGAAAACGGCTCAGCTTTACGGAAATGTGTACGGTAATCACTAGGATTGAGGCGATACTAAACACTAGGCCGTTAACAAAGCTGAATACTGATGATGTGGCCGAAATCCCTCTTCGGCCTATTGATTTCCTTCAAGGACATCTCAAATTCTCCCTACCGGAGGGAGAAGGTTCCGACTCATACGACGATCCGAATTACGATCCCGAGTTTATACAATCCAAGGAACAAGCCAAAGAAGCATTACTGTTTTCCGAGAATATAGCCAACAAATTTTGGGAATGTTGGAGATGCGAATACCTGGTGTTGCTCAGAGAAATACAAAAACAACATCTCAGGCAACCAAGACATTCAAAACGATCATGCCCAGAGCTAGGCGAGATCGTACTAATAGAGCAAGACCTGATTCCTAGAGGCTCTTGGCCCTATGGTAAGGTCCTCGAAGTCATAGTCTCGGGCGACGACCTCATCAGATCAGCAAAAATCCTGATGCCTAATCGCAACATCATTCATCGTCCACTAAACAAAATCTATCCACTCGAAATCAGAAGTGTACCTCAGGAGAGAAACAGGCCGACACGGTCTTAGTGGAAGAGAACCTTAACGGAGCCAGACGAGAAGTGCTTCCTCGCAGCTCAAAAACAAGAGCCTATGAGTTCTTTAGAAGCATGGAAGCTAGCATAAGCTGCCCTCAGCTAATGCCAACCAAATTTCCACTGCAGTTCATCATGTTATTATCCGTGATAATCTCCCCGACGCTGGCTGTCCAGAATTCCTCGCTCATATCATGCATTAAGGGGATGATCGATATCCCGCCAATGAATGGCTGGTTCGAAATATGTATCGATAGAGAATGCCAAGCTCTAAGCAACAGCACTCGAGTAACTCGATATATGCTACCTATCTCCCCTACACCAATAGGGGCCAATGTCAGACTTCGCACGTTAGCCAATGGAGCAGTACAGGAAGAATTCAGAACCTGTGAACGCGCGAATTTCTGCGATCACCAATATCTACTATCAAAAACCTTGCTGGGTAATCCACACTGCTGGCCCGTCGGAGCTATTGTGACCACAGCCGTTCTGACTTATGTAGTAATTGCGATGGCTCTCATCGCAATTTGGCTAACTACAAATGTGATCAAAAAATCGAGGTTCGATCCTAAGAAAAAAGCAAAGGACACAAAAGGTGTCACGGTTGAACCAACTGCTCCGAGCTTTGAGCTGACTCCTCTTCCTGGTTCAGTCCACCTCGCCGTGTGCACACTTCTGTGCATCGTCTCATCGATCACAGCATGTCAGCATGGGTACATGCGACACTCAGCCGACCTGGTGTGCAACGAGGTCAATCAATGCCACTACGAATACAACAGAGAATTGCTCTTCAACCGCCTACAGTCTGAACTATGTGTAGAAATCATTCATGGAAACCATACCGTGGGACTCGCCAAATTTCGAAAAAAGAGGGTCGAGTTCAAATGCTCCAAGACAGTCGAGTTCTTTACGAGACCGACAATAATGGACATATACCACATTAAGCGGTGCGCCCAAGCCGGATCATGCACTACCAAGAAGTGCGAAACTGTCAAGCCATACGAGATTGTTTCGGAGCTTAACTACACTTCGGAGTATCCCGGATATACTGGTTGCATGAACAGCTGTGGAGGACCACTCTGTGGATGCTTTGTCCCTTGTTGGTTCTACCGCGTCACGCACAGGCCGCTGTCCAAGCGTGTCTTTGAAGCAGTACATTGTCCACAATGGATTCCAACGGTAGAACTCGAGATTGAAGTAATAATCAATAACAGAACGAAGATCTTCACGGAGTCATTCCGACCCTATGTAACTGAGGAGATAGACCAGTTTAACATCACTGTGGCATCAATTCAGAAGACAGCAAGCTCGATGGAAAATAAACGCTTCTTGATCTCCAACAGTAGTTCGTACCTGCTACCAAGCAATTTCCAGAGTGCGATAGCTTGTGGTAGCCCTTTACAAGCATTATACCGCTTCTCCACATGTACCACCAAAAGTCGCTGTCATTGTGGAACCTCCGTGCACAATTGTCAATGCCCGCAAGACTCAATTACAATGGTCGAGAGGACTCTAGACTTCCACTAGTCACACCTTATGGCAAGCTCTCCTCCAACGGAAGTCATGTACTATTAACATCCAATGAGGAGGAACTCGTACTGCGAATAGACTCCAAAATCCTCCAAACTTCTGCCGAAATGGTCATCAATCAGAAGTGCGGATTTAAAATCTCTCACTTAGTTGGATGTTACGACTGCGAACTTGGGGCGCACCTAACAGCGGTCTGCAAATCGCAAACGCCGGTTACCGTCACGGTGACATGCGAATCGCAACAGTTTCCAGTCAAGTGCGGGCCATCGGATGAACAGAACCATATCGTGCTGCATTTCGAGCAACCAGGAATTCACGAGCAGTGCAATGCGCATTGCTCGGAAACCCCTACCACGTTTCTCTTAAAAGGGACATTATTTTACCACGTGGCATCCCCTACGACCTCCATATTTAATACACAGATCCACGGTGTTGCTCTACGACATCAGTGGTTCTCGAACATTAGCCTTCCCAATATTGATCCACTCATCAAGGCTATCCGTAGCCATTGGAAACTAACGATAGCTGCTTTGATGTCCGTACTACTGCTGACAGGAATCACATATCTGGCAGGGCCGCTAGTCCTCCTAAGCATATTATCGCTCATAGCTTCTTTAGGCGCTAACATAGCCAAAGCGATATGGCAGTGCGTCATCGCAGCTATTCAAAAAAAAACCAGGGGATAATGCGACTATATAATGGCACATCTTATGCCCATCCCATTGTATATATCACATGTACAGCATTAGTCTCTTAGTCAAATCTCAGCCACTTTACATACCCACTTTCACTCCGATGTGGGCTGAAGTTGCCCACACCGGTTGATGCGGGCTCTTCATAAATATGTACCCCAAATCTACACTCAATTAAGTAGGAGCCGCCGTGGACACGGGCGCGAAACTTGCCCACACGGGTGCACCCACATCCAACCGGCGGTGATCAATAATCAATAATGGGAGTACCCGAGATGAAGGGTTAAATGAGAGGGACCTGCCTAGCACACCTTCTACCCCCACATCACCACCTTACCTACCGCACTGAACAGCGTAAAAAAAGCCGTTTTCATGCTTCCGCACAGTCGAGGAAAAGCCTAATTCTCGTCTGCGGAAGCGATGGATCCCCACGCATGCATGAGATGGGGGTCGCATCTCAAAAAATGGAAGCCATAAATGAAACCCACCCATTTGAGGCTTCTCCTTGAAGCTGCCCTGCGGCAGCTCATCGTTGGCGCTCCGGGATAGGTGGTCGTCGTCGTCATCGCCGCCGTCGCTGCTGCTGCCGTCGGATCCGTGTTGACGGAAAACGCAAAGTGGCCAAACCATATAGGTGGCAGCCCAAAATATCTCATTGGCGTATGTCCCGCGGGTATAGATTTGCGTCAAACACGGCCGAATAGCGCAATGCGCGAGTCCAAAATCTCACTATCTGCCAAATAGACGACCGCACTCACTGGTCGCCGATGCCGCCGCGGCACTCTTGTAATACAATAATACGACTATCATCTGCACCCCCTACACCGTAAAGGGATTGCCAAAAGGGCTTGTAAAGTAGCGACAAAGGCACGATCGCGTATAAAAAGGGGCTCCACTGAAGCATGTTACCATCGTGATGTCTCTCTCAGCCGATCTCCAAGCAGCGCTCGACGAGCTGGACGATTCCGTCCAGGTGCACAACTGCGAAGCCGTCGCCGCACAAGTCTCCGAAGCCGTCACTATTCTACGCGAAATGGTGCCAAGGATAGCCACGATGGAGCGCGCTTCAAAAACGATGGAGCGCGCTCTAAACACGCTTCTCGATAGAAGCACCCCGAAGTCGTCGTGTGTTTTCTGTCCAGTGGACGAAAACCGCGACAACCACTTTTCGGGTAGGTGCAGCCGTTTCGCCGACACTGTCGCTAGGACAGCCCAAGCGTCAAGGCTGCGCCTGTGTCTGTGCTGTCTCATGCCGGAGCACGTGGATGATTGCCGTGTAAAGTGTGGAAATTGTGGTCTTGACCACAACGTCCTCCTTTGCACACGCAAGAAGCCATCGCATCCGATGAAGAGACCGCACCACTAGCCATTGTTCGCCAAGCAGTCGTCATGTTTCATCGAGCAGTCCTCCGCCAAGCAGTCGCCATGTTTCAACGAGCAGTCCTCCGCCAAGCAGTCGTCATGTGTCAACGAGCAGTCCTCCGCCAAGCAGTCGCCATGTTTCAACGAGCAGTCCTACGCCAAGCAGTCGTCACGTTCAACAAGCAGTCCCCGTCCCCAATCTAGCAGTCGCCGCGCCGTCGTCCTATCAAGCCGCCAATTCAAATGTTATATATATATATATATATATATATATATATATATATATATATATATATATATATATATATATGTATGATGCGATTTATTGTTGCGCCCCGCCGGGAGTATCACCGACTCCGGTGATGCTCATACGGTAGTAAAGGGGCGGGGCCTCGCTGCACCCCAGCTGGTGTGCCTGGCCCTGGCAGACGTTCACCTGTACGCTTAGAGGAGCGACGTTCCTCAAATAAAGCCTATTCATCCACTCTTCTGTTATCCTTGTATATTTCCGCAACCCACTGAACCACCCATAACGGTGAAAGAGGAAGAAGCAATCCTCACGTCCCAAGCGCCCATTACATGTCTTTTGTTTGAGATAAATATTTAGAACACTCTCTGTCAAAGCGTTTGAAGTACAAATGGCAATATACGAATAAAAACAACTGAATCATGTGAAGCATGAGATTGCATTTGTGAGCAAGCACATACCTGAATACAAAGCCAAGGGTGCTAACAGTTCCCTTGCGGAATGGACAGGATACCATGCGTGGGGTTCTTCAGAGGAGTACAACGAGGGGAAGGGGACACATTGAGAGCTAACTGGTGGGCAAGGTTGCTGGCTAACGTATCAATGTGATCCTTACACTCTCTTGTGGTAGGTGGACGACCAGCCGTAAGCGTATCAGATCACCTACGGCGCATAATAGAACGAGGGGCGCTTCTTGGCTCACAGAAGTGGGGGCGAACCGGATTTCCAGGATCCGTTATGAAGTGTCCACTTCTGTCGCGACGTGGGAGGCCGTCCCCGCCGACGCATCGGTGGAAGCGGGAGGCGACGACCCACGCCGTGACTGTGTGGCACGACGGATCCTCAGCTCGCCCTAGGCTCACCTACTTGCCACGCGGTTACCACGCGTTGAGGGGGCCCTGGTGGATCCTACCGTGCCTTACGCCCCAAGGATTTTACGCTGCATACGTCTTACGCCCATGCCTGTATGGTACGTCGACTGCCTGGTGCGACTCCAGCTCAGGCCATCGTCAGCCGAGGCGTCCCCCAGCCGACGACAGCAACGCGCCCTACGAGAACGTCCACGAACACTTTAAGGACTATACGGATAAAGACATACTGTGATACTACCACTTTCACGACATAGTACATTTGTGGTTTAAGATATGTTTATATGGAATAAATCTATATGGAACTTCTATATGGCAACATAACAACTAGGGAGATGACGACGAACCTACGAGTTAAAGGGCCAGACCGCACCCAGCCTAAGAGGGGGTCGAGACAACAATCCGTGCTGGGTGCCGAGCCCTGCCTTTGTGGCCTGCGCCAAGACAAAGGCATCGAGGCTCGACAGAGCCAGCACGTTACCTGTTGGAGCTCCCGAAGACGACGACGATCACGGCGATGACGGCGAGAAGCGATCCTGACGTAGCCGACGACACGATACCAGCGAATCATCCAAGCCAGCAACCGACGATGCATCCAGCCAACGGAGTGGAGCAGGGCGATGGCGTTGACCAGCGCCGTCCCCAGGCAGGGGGACGGCGAGCGGACCGGCTGTCCGCAGCAGCTGCACCGGAGGCGACGCACACGACGACTGCACAGACGACACACAGGCGACACACTGACTGCCCGGGGCAGGGAAGCTCGTTCCTCTGCGTCCCTGACAGCTTCCAGAAGGTTCCGCGGCGTTGACAGGTGAACTGACGCGTTGATCCGTGTTGATTGACGTGGGTCACCGCGTTGACCGCCGGGGTGCGGGATACTGTCGCACGGAAGTCGCGACACTGGGGGGCCACGAGCGAAAAGCCAACGGGTAGCTGATGTCTCGACGCTTACCTACAGACATGTTAACACCGACGCCTACGCTGAAAAGGGCTTTTGCAGCGTAGTGGCGGGCGATGCCACTTTTCCGACGCTGCGGGTGTGACAGATGCGGTCTGGGGGTAGGGTAAGCATGGCGATGGCGTGAGGGTCAGATCGTTCTACGAGTTAGGTAACAAGGATAACAACAAATAACAACAACAAAACATAACAGGATAAGTGACGATGAACACGTAAAAAACTAAAGCGAACCGATGGTAGATCTTCACGAGGTTAAATGTAGAGGTTAAATGTCGAGGTTAAATAGAGGGGTTAACATGATGATAACATGGTGACGACGGCGACGGCAGCGAACTGACTGGACGGCGGCGACGACAGGAAGCAGATGTACAGCATTTACAGCGTTGGTACCGGCAACCAAACTTGTTTGTACTCGGCCCGAACGTTGACGACGATGGCATTGTCGAGGATGAAACACGACACGAGCGGAGGTTGCGGTACCTGAATACTGCGTGTGGGAAATCATGTATTAAACAACCAAGGAAGAATAAACACATTAAGGTGTGCATAATATGTGTGGAGTAAAGAGTTGAATTGGATGTGTACGGAAAATGTGTTTATTGATTGAAGAAATAGGAAAAGCGGATATAATAAAGTGTATATTGTTTATATGGAAGAGTAGGAAAAATAAGAATAAGGAGGAAAGGATGGAAAACCTTACCATTTTAAGTCGTTTACTTCCTGGCGGAGTTGTTGCGGCGGTCGATGTCCCGAGCCGCCTGCTCGCGTTCCATACGACGAGCGATGTTAGCCGCCTGGCGCGCCCACTCGAAGTGCTCATCCCACCTTTCCGGAGGGACATCCCTTGTGACGTCGTTATTGAGCGGGCAGAAGGCGGTGTGGTGGTCGCGTCTACGGCAGGCTCTGCAGCGACTGAGGATATAGCAATCATCCTCGGCATGCATGCCTCCGCAGACAAAACAACGGCCGGCGCGCGCGTGCATATTTAGGCGGGCAGACACCTGAGGCACGACTGCGCAAGACGCAGAGTAATGATTTTGCGCGCAGATGAAGCAACGCACGCCTGCCGGCACTGGCTGGCGAGGCGGAGGTGAGGCGCGGCGCTGCGCACGAGAAGCCGCGGCTGGAGCTGGCGCTGGGTTAGGCTGAGCAGCCGGGGCCGAAGCGCGAGCACGAGCGCGTGCAGCAGCTGGCGCGTTAGCGGGCGCCTGAGCTGGCGCAGGCGCAGGAGCAGGCGCAGCAGCCGGAGCCGGAGCGGCAGCTGGAGCCGGAGCTGGAACAGGCGCCGGAGGAGGAGGAGCAGGAGCCTCGGCCGGAGGAAGAGGAGAGAACGGAGGAGTCCAACTTACACGAAGAGGAGGGCGAGAAGGCCGAGGCTGAGGCTGAGCCGGAGTAGAGCAAGGCTGAGCCTCGGGAGGCGCCTGAGGAGAAGAAGCCCTAGGCTGAGGAGAAGGAGTCCTGGGCTCTGGAGATGGAACAAGAGGCCCAGGCACAGGAGAAGAAGGCCTAGGGTTAGACTGAGGAGGAGTAGAGGCAGGAGAAGCCTTAAGAGGAGGGTTAGAAGGAGGTGGGGCCGGAGAGGAAGAAAGAAGAGGGGCCTTAGCCGGAGGAGAAAAGGGAGAGAGCGAAGGCGCAGGCGTAGCGGGCTGCTGAAGCGCTGGTGTAAGTGCCTGCTGAAGGCTTGCCATGGAGGAAGCCGGAGAAGGAACCGGGGACTCACGACGCTGAGGCGTATCGATCTGCATACGCTCGCTTCCTTGCGGCGGCGAAGCGTTGCGACCGTTCGGGCTTCCTTGCGGAGAGGCCCTAGCACAGTGGCTGTCTCTGCAGCGACGTGAGTGGGGCGAAGCAGAAGAAGACCGACGCGGAGAAGACCGAGGAGAGGAAGAACGCCTAGAGGACTGTCCCCGGGATTGGGAGGATTCACGCTCACGGTGGGCGCGACCACGCGACTGATCACGGCTGTCGTGACGTCGCGAGCGATGGCGCGAGTCGTGGCGTGAACGATCCTGGCGACTGTGGCAGCGACTACGGCTGCGGTGGCGATGCTCCCTGAAGGGGATGTTAGTTTAAGGGCCGGTTAGAAGCAGTGAGGGCCGATGGTTGGCTAACCTCGAGTCGTCTCAACGACGTCGGCTACTGCTGCGCTTATCGTGTGAGCAGCAGCAGTGTCGATGACAATCGCGGTTGGATGGAGAAGGCATAACAGTTAGTACGCGAGGTAATAGCTTCCTAAAGCGTTAAGAACATGCATATGGTTATTAGAAGGGGACGACGAGGAAATTGGCGAAGGCGTGATGATGAAGCAACAACACGAACGCGAAAGCGTAACAAGAATGAATGTAGTGAAATAAATATGGTGAGAAAACAACAACCGTATGAATCGTTGCGTCGCGGGTGACTTGTGTGACGAAAAGAGTATGTTTTGTAAGAGTATCCCGCGACGAAACGGTTCGTTTTGAAAAGTATATAAGGAAAATATTGTTTTGAATGGAATATTTAGTTAAGTATTAAGATGAAATAGTGTTTATTTTGATAAAGACGCTGTTTGGATCGAAGTCGCGTTGTATGCCCTGTGCACGGCGCGACGACGAAGCAAACTGCGACGAGGAGGAGATATAAACATGAAATAAAGAGTTTTAAAGACATTTTAAGAATGTATGAAGAAGTATTTTTGAATTTTGAAGCCAAAAATGTACGATTGTAGTGTCGAGGCGCTCCGCAAATGCGTGAGGCGACGACGCAATCGTAAGAGGAAGTTTTGACACAAAAGGGAATTAGAGAATAAGAGTTTTTTAAGAATATAAGCAAATAAGGGGTGGAAATTAAAGAAATATAAGGCGTAAGAGGAAAAATATGGGTACGTGTAGACTTCGTTTTAGGTCGTGAGCCATTTGAAGAAGAGGATGAAAAGAGATTAGAAGAGAGGACGATGGCTCACGACTGCGAGCAGGATAGCGAGCGTGCGAAGAAGGAATTACCGAAAAAATGAGGAGGACGACTGTGAAAAATACATGAATATCCAAAAAGGAACATGTAAAAAGCAAAAAACACGTCCTATGGAAGAAAACAGGGTCGCTGCGGGCGAGCGAGCTACAGAAAACAACGAGTACGCAACTGTAGGGCGTCTACACGTCGAGCTGCCTACGAAAGACGGAAGGACTTACCTGTAGGAGTGTTTCTTTGACGTCGGACGGCGAAGTGGAGCGAATAAACGGTAAAAAACAAAAGGAATAGCAGCGACGATGAAGATGAGGCTGGCTAGCGCCCGGCCGAGACGGTGACTAAGTTAGGTGTTTCGAAATCGGCGTTGGTGCGCGGCTTCGCGGTGGGACCGGCTCGAAGCGCTGAGTTGCTTCCAAAGCGGCGCGTGCACAGTGGCTGTGAGTCCCGCGCGAAGCGGCTAGTGCCTCAGCAATGCTGGCAACATGCCAACCAGCTGACTGAGGGCAGCGGCCGGTGTATGGATCCGGCGTCGATCGCGTCGCGAGTCCAGCGCGTGGCGCGCGCGAGCTGGCAAGAGTCCAAGCGGGCTCAAACGGCGCGAAAGCCGAACTTTTGAAGGAAAATTGAAGAAAACAAGAAGAAAAACAACAGACAGAGTCTAAGGTGGGCTGATCGCCCTGGAGCGAGGGTTGATAAAGGCATGGTGAGACTTGGCACGTCTCTGGGGCTGAACGCGAGCTGCCGTTGGAGGTGGAATAGAGTCCTGTAGGGGTGTATCCGCCGAAGTCGCCTGAATCTCCAAGGGATATAGATGCGAGAGCGACCTCTTCAAGCATTTCCCATTAGGAGTGCGAACTTCGGCTGTCCTGACCGATCCGTCCTGACCCGGATGGAGTTGGATAATTAAACCGTAAGTCCACGATCCGCGAGGAGCGTTTTCGTCTGCGACCAGGACGACGTCACCGACTTCTGGAGCGATCGGAGTAGACCTTGGACGTCTGGATTGAGCTCGATGGCGTTCTCGAAGCGCGGAGAGATAGTCCGAGTGCCACAACTTCCAAAAATGGTCTAGAATAGACAAAGTTGACTTGTACCAACTCGCCAAATTGTGCGAGCTGTCGTATATATCGTCTACCTGAGCTGGTAATGGTGGAAGTTGAAGGTCTACTTGAGGAATTAAAAAGTCTACAGGTCGGAGAACGTGGACGAAGGTGTCCTTTTCCCTGAAAGGAGTAATTGGACGCGAATTTAAGGTGGCTTCGACTTCGACAACCACAGTTTGAAGCTGGTTGAGCGGGAGGACATTGCGGTCGATGGACTTTTTGTACGCGGACTTGAACAAGGCAACTAGGCGCTCGTAAAACCCACCCTTCCAAGGCGAAAGTGAGGTGATGAAGTTCCACTTGATTTTGTGGGAAGCGCAAAAGGTGGAAACGTTGCGCCAAGAGGAAGGGGCATAGAGAAGCGCTGTTATGGCCGTTTCTGCGGCATGGAAAGTGGTTGAATTGTCGCTGTAAACCACGTCTGGCGCACCTCTACGCGCGATGAAACGTCGAAACGCGAGGAGGAATTTCTGAGTGGTATTGTCGAGGACGACCTCGAGATGAATGGCTCGAGTCGTCATACACGTAATAAGGCAAATCCATACCTTTCCGGAGCTGGTACCTGTACAAGCGTGCGGACCAAGATAGTCGAGTCCCACGTTCTGGAATGGTCTCGAACGTTGCGTTCTTTCTGGAGGAAGAGGTGGAACATCCGGATATCAATACGGGACGGCGTTGAATTTCTTGCATGTAATGCAGGTACGCAGAGATCTGGAAACACACATACGGATAGATGGGATGAAAAATCGAGTTCGTATGTTGGCGATGGTATGGTAAAGGCCTGAATGGTGGTTTTTGAGGTGGTAGTGGAGTACTACGAGGTGTGAAAGCCTATGTTGGGGTAGCAGCAAAATGGGGGCCGTTTCCAACGGTCCTATACGGTACGGACAACGAATGAGGTGATCGGACGCTCGTCTCGCGTTGAAGTTCGCGAGCTGCAAACGAGATAGTTCCTGCTCACCCTCGCAATAATGCGCAAGAATGAGCTGGATTTCTGCGTTCTCGATGTCCGATGGTTGGATTGTACCGGAGCTTGAAATTGAGGCTACCTGGGGCATTTTACACCCGAGTTTGGACTGAAGATGGTTTGGAAGTTTGTCGTAAACGGACATACGGAGGAATTTGAGCACGTATGCCGTAATTTTGACCAGTTTAAGGTAGTTGTTGGTACGCGAAAATGGTAAGATTGATTGGAACTTACCGTCTACCGCTGAAAGGGTATTAACGTACTCTGATTGGATTTCTTCGCCGGTGCCTGGCGGAACTTGAAAATCAACATTTGTCTGAGGCCATTGCTCTATGGGAGCAGTCAAAAAGGGTGGTCCGGTCCACCACATGTGATTTTGAGCTTCCTTTGTCGCAAGACCGCGAGTAGCACAGTCTGCGGGATTGTGTTCGGAAGCGACATAGTGGAACCTGAACTTGATGTTTTGGGCCTCAAACGCTGTGATTGCGTTGCGGATAGCTGTTACACGGTTTTTGACGAACACTTTGAGTGCCTTGGTGGTATGTATCCAGTGTAACGCTATAAGCGAGTCAGAGAAAACGTGGATGGTGGAAATGTTTAAATTGAGTTGCCCAACGAGATATTGCGCCAGGCGAACGCTGATTAATGCAGCTAATAGTTCCGAGCGCGGAACTTTGAGCGGTTTTGGGCTATTAAGATGGGATTTAGCCATAAGTAGCCTGGAGGACGCGGAATTTTGGTAGCGGCAAAGTAAATATGCGCAAGATGCGTATAGCCGTTTTGAGACGTCTCCGAAGACGCAGAGCTCGAAAGTGCTTGTAGCTGCTTTGATTGGGATGATGACGCGCGGCAATGGAGGGACTGGATCGCGTAGATTAGCAAGAAGATTGGACCACTGCTGAAGTTGCGCTTGATCCATAGGCGTATCCCAGCCGAAATCTTGCGTCCACAAGTCCTGAATAAAGACTTTGAGTGGAGCTAAGAACGGCACTAGGAGGCCCAATGGATCATATGTTGATGCTAATGCGCGCAATGCAGTGCGTTTGCTGTTTACCGCGATTTTGGTTGTTTTGATGGGTATAATGATATTGTCCCTTGCGGGTTGCCAGTTGAGTCCCAAGAGGGTAGCGTTGGATGGATTAATGGCGCGATCTGCGCTGTTTATGGCAGAATTGATTGTTGTGGAATTGCACAAGAACTCTCTAAGGTTCATGTGCACATTGGAAAATATGGTTTTGGAGAGGGTGTATTTTTGAATGGCTTCCGTATGCGAAGCAGCACCCAAGACGACGTTATCCACGTACGTATTACGTAGGATCTCGTCCCCGAGGGGGATACTTCTCTACGGAGGTAGTATTGGATGGATGCGGCAAGCAGAAAAGGTGAAGCATTGATCCCGAATGGGATGCGGGTAAAGCGGAGTATGCGCAAATTAGATGGTGAGGGTGGTTGATTTGGGTTTTTGAGCCAAAGAAAGCGTGTGGCATCGCGCTGGGAGACTTGAAGCCTAATTTGATGGAAGGCTTTCTCCACGTCTGCTGTAAGCAGAAAACGGTGGAGACGTGCGCGTAACAGGATTCCTACAAGCTCTGGCAGCAGGGTCGGTCCTTGATGTATGCAATCGTTCAGACTGACTGCATGTTTGGTCTTGGAGGATGCGTCGAACACCACGAAGCTTGGTGGTGGCTGAGCTTTCCTTGTAGACAGCCTGATGTGGAATGTAATAGACATGCGGATCGTCATACGTGAATTCGTCGACATCCTCTACGTAGCCAGCTGAAATATGATCGTCGATAACCTTAACGTATTGCTGCCAAGCTTTGGACTGGCCTAGACGCTGAAATTGGCTAAGGAGTCTACAATAGGCTAAGTCTTTGTTGTTGCTTAGAGGAGGATGGTCCTCCTTCCAAGGAAATTGAACATAAAGATGACCGTCTATAAGTTGAGAAGTGTTGTTAAAATTGTCTAAAATGCGCTTTCCCAGCTTGGTGTCGGCAGCTGGATCATGATCATCTGCTATGCCTAAGGCGTCTAATGACCACAGCCGTTGGATGGTTTCGTCGAGCTGTGATACTGCGTATATGTCAGCGGAGTTTGTATCCTCCGCGGGCCCAACCGAAAAACCGAATTGCCTGAAATGACTGTTCCGAAACGAGTATGGCATAAAACCATGCCCGTCGGCAGGCAAATTGGAGCTTCTGGGCAGATGATGTCCCAGTAGTGATCGATTCCGATAAGGATATCGGGCACGATAGTGTTTTCGCGGCACAGCGGTAACTCGAAGCCGTGATGGCGTATGAAATCGACATCTTCTTGATGAAGTGGTGGTCGTTGCGCCAAAGTAACGACTTCCTTGGTGATGAGCTCGAGTTTGAGCTTCTTGCCGATCGAATGGACAAGCACAACGTCTGAAACGCCTGAAACTTCTGTGGTGGTTGATCCACCGAAGATGGTATAGCTACGAAGCGTTTGGTGTTTGTAATATTTAGGCCTAACCTACGAACTGAACTTGTAGCGATAAAGCTATTTTGAGCTCCTGAATCGAGGAGTAGGATTACATCCTCGAAACAGGCGCTAGCGTGGTTGTAGGTTTTGGCTTTGACAAACATTAATGAGGCAGAATTGTTTTGCTTGGTGGTTGAACGTGCATTGTTGTTAATGCAACAGTGTTGGACCTGTTCCGCTTCAGTGTCAGGCCCGGAGGCGTGAAGCTGAGACGGAAAAGGAGATCCGGCGCGACGGTTTGGAGAATTTGAGCGTTCCCTTACGGGAGATTTAAACGAAACGCGAGATGGAGACTGCGAGCGGGGGTAACTGTTGCGTTGGTAATCGTCAAACCTGTCCGGTGTGTACCGGTCTCTGAATGGTGAACGTGATCCGCGATAGTTCGATCGCTGACGTTGTCGACGGTAGTCGTAGGATGGACTTCTCGAGGGGTACCGTCTCGGGGATCGGTATCTGTAGTCGTAGCGACTACGACGTTCTCGACTGCGGCTGCGTCGATCTCTGCCTGAAGCACTGCTGGATCTGTCCCTGCGCTCTGCCCTTCTGCAGAGGAGTCGATGATGATCTCTTCGATCATGTGGGGCAGGGGTTCGATTTCTGGTCGGTTTTTGGCAAAAGTCGACTAGAAATCGAACCCCACCGCCCCTTATGAAGACCTCATTGTTGAAAACTGATTTTACAACATTTGAAGAGCGCTAATTATCTAGTTTTCAAAAAGCTATCGGCTTTTTAAAATTTGGAAAACTTACTGAGTTATGATCAGTTTTGTGAGATCACTTCAATGTCGTCGGAGCAAAAACGATCACAGTTTACGAGCAGTTCTTCAGAAAATTGATCATAACTTGGTTCATTTTTTGAAATTCAAAAATACCAATCGCTTTTTCAAAAAAAGAGGAAAGATGCTTTTTAACTGCATAGAAACCAGTTTTCAAAAAAAGGGTCTTCATACGGGGCGGTGGGTTCGATTTTTGGTTGGCACGTATTTCTGCAACAATGGACCAGAAATCGAACCCACCTTGAAGACCTCCCTGTTGAAAACTACTTATTAATGGTTCGAAAGCGCTTTTCCGCGGAAGATCTAGTTTTTGAAAACAGATTTTTATATCCCCTTTATGTGCCACCTCATCGCTGTGAAGGGGTGAACATCACTTAGTGATGGCTAACGACACAAACGGTCACGCAGTACACGATGCTTTGTCGTGTATGGGCGGCCCTATGCTAGCTTGACCAGGAACATGTGAGTAATCAGACCAGCGCCATGGCTCAAACAACTAAACCCGTGCCCCAGCCCTGGACTTCTACGACGTCGGTTGCATCCACCTCCGGCGAGGGGCCATCTAATCTCGGAGTTAAACTATCAGGACCTTATTGGAATCGTACTAACGGAAACTCCATCCCACCACGACACCGAAACTGCCTATTCGTCTGCACTTATAACTGTCGTTCTATCGCATCTGAGCAGGATCTTCGGACACTGCTTTACAGAAGCCGCAACATCAAATACGACGTTATAGCCCTGCAGGAAACGAAAGGCAGAGCGGAAACCATAAAAAGGACCGACCACAACAAGCTTCTCATTATCGGAGCAAAGGTGGACAGAAAGAATATTGGCGGAGTTGGATTTCTCGTCAATCCGACAGTGCACCACCTAGTAGACCCTTACAAAATCATCAGTCCGCGAGTAGCTGTTCTTCATCTGGAAACCAAAGATCAAGGAACAATCTCCATCATAAATGGATATGCTCCAACATCTGCGGCCACAGACGAAGAAAAGTAGGAATTTTACAAGCTACTCAAAAGGACTGTCAACGACGAGAAGAGCTACTACAATGTTGTCGTCGGGGACTTTAACGCTATCGTCGGTATGAATGATCACGACGAATGGAGGCTAGGACCATATGGAACTTCCTCAAGGAACGGAAACAGAGAGCGCCTGATAGATTTCCTATCCGCGTTCCGTCTCTACCATGGGAATTCTATGTCTAATTTGTTAGTGTTAGTATATCTTGAGTCACACGAGGTTTGTAGGTGGACAGCTTTGTTCAGCAGGGCCTGACGTTTCGCTTTGCCGAGGTTTCAAGAAGAGAGAAGCTGGGAGCTACTCTATGTCTAATTGTAAGAAGCCTTCAAACCGACGATGGATCTGGGAAAGCCCAAACGGAGAAACACGTTCGGAGATCGACCATGTTCTTACAAACAGGCGCTGGAGTCTGTTCGACGTCTCCGTGCTGCCTTCATTTGACACCGGCTCGGATCACCGTCTTTTCCGTGCGAAGCTGACTCTCAAAAAGAGGATGTTCAAGCGTGACACTCATAAACCGGCACCGGTGAGGATCCCCACATTCAAGTCTGTGGAGTTGGAATATGCAAAGTCGTATGATTGGAATCTTCTTGAAGATCCATCGGAAGTCTACGACCTTCTCTCCAAAGGACTGTTGAAATGTGCTATCGGCGCTTGCATAGCCATATCACCGTCTGCTTCAAGACTCAACGCACACGCGATTATACTCTTGGAGCAAAGAAGAGCTGTTAAACTGGATCCTAATGCTTCCCATCTGGAAAAGTCACCATCTCGAAGGCCTGTCGAATTGCAGTGATGGAGTCCATTCAAGCCTACAGAAGATTGAAGCTGTTAGAAGCCGCTGGGAAAGGTTCAAGCCTAAAGCGCTGCAAACGAGATCCTGCGATCAGAAGGCAATAATGTCAGCCCTTGTGGATAAGGACCATCGTTCAAGAATTCTACACAGATCTGTTCCGTTCTTCCATCACTGTCCCGAAATTCTTGATGCCACCAGCTGAGGAAGTACCTCCCATTCTGGAATCAGAAGTTGCTCATGCCATCAGAAGGATGAAGCCGGGCACTCCTCCCGGACCGTACGGCATTTCTGCTGATCTCCTTCGTGCGGGTGGAAGTGCCCTCTGCTCACTTCTTGCCAAGCACTTCAACCACTACCTTCGACTTGGTAGGATTCCGGACTCAAGGAGGTAGTCGAAAACAGTTTTAATCTTCAAAAAAGGTTAGCAGGAGGATATCAATAACTATTGACCCATCAGTCTTCTCTCGGTTATGTACAAGATCTTCACCAAGATACTGCTTAGCCGCATGGAGCGTTGCTTGGATGAATATCAGCCAGTGGAGCAAGCAGGGTTTCGCAAGGATTTCTCCTGCATGGACCATATTTAGACTGTCTCACAGCTTATCGAGAGGAGCCGTGAATACCACCTCCCACTTGTCCTTGTCTTCGTGGATTACCGGAAAGCGTTCGACTCTGTGGAAATCAACGCCGTTTTGAACGCACCTGTGCATGCTGGTATACCATCGCCCTACATCCGACTTCTCGACGAATGCTTCTCGAGCACATCGACCACCATCCAGTTTTTCGATCGAAAGTTTAAGATTTCTATTGGGAAAGGAGTACGGCAGGGAGACACGATTTCTCCTAAGCTATTCACAGCGGCGCTCCAGGATGCCATGAAGGACTTGAACTGGGACGATAAAGGCTACCTTGTCGACGATAAGCGGTTCAGCAACCTTCGCTTCGCCGACGATATTGTTCTCATCTCTATCAGCACGGCAGAAGTCGAGGAAATGCTGAACGAGCTCAATGTGACAGGTATGAAGATGGGATTGGACATAAATATGTCCAAAACACAATTTATGGTCAACCATTGGTGTGACACGGGACTCGTAAGGTTAAATGAAGTCGCTCTACAACAGGTCGACTCCTACGTCTATCTGTGAAGGGAGCTGAACATGATAACAACCTCGCTCCTGAAATCGTCCGCAGGAGACGCGCTGCATGGGCAGCCTTCAGTTCGATTCGCGAAGTCACCGATCAGGTCAAGGATTTCGGCCTCAGGGCCTCGATATTCAACGTACTGCCTGCGATGTGTTACGTGACGGAAACCTGGCCCGACAACAAGACAATCGCCAGAGCAATGCAAACTACGCACCGTGCACTGGAGAGATGTCTTCTGAGTACAAGCCTTCGTCAGCAATGGCAAGAAGGCCTACCAAGTTCGGAGCTACGGGAGAAGTCGCAATTAGCAGACTCGCTGCAGTAAATGGAGAAGTCCGAATATCGATGGGCCGGACACCTGCTTCGACGAAAGGACGATAGATGGAGTCTACTTGTCACAGAATGGCTTCCGAGAGACCATAAGAAACCACTGTGACGACCGCCAACGCCATGGGCAGACTCATTCTCAAGATATTTCAGAGAGCGGAGTCTGCCTCACTGTGGATGCAAGCAGCCAGAGATCGAGCGGCCTGGAAGAGTTGTGGTCCCCGCTGAGATAACCTCCAGCCGACAAAAGGACCATCAAAGTATCAAAGTAGGTAAGTATTTTTATACTTTGTGCAAGCAATTTTCTTCTAGTTTTTAAAAAGCCATTGGCTTTTCCAAATTTTGAAAAGCTTACCGAGTTATAGTCATTTTTGTGAACGTCGAATTTCGTTGCTCCTATGACGTCAGTGCCATATCGACCACGGGTCGATCCAATCTATTCGTTTCAGAAAACCATGGTTTTCACACTGTGCATTAAACAGAACTTGAAACTTTTTTGTGGCAAGTTGTTTACTGTGTGCGTGATCTGCTTGAGGTAAAAAATTTATTTTTCATGAAACATGAGAATTTGCAAATCGATCCACCCTAATCATAGTATGTGTGGATTAAAACTTTATTGCGTACAACTCCACTTTCTGATGTTGTTTCCTGCAGAAGAGAGAAAATTAGGTCCGTGACATGTCCATCCTCCGGGCACACAAGGGCTGACATTATTGCCTTCTGGTCGCAGAGATCTCGTTTGCAGCGCTTTATGCTTGAACCTTTCCCAAAGCGGCTTCTAACAGCTTCAATCTTCTGTAGGCTTGAATGGACTCCTTCACTGCAATTCGACAGGCCTTCGAGATGGTGACGTTTTCCAGATGGGAAGCATTAGGATCCAGTTTAACAGCTTTTCTTTGTTCCAAAAGCTTAATCGCAAAGCGTTGAGTCTTGAAGCAGGCTGTGATGTGGCTTCGCGAGAGCTGCTAGCGCATTTCAACAGTCCTTTGGAGAGAAGGTCGTAGTCTTCCGATGGATCTTCAAGAAGATTCCAATCATACGACTTTATTGCATATTCCAACTCCTCAGACTTGAATGTGGCGATCCTCACCGGTGCCAGTTTATGAGTGTCACGCTTGAACATCCTCTTTTTGAGAGTCAGCTTCGCACGGACAAGACGGTGATCCGAGCCGGTGTCAAATGAAGGCAACACGGAGACGTCGAACAGACTCCAGCGTCTGTTTGTAAGAACATGTTCGTTCTCCGAACGTGTTTCTCCATTTGGGCTTTCCCAGGTCCATCGTCGGTTTGAAGGCTTCTTGAACATAGAATTTCCATGGTAGAAACGGCATGCGGACAGGAACTCTATCAAGCGTTCTCCGTTTTCGTTCCTTGGGGAAGTTCCATGTGATCCTAGCCTCCATTCGTCGTGATCATTCGTACCGACGATAGCGTTAAAGTCACCAACGACAACTTTGTAGTAGCTCTTCTCATCGTTGACATTCCTTTCGAAGAGCTTGTAAAATTCCTCCTTTTCTTGATCTGTGACCGCAGATGTTGGAGCATATCAATTTATGATGGAGATGGTTCCTTGATCTTTGGTTTCCAGACGAAGAACAGCTACTCGCAGACTTATGATCTTGTAAGAGTCTACTAGGTGGTACACTGTCGAATTGACGAAAAATCCAACTCCGCCAACATTATTTCTGTCCACGTTTGCTCCGATAATGAGAAGCTCGTTGTGGTCGGTCCTCCTTATGGTTTCCGTTCTGCCTTTCGTTTCCTGCAGGGCTATAACGTCGTATTTGATGTTGCGGCTTCTGTAAAGCAGTATCCGAAGATCCTGCTCTGATGCGATCGAACGACAGTTATAAGTGCAGACGAATAGGCAGCTTCCGTGTCGTGGTGGGAGGGAGTTTTCGGCAGTCCGATTCCAATGACGCCCTGATAGTTTAACTCCGAGATTAGAGGCCCCTCGGCGAAGGTGGATGCAACCGACGTCGTAGAAGTCCACCTCCGGCGCGCGGAGGACTGTGCGCGGGTTTAGTTGTTTGAGCCATGATGGTTGTTACATATCAGTCTATGCCAGTCGCATGATATGATGATTATCATGCAGTGATTAAAGGACTACTATATAAAGGCTATTCTGGTATGGTTTGCAGTTTATTGGTCGTCGGCCGTAAAGCGTATATCGTCCATCAAGTCTATACTGCAGCGGCCTAGTACTCAACAGTAGCGGCCTAGTACTCAACAGTGGCGATCAGGATCAAGAACCCACCAGGTGGTAAGATGGCAACTTTTTCGGAGCAGCAATTTCAGCAACTACTGAGCAGTCTTGCGTCCGCAATCCAAGGAATCACCAACGTCGCCCATCCCCCGGAGACATCGGTTGCCAACCCCACCAAGCACTTCGATACTCTCGCCGGAAGGATAACCCCCTTCTCATAGGACCCTGAGGCCGACGTTACGTTCGAAGCTTGGTACCGCCGACATGAGGATATTTCCACCGTGGACGCAAGCAGTCTGGATGAGCCATCAAAAGTTCGACTTTTGCTGCACAAGCTGGATGCTGTCTCCTACGAAAAATTTTCCAACTTCATTCTTCCCCGAACACCAAAGGAAGTATCCTTTGATCAAGCAGTCAAGACACTCAAGGATTTGTTCGGACCGCAACAATCACTATTCAGCACACGAAACGCCTGTATGAAACTGGTCAAAAATCCAAAAGATGATTTTGCTACATATGCCGAACATGTTAATCGTGAGTGTGCTAAATTCAAGCTCGCGGAATGCGACGACAACCAATTCAAGTGTTTAATCTTCGTCTGTGGACTCCATGCCCCCGAGGATGCCTTCATCAGACTGAAACTGCTCGACAAAATCGAAGCAGATTCTAACTGCACTATTCAGACACTTGCCGAAGAATGCAAGCGACTGCTAAATCTTCGTCACGACACCAAAATGATTGAAGAAGGCAGGCCAACAATTCATTCGATTGATGCACCACCGAGCCCAAGAAGGAAGCCTCGAGATGATGTTCGCAGATCACGTTATCATAACGATAACAACAGCCGCAACCAAACTCATCCTAATCAACGCAAAAATCTTCACAAGACACCCCCTTCACCATGCTGGAACTGCGGTATCATGCACTTCGTCAGAGAATGCACCTTTCGGAACCACGTGTGCTCACAATGCCACACTACAGGACACAAAGACGGGCGGCTTTTGTTCCTCAGCCAAGCGTCGCCTAATATCCAAACGACCTACCCGCCACAACCCTCCTACCCAAAGGCAGAAGACAAGAGCAGATGCGATCTTCAAAATCTCGAATATCGACTGCTATCGATATCGACGTTACGCCACAATCAAAGTGGACACCCACACCATCAACTTTCAAGTTGACACTGCATCAGACGTTACCGTCATCAACAAGGTGACATGGAATCTCATGGGCAAGCGAAACTCGAACCCCCTCCCTCATCGCACAAAGCGCTTTCGGAGACCAAATCTGATTCCATGGCCAACGCCAATGCACATACAGTTTCAAGGACGTTTCAGCCGAAGGGACGTTCTATGTGGCCAACACGCATCACAACCTGCTAGGAGCGGAATGGATATCGAAAATGGGATTGTACTCAATCATGGACGCCTTGCCCACTTCAGACCCATGCCCAACCGATCCCACCATCACCATGTCTTCAGTTGCGACAAGCAGCGACGTAGCAGATGAACTACAGCGACGATATCCAGAGGCATTTAGCTCTGATCTCGGCCTGTACAAACATTCCGAAGCATCCCTGCAGTTAAAACCCGGAGCAAAACCCGTATTCCGCTCAAAACGCCCAGTGCCCTATGCAGCTCAAGAAGCGGTGGAGAAGGAGCTCGACCGACTACAATCAATTGGCGTCATCTCAAAGGTCAACTATTCCAACTGGGCAGCCCCTATTGTAATTGTCAAGAAATCCAACGGCACCCTTCGCATATGCGCCGATTTTTCCACAAGCCTCAGCAGCGCCCTCGACCTACATCAATACCCTCTTCCTCTTCCAGAAGATATATTCAGAACCTTAAATGGTGACCGCTACTTCTCCCACATCCACTTCGCCGACGCATATCTCCAGATCCCAGTTGACCCACAGTCCAAGGAGCTGTTGACCATTAACACCCACCGTGGTCTCTTCCAATTTAACCGATTGCCGTTTGGAGTCAAATCAGCACCTGCTATATTCCAACAAATAATGGACACTGTGCTAGCCGGCCTTCAAGGAGTGGTCGCATATCTCGACGACGTAATCGTCGTTGGACGCACTGCAGAGGAGCACTCACAGAACCTTCACGCTTTCTTCCAACGTATTGTTGAAAGTGGTCTACACGTACGCTTGAGCAGATGTAAATTTGCTGAAACCAGAATCGACTACCTCGGCTACATTGTCGACAAGCATGGTCGACGCCCCGATCCCAGTAAAATCGAAGCCATACAAAAGATGCCGGTTCCTAAAGACCTCTCACAACTCCGATCCTTTCTTGGACTTCTCAGTCACTACGGCAATTTTGTTAAGGAAATGAGTATTATCCGAGCTCCACTTGACGCCCTACTCAAGAAGGATACCCGATTTGAATGGACACAGGCATGTGACAAGAGCTTCAAACGAGCCAAAGAAATTCTTTCCTCCGATCTGCTTTTAGCCCACTACGACCCCAACCAAGAAATCGCAGTTGCAGCAGACGCCTCAAACTATGGCATTGGAGCAGTAATCTCCCATCGTTATGCAGATGAATCAGAGAAAGCCATTGCTCATGCGTCACGCTCCTTACTCCCAGCTGAAAAGAACTACAGCCAGATTGAGGAAGAAGGACTAGCACTCATTTTTGCCGTCCAAAAGTTCCACAGGATGCTCCACGGACGCAAATTCATACTTCTTACTGACCACAAGCCCCTTCTGGCGATATTTGGCTCAAAGAAAGGTATCCCTATCTATACCGCTAGCCGACTTCAGCGTTGGGCAATAACACTGCTGGCTTACGACTTCACTATCCAGTACCGTTCCACCACACATATGGGACAAGCTGACGCTCTATCAAGACTCGCAAATCATAAAACAGCAAACGAGGATCAGGTCATAGCAGCTATATCGGTAGACTCGGATATCAGACACGTGTTCGCAAATCTGGTACGAGCCTTACCAGTCACAGCAGAGGATATCAAACAAACAACCCAAAAAGATGAGCTACTTCAACTTGTTATGAAGTACACCAGAGGACGCTGGCCACCGTCAATCCAAGATCCCACACTTAAGTGGTTCCACAATAGACGTGACTCCCTTTCAATTTTAAATGGATGTCTGATGTTCGCTGAACGAGTTGTCATACCAACTTCACTTCAACAACGTATACTTCGACAACTTCATTCTGGACATCCCGGAATTGTTCGCATGAAAGCGCTAGCTCGTAGTTACGTATACTGGCCAGGTCTCGGCAAAGACATCGAAAGGATGGTTCAACGATGCACAAGATGTTCATCAGTCGCCAAATTCCTACCAAAACCACACTTGCATCTTGGCCAACTCCAAGTAAGCCATGGGAACAAATACATGTGGACTACGTTGGTTCATTTGAAGGAACCAATTTCCTCATAATCGTGGACGCTTTTTCCAAGTGGCCTGAGATATACCATACAGATCGCACAACAACAGGCGCCACCATCTCATTACTGCGCCAGACATTTGCCAGGAATGGAGCTCCCGAAATACTCGTGTCAGATAATGGCACTCAGTTCACCTCAGAAGAATTCAAAGAGTTTTGCCAAGAGAACGGAATCGAGCACCTGTTTTCTCCCCCATATCATCCACAATCCAACGGTCAAGCAGAAGGGTTCGTAGATACCTTCAAAAGGAGCTTGCTTAAGATGAAAGGAGAGGGAACACTCTCCCAAATTCTCCAAACCTTCCTTCTTACTTACCGCTCAACACCACATCCAGCCTTCGAAAAGCTCAAATCACCAGCAGAACTATTTGTTGGAAGGAAAGTTCGGACTCCCTTGTCTCTACTTCAGCCCATCCAGTCTCACAGCGGGAGCCGAAATGAAGTCATGGAACGTCAGTTCAACGCCAAGCATGGAGCTAAGCCTAAGATTTTCGAGCGAGGCGACACTGTCTACGTCAGCGACTACAAAGACGGAAAACATAAGTGGACAAACGGTTCCATATTGGATCGCATTGGAAAGGTGCTCTATAAAGTTCGCTGTGGAACACAAACTCGGACACGACATGCAAATCAACTACGAAGGCGCTACGACGATCGACTCGAGCACGAAGACCTACGAGGACGCTCCACATTGATCCAACTCAGAGGAGATATCATTTTTGTCCTTAAGATCGTTGTAACAATTAGATCATCGTATTATCCGATTATAAAACTGATTTATCATCTTCAAAAAGGGGAGGTGTTACATATCAGTCTATACCAGTCGCATGATATGATGATTATCATGCAGTGATTAAAGGACTACTATATAAAGGCTACTCTTGTATGGTTTGCAGTTTATCGGTCGTCGGCAATAAAGCGTATATCGTCCATCAAGTCTATACCGCAGTGGCCTAGTACTCAACAGTAGCGGCCTAGTACTCAACAGTGGTGGTTGGTTACTCACATGTTCCTGGACAGGGATACATGAGAGCCGCCCATACACGACAAAGCATCGTGTACTGCGTGACCATTTGTGCCGTTAGCCATCACTAAGTGATGTTCACCCCTTCACCGCGATGAGGTGGCACATGAAGGGAAGATGACATACGCAAAACCTTTACCAGCGTTTTTTCTAACAAATTACTAAATTAAACAGTTATTCAGTAGCACTTTCTTGAAGTGATGTGACACAGTCGATGCTGCATGTGGAAAGACGGAACTATTAAACGGTATAAAAATCGCAAAAAAAAATAAAAAATTCGGTGCGGAATAGGAAATAAAACGGTGGTCTACACAAGGGGGGGATCGTACCAGATCCACTCTGGGAGGGGGAGGGGTGTCGTAAATTTTCGGAAAAAATCAAACCCCACGCTTGACCCTGGTGGCGGCACCTGCACTGCGTCTTGAATTCACGTGCATTTCAGGCGCCGGTTCCCCAGGAAGAAAAGGCTTCGAGCGAGACAGAAAGGGGACGTTGCTGGATCTGGGGTTACGAGACCAAAGAAATGACTGTCTACAACTCTAAAGCAAGGCCATTTCACTTCCTATTCCCTCACTGAACTGGATTGCCAGGTATATTCGCCGAAGTCATACCGGCCTACGTAGTATATGATACAGAGAGATACAGAGATGCACACACGGCAACCTTCACCTTTTACCTTTCTTTGCTTTTCTGTTCTTCTCACCCATGTTATTCGCGTTTCCTAGGCCTTTTTGCTTTCCTACAGAGCAAAAAACACAAAATAGAACTGTCATAGAACTGGAAACGTGAAGAGAACTGTGAAGAATTGCGAAAAACTGATACGGAATAGCCAATATATAAAAGACGGCCTTGAAACAGAAAAAGTCGAAACGGCGGTAGAGAAACTGATTTAAATAAGTAGTGTTTCCTTGCTTTCTGAAATGATACTGCAAACCTCTACGAAGAGCTTTTTCGAAATACAATTTGCATTAATTAAGAGTTAAATTTTCCTTTGAATTTTGAAAATTCGGCGTAAATTTAATTTCAATGCAATTTAACGAAAAAGGCATTTGCTTGATCCCAATAAAGAAATGTAACGGAGATACTGTTAAATTCGTTAAATCGGTAAATCAACAGCCGTTAAATGCTCAACATACCCCATACTTTTATTAATACACTGCTTTCGCTTGCGAGAATATGTTCGATTTATCGAACAAAGCGATATACTTGCGCAACACGATAATGCCTGAAGACGAATTAACCAAAAAATAGGATGCAGTGGAAATGAATCCGTTAGTCAATTCCTATCATTTTCAAACGCGGGAACTGTGAAGGTAGTGGTCAAAAGTGTGACGGCCTTTGAAAACCATTTATAATCGCGACATCAACAATGGTCGAGAGCAGGCTTCCGTCCATGCAAAACAAAAAAAAATCGTGATAAAATCTCGAAGCCTATTAAGAAAAGCACAAAATGTAAGCAAATTTGAGGCAGATGTGATCACCTAACGTTTCTATCCACAGACTGGTTAGTAAATAATAACAATGAAATCCGCTCTGATGCTAAAAATGTGCTCCGATGCTCTCCTGTCAACGACGTCGCTGATAACATGCGTCGGCAACGAGCTGTTGCTGATAACATGCGTCGGCAACGAGCTGTTGCTGACGGGTCCAGCGTGGGCGACGTGTCGCCGAAGTATAAAATAGGCCTTACGATTAGCGATGCAGTAGTCGAAATGGAACACTGAGGTGCACCACTCATGAGCAAGGCGACTGCGAGCACAATACATCTCAAATTCTTTGCGAAAAAGACGCTTTGCGACGGATTAATCCGTCACAAAGCGTCGCATTGAACTCTTAACATAACTCTTTTCAAATTTGTTTGTTTAAAATCTAATTAACACCATTAGAAGCCCGTCTCATTTTCTATCCAGCGGTCTAAACATAATCTAAAACGAAAGCGCAGTGACCTAGTTATGAAGCTTTTGCTTCCTCGGCTCCGTTAATTAATTTACGACCCCTCCGAGATCCTCAGTGGCATGTCCTTAAGGCTTTTCGTTGACGATGTTCATCGAAACTCAGAAATCCTCTATTGTTTCAGCAGATCTCTATTTGTTACGCATCAAGTGTCATTGTGGTACCAAATAGTGCCAAGTCTTCAGTAAGGGAAGGGAGTAGCCATCTATGGTCTAGGAACAAAGTGTAACTCATCTGAAAGACCACTGTCGTTGTAGTATCAGTCCAGGTGGGTGAGAGGCTTGTATAGACGATAGCTTGTAGAATAGAAAAGCAAAGGAAGAAGTCCTTTATTGAGAAGACTTAAAGGAACCAATGATGATTAAAAATACAGTAATCTTTCTGCAATTACACAGTAAGATCTAATCTAAAAAATAACCGTGATCATTAACGTGTGTAAACTAATTTGAAGAGTAATGAATGATGTAGAGGTAAGAGTATGTTAGCAAAGAGCTATAAAAGCGTTGTCTGTTGGAAGGGTGCAGGATTCCTTGAATTTTTCTACCAATTGTTTGCTCTGGGTTACAATTTACAGTAAAAACTGTTCAAAACCTTAGGTCAGAACAATTGCAGCGCGTGAACATGAATCCCTAAACTGGCCTAGAAACTCTTACAATCATGCGAGGAGGTCTAAGGTACAATACCGCCCGCATCGCGCGGTCAAAAAGACGGTTTGCGACGGAAAAATCCGTCGCAAACTGTCGCATGCTCATAACTCCTGAAATTTTGAGTTGTTTCAGAAACAGTTGTTTGCTCTGGTTTATTGTTTCAGAATCTATCAATTGAGTGGGTTCGACAACTGGTAGAGGTAGCGTTTGGAGAATTCTATCATAAATTTCCAGCAGCTAAGGAATTGCTCTAACGCTGTCCAACTAGCCTTTATTTTGAGTGCGTCGTGAACAATGCATATAGATTGCACGCGCGGGCGTGTTCGGAGCGCAATATCTCTTTCGAGTTCAAATCGTTTCGGCTGCAACTCGTGGGTCTTGTAGGCAGTAAAACGATGTAGTAGTACACTAAAGTAGAACGGTGTAGCTTAAGAAGAGGTAATGTTACAGGGGTGCGAAAATGCAGGTGAGGCTTGTGCGACGCATTTTTTTTCGATTTCGGTGGACCCTGCGGGAAGATCCGACGAGCAAACAGCCTTGAAACGCGCAGACAAACATAGAGCTAAAGGTGCTTCACTATGACGTGCTCAGAACTCCTCAGCTTCCTAAACTGTCCTAACCTTAGCTGCCAGTTTAAAGAGGCGGAAGATAGCGGTTAGTGTTTCTTGCGCCCTTACTCGCCCAGGTGTGAGTGTTCGACAGGAACAGTGGATCCATTCTGTTCAGCATGGAGAGCGCTATCGAACGGTACCAATTTCGACTGATTCCGGAAACATCGATTTTTTTGACAGTTTCGCATCGAGGGCGAGGCCGCTCGAGGCCGTAGAAGTCGGACATGACGTCATCGAAAACCGATATTTTCTCCAATTATCCTGAAGAATATCCAAAACCTACCGAAATCGGCGGAATTTTCAAAAACGGACGTCGGGTTCGTAATCAGCGCCCCAAAAAACCCCTAGATGATTTTGGACGAGAAAGTTTGGCCAATTTCGAAAATATCGATTTTCGATGACGTCATCGTCCGCGCTGGCTCGGCCTGGAGCGCCCCGTCCTCGATGGGAAATTGTCAAAAATCGATGTTTCCAAAATCGGTCGAAATCCGCACAACTCGATAGCGCTTTCCATGCCGAACAGATCGGTGAATCTGCTAGCGTCGAACACTCAAACCTGAACGAATAATGGCGCAGGAAACTTCAAAACCAAAACTTCGCCATCCTAAAATGGCAGCTGGTGCTAAGGCAGTTTAGGCAGCTGGGGAGTTGTGAGCATATGGTCTTAAACCACTGTAGGTGTTCTGCTCGCATACGCATTTGTATGCCCTTGGCTCGCCGTCTCTTCCCGCAGGGGTCGACTGAATTTGGAAAAAATCGTGCCACGCAAAGCTAACCTGCATTTTCGCACCGCTGTAACTTCGTCCAATCATAAGCTACATCGCTGTGTTTGAGCGCTCTACTAGATCATTATTACTGCCTACAAAACCGACAAGCTGCTACCGGAAGGTTCACAAATGACAGAGTTGATGCGCTTAGAACACGCCCGCGTGTGCAATTTAGCACAATAACGGTCGATGTTCTCCTCGCTCTTCCTCCCTCAGATACAGTTGTCTCTATTCTCAATAACATGTTTATCTCAACATATAGTTCAATTCAGCATGAAAAGTTCTATCAAACGGTACCAAGCATGGCCCATTTCGAAAACATCGGTTTTCGATGACGTCATCGTCCGACTGCCACGGCCTCGAGCGACCTCGCCCTCGATACGAAACTGCCAAAAAATCGATATTTCCAGATTCGGTCAAAATTGGAACCGTTCGATAGCGCTTTTTATGCTGAACAGTATGGTGCCATTGCTCCTGTCGAACACTCACATCTGGGGGAATAATGGTGCAGAAAACTTCAACGCTAAAACTCCGCCGCCCTAAAATGGCAGCTGGGGCTAAGGCAGTTTAGGAAGCTGAAGAGTTCTGAGCACGTCATAATGAAGCACCTTTAGCTCTATGTTCGTCTGCGCGTTTCAAGGCCGTTTGCTCGTCGGATCTTCCCGCAGGGTCCACCGAAATCGGAAAAAAATGCGTCACACAAGTCTCACCTGCATTTTCGCACCCCTATAACAATATCTCTTCTTAAGCTACACCGTTCTACTTTAGTGTGCTACTACAGCGTTTTACTGCCTATAAGGGTCGCAGCCGAAACGATTTGAACTCGAAAGAGTTATTGCGCTCCGAACACGCCCGCGCGTGCAATCTATATGCATTGTTCACGACGCACTCTAAATAATAGCTAGCTGGACAGCGTTAGAGCAATTCCTTAGCTGCTGGAAATTTATGATCGAATTCTCCAAACGCTACCTCTACCAGTTGTCGAACCCACTCAATTGATAGGTTCAGGTACACGAATTGCACACGGTGCACTCATAAGTCTCGCCGGGACAGATTGAAGCAACTCCCGAGTTGCGTCTGGAAATTTCTGAAAATTTTTTCTAAACGTTTTGAACTATTCTTGAAGGCTTTACATTTTCCAGTAAGTGAAGATAGAAATCCAGTGGGCATGCTTCCGCCCATTCGATTGATAGTTCGATCCTATATACATTGTGCACGGCGTACTCTCGGAGTATTCCAGGCATGACAGAGCACTGACAACGCACACCATGCTTGAGATACTCCGAAAACACGGCAAGTCACATGCACGTCTTGGAAAATAGGTGCTCCATCGCAAAAGCCTGCTGCAGTTATTCTTTTAGACCACCCACAGCGAAAACGCGGTGGCCTGGTAAAGTTTTATACCTGGTTTCATCTCGAGGGGACGAATCGAATGGTACCAACTGTTTCTGAAACAACTCAAAATTTCAGGAGTTATGAGCATACGACAGTTTGCGACGGATTTTTCCGTCGCAAACCGTCTTTTTGACCGCGCGACGCGGGCAGTATTGTATATGAGCAACGGCGAAGAAGAATTCCATTTCGTTTCGTCATGACACAATCAGAGCAGAGGGTCATCCTATTTGCACTTGCAGTTATGTGCTGGTACAGCCGATAGGCTGCTTCATTTAGCACTTATGTTTTTACCTCGATGCGATGGCTGATTGTTCTATAGCTTGGATATACCAAGGAATCAAATCAGTTGTGGAGCGAATTCGATAACTTGGAGTCACCTCAGGAACAATTCCCTTCACTCCGTTCCAAATTTCAATGAGCGGGTTCGCTGGTTGTCACAGCCCCCTCACAGTCTTACAATCTTCGGTTTAATAATTAGAGGCGCAAGATAAGTAGCGGTGCGTGCTTGAGATTTTGAGACCTCCTATCTGACTAAGTTAAGGTTATCTGTTTACTGACGTTTCCAATTAAAAGCGGCATGTTGTAGGTGGCAAAAATTCATATTAACACTACTTGCACAGCTAAAGTGCCAATCTCTTGTAGACTACGTTTCCACCTATGCCATCTTCACATCCAACAAGGCACTTTAGGAATCAAACTGATCATCTTGCAAGAAAATGGTCGTGTCCCACACTAAACGTGTCACCTGTTATGAAAGTCGGAATTTAAAATAGATTAAAAATACACCAGGTTTAAATTCACCAAATGGTGACCGTTTCACAACTCTACAATATGTTACACATACCTAGCTACAAGTCTCTGTCTCCCGACTGTTACACGGTGTATGTTAAAGGCACGCACTCCAGTCCAGGGGCCTTATTGTCTAGCTAGCGTTTGATGCAGTGCTTTTACCCATTGTACACTCTGCCTTTGTTTAGCAGGCTCAACAGTGCAAAGAAGAATGTGCTGGCACCTCCTTCAGAACTCACAACTATATTAGTGCCTTGTGTGGCCTCTAATGTCTCTTTTGGAGTTCCTAAGCTTATGCACAGCACACTACGCCATTTCTGCCTTGACGCAACTAGGCGCCGTGGAGACGGAGTGACGTGTGGGGCGTATTGTACGCGGTTTTGCTTCCCAGCCCACTGTCTCGCCTATTTCGATTGATTTGGAGGGATTGGTTTAGTCTCTGGCCATTCCAGCCTTGTCACAACTAGGCACCGGTGAGACGGTGTGCAGTGTGGGGCGTATTGCTTGCGGGTTTGCTTCACGGCCCACTGTCTCGCCTATTTCGATTGATTTGGAGAGAGTGGTGGAGTCTCTGGCCATTTCAGCCTTGTCGCAACTGGGCGCCGGGGAGGCGGTGTGTGGTGTGGGGCGTATTGTTCGCGGAATTGCTTCACGGCCCACTGTCTCGCCTGTTTCGATTGATTTGGGAAGGAGTGTTGAGTCTCTGGAACGTTCGCTGAGACGATTTAAGGTCAATGCTCCAGTTAACGCTCATGATTTGCCTTTACGCCTTTGTTCGTTGTTTGCCTCACAGTTTAGTACTCGCAGTCGCGTTCGTTTTCGTCGAGTTTTCCGCGGTGATTGGTGTTACTTTGACAGTGACGCGCAACTTGGTAGTTGTTTGCAGGTTGTACGATTTGGTGATTTCTTGTTTTAGTGGTTTTATCTATTGTGGTGCATGGACTCGTCGGATGGTTTTTGTGGATCATATCCTAAACACAGGTTAGTTCCTTTACACATACTTATAAAGTCAGTCTTCCTTGCTGAGGAGACCCGGGACTGACTTTATATTTAGTTTATTTTTGTTATTGTCCGTCTAAGGGTTAGGGACGAAACGGACAATATCTTGTTCACTCACCCTTTCGCCTTCTCTTAGTTTGCTTTCCACTTAATTTATCTCGAGGGGACGAATCGAATGGCACCAACTGTTTCTGAACTCAAAATTTCAGGAGTTATGAGCAGGCGACAGTTTGCGACGGCTTTTTCCGTCGCAAACCGTCTTTTTGACCGCGCGACGCGGGCAGTATTGTATATGAGCAACGGCGAAGGAGAATTCCACTTCGTTTCGTCATGAAACAATCAGAGCAGAGGGTCATCCTATTTGCACTTGCAGTTATGTGCTGGTACAGCCGATAGGCTGCTTCATTTAGCACTTATGTTTTTACCTCGATGCGATGGCTGATTGTTCTATAGCTTGGATATACCAAGGAATCAAATCAGTTGTGGAACGAATTCTATAACTTGGAGTCACCTCAGGAACAGTTCCCTTCATTCCGTTCCAAATTTCAATGAGCGGGTTCGCTGGTTGTCACAGCCCCCTCACAGTCTTACAATCTTCGGTTTAATAATTAGGACAGCTAGAGGCGCAAGATAAGTAGCGGTGCGGCATGCTTGAGATTTTGAGACCTCCTATCTGATTAAGTTAAGGTTATCTGTTTACTGACGTTTCCAATTAAAAGCGGCATGTTGTAGGTGGCAAAAATTCATATTAACACTACTTTCACAGCTAAAGTGCCAATCTCTTGTAGACTACGTTTCCACCTATGCCATCTTCACATCCAACAAGGCACTTTAGGAATCAAACTGATCATCTTGCAAGAAAATGTCGTGTCCCACACTAAACCTGTCACCTGTTATGAAAGTCGGAATTCTTATCTCAAGAGAATTCGCTCTACTTTCTTGGAAAATTTATAATTCAGCTTTCCCAAAAACGCGAACACAGCGTTTGAAAGTTTATGAAATTTTTGTTTTTGTAAAATGAATAATATATCACATTTTCAAGCGCAGGAAAACAGGACATTTCCAATATGTTCAAAGAATAGATAGCCGAAATTGTTTACGTGTAGTTACGCACTTGAAAGCGGCTCAATCAAAACAATTGTAGAAATTGCACATATCCTCTCTGCTGCTCCAAGTAAGCAGCATTTACACTATCAATTAAAGAAAAATCGTGACGACCTTGATAACCGCGGACACAGTGCTTTTCATACACTCAAAAATTGATGCTTTACTGCACGTTGAATCAATACTTGATGGATTATTTTAACAGGAAAATTCAAAATTTTATACGATTTTAAGCACTCGATTTACTAGGATAATTGGTTTATAAACATTCAAAAAAGTGAGTATCTGCTTTAATCACACTCTCCTTCCCTTTGCTTGGGAGATGTTTAGTTTGATTTCAAAACTATTCACTTTATGTCGAGAAGTATCAAGTTTGACGAGGAACAGTATAAATGTGTTGGTTATGGGTAAAAATGCATTTTTGAACACAATAGATAGCTAAGGCGAGGATTTCGAAATTTAAACCCCAGCGCTGCTTCGAGCGCCCTCCGCTTTCCAGACAATTCCAACTTAAGGCCTATCTTGCGGACGCTGTCTTTTCCACGCAGAACATGATCATACCATCGTATTGGAGCTTCGCGCATACTGTCGGCTATCGAACTTCGACCGAATGCCATCAAATCATGTAGTCCATGTGTTCACTCCAGCCGTCCAGTGCAGCATTTTCGTCTCCATGACGCTGAGACGTGTTTCAACTTCCTTGGTCGTAGGATAATACTCACCAGGGAAGGGCCTCAGGCGTAGGTCTGAATGGGGGAAATGGGTAATACAGCGAGAATCTCCACCCTTCATATATTAGGTCGTTACCTAAGTTCTGTCGTTTTCTGACCTCTAACTTCAAATGTAAATATCTCGGCTGTCGTTTTCTGACTTCTAACTTCAAATGTAAATATCTCGGCTCAATCATAACTTTATTAGTCGAAATAAAATTACTATCTACACATCTTTGCCAACGAGATATTAGTTTATTTATTTTACTAGCGTAGAATTCCGGAGATCTAGAAGCGATGAATTTTTCGAGAGCATATTCTGAATCATGTCGGTTCCTGAAGTATTTTCCGCGAAGGAGGCCGTCGTGATGTTTTAAAAAATAGTGCTCTGTAGATGATAGGTCTGACGAATACGATGGATGGTCGAGTGTTTCGTATCCCAAAGAGTGGAGCTTCTGCCTGGTGATCATCGATACATGCAGCCTAGCGTTGTCGCGCAAAAGTATCGGTCCCCTTCTGTAGATCAGCGCGGGTAGATTTGCTGGAGCTTCTTGTGCACCTCGTCCAGCTTCTGGTAGTACCTTGTCGCTGTGATTGTTTCACCAGGTTTGAGAACGCTATAGTGGATTAAACCGGTGGCACACCACCAAACGGTCACCATCACCTTTCCCGCAGACAGCTCATTTTTTGTCACAAGTCACAATTCGCTCCAAAAACGGGTCGTATTTGTTGCGTAGAAGGAGCGCTGACGATACTTGCAAACGGCGAGCTCGAAGGGCGAATCTGCTCTCGAAGAATTAATATCTTCTACATCTCCGGAGTTCTATGCTACTGGAATAAATGAACTAGTATCTCATTGGCAAAGATATGTAGATTGTAAGAGTTCTTATTTTGCCTAAGAAAGTTATGTCTGAGCCGAGATAATTACATTCGAAGTTAGAGGTCAAAAAACGACAGAACTTAGGTAACGACCTAATAGTAGAAAAACGTGCTTAGTTTTTGCTGCGTCCTTGAACCAAAAGAGCTTCGACTTCGACCCTCGAAGGTGGGGATAAATAGCGCACCGTCAGCACGTGCCCACGTGCATGCGTGCGCGCACAATGTTGTATGGGAAGCGGCGAACGGCCCAGCGGCAAGCGAGTCGGTGGGTCAGCAGGGTACGGGCTGCTTCGAAGGTGCTAGGCCAGATGTTCGACTCCCGTGCGATGCACCATTTTTGCATTTTTTTATAACCGCTGCCTCCTTCACCAATTTGCTTCCTACACATCTACACATTTATTTCACTCTAAATTGTCAAAAGGGCCAGATTCGTGATTAACACCCCATGACCTCGACAGCCCTTGTCACCCGTACCTGCTGTAACTTGTACCTGCTAGGAGGTCACTGTTTAACATTCGCTGAAAAATACAAAACTTTGTAAAATTCAGAATCTGGGAAAAGTCAGTGAACCACAGCTCATAGCGAACCCTTATTTGACAATTTAGAGTGAAATAAATGTGTAGGAGATGTGTAGAAAGTATGCTGATTTAAACAACCATCAAAGCACTATTGTACTTTCACGGCTCCAGAGGTCGAGGAGAGGTTGAATTTTTTTTGCCCAAACCTCCGCGAGAGAAGTTATTTGGGGTGCTCATCACGATTGCGTCCGTTTTTGAACTTTATGCTGATTACGACAGGTTACAGCAGGTACGGGTGACTAGGATTGTCGAGGTCATTGAGTGATAATCACGAATCCGGGGTGTTGGTCATGAATCTGACCCTTTTGACAATTTAGAGGAAAATAAATGTGTAGGAGATGTGCAGGAAGCAAACTGGTGAAGGATGCAGCGGTTATGGAAAAATGCAAAATAGTGCATAGCACGGGAGTCGAACATCTGGTCTAGCAGCTTCCCCATCTTCGGGGGTACATAGCTGTTTTGGTTCAAGGACTCAGCAAAAACGAAACATGTTTTTCTATTATATGAAGAGTGCAGATTCTCGTAGTACTATCCATTTTCCCCGTTCAAACCTACGCCTGAGACTCTTCCCTGGTCAGCATCGTACATCGCTACCGGCCGAACTACGGTTCTATAGATCTTTGACTTCAAGACGAGACTTCTTTGACTCTGGTATCTTCTTGTCGCAGAGCACGCCAGTCAATAACGCCACTTAGCCCAAGTTGCACTCACGCGTGAGTTCACTTCAATCATCAGATTGTCATCAGATGCCACTGCTGATCCCAGGTACTTAATTCCAGGTACGACCACAAAGACCGAAGTGGGTGGAAGCTCGATGTCGTTAGCCTTGAAGGAGCTGAACTCACTTACATCAGTCGTTAGGTACTCGGTCTGCGTGACGTTCAATTCAAGTCCGAACATCGCCATGCGATCGCATTAAGCTTGCATCTGCCGCTCGAGATCACCTTTGTCTTTGAAAGCGAGCATTGCGTCATCAGCATAAAGCAGCGTCCATGGAACAGGCTGCTGAAGATCTCGCATGGCATCCAACGGCTACAAAGAAGAATGGGGAAAGCGCAGAACTGTGACGTACCCCAACAGAGATGGGAGACTCCATCGAGGTTCCCGCTGCAGCTTGCAGTCGACTCTTCGGGAAATAGTAGAGCATCCGAACCCACTCTACAAGTTTCTCAGGAACGTTGTGTTGTCGCAAGGCGTACCATATAACCTCACGCGGTACGCCTCAAAGGCTTTCTCCAGGTCAAGAAAGGCGATGTGCGCCGGCTTCTGCTTCTCGCGGTGCTTCTCCACCAGGAGGCGGGCGGCGTGATAGCATCAATGATCCCACAACCAGCTACGAAGCCGCACTGGTTGTAGGAGAGCTTGACAATTTCACGAATTCGTCTATCGAGGATTCGCTCGAGATCTTCACGCTGTGCGAAAGGAAGCGAATCGGACTGTAATTGGAGCAGTCAGCAGAACTGTCCCTCTTCTTCCAAATCGGAATCGTCGTACTTTAATGCCAACACTCATGTACCTTCTTCTCTGCCACTATCTGGTTAAAGAATTTGGCCAACCTTTTAGCAGGATACTAGAATTTTGACTTCCATAAATCGGCTGCCAGGTCAGCGGGGCCTGTCGTCTTCTCGCGTTTCTTCTTCCTCAGGGCCTCTTCCGTTTCCTGCCTGGAAATCTTGTGGATGGGACCGTAAACAGAAGCCACAGAAGGGATGGCCGAATGAGAAAATTCCATAGTGGAAATTTCCTCAAAATAACCGTGCCATCGCTTCAACGCCTTTTTGCAGCCTGTCAGAAGAGCACCGTCCTTATCATTGATGCCGGTAAACTTTTTGATGTCCTAGGTCTGGCGATGGCGATTCTTTGCGAGTCGGTGGAGATACCCCTCACAATCACGCGACTCGAGCTTCTCGATGACATCTCCATAATGAGTGGCTTTTGCAACAGCCACGGCCTTCTTTGCAGCTTTCTTCGCTTCTTGGTACTTCCGCCAGTTATCGGCAGTCTTGTCACTGAAAAATACGTAATAAAGCGACTTCTTCTTTCAAGCCTTTGCTTTCACGTCGTCTGTCCACAGCTATGCCTCTTTTCGACCTGGCGTCGTCCAGGCTTCGTAATGCCGAGCTCCAACTGTGCAGGCTTCGTAATGCCGAGCTCCAACTTGACGAATCACGTTGGTCCTCTTCTTCCAAGTGTCATCGACAGCTGTGACTGTTGGTAACCGCACGCGAGAAATCAGGCTGGTAGTACGAACATACAAGTTTTCGCCGCGCGCGCGGCGGCCTCTGCCGCACGCGCGAGAATCGCCACTGACGCGTGCTCCTGGGTGGGCTGTTATGGGAGAAACGGAGCTCTAAAAAGCTCCCGACTTATGCTGTATTGTATCTAAATATGTGGGTTTTGGAAATGTCGCTTCGTGTCATGAAAGAACCCAAAATCGTTTCACAATAGCAGCAGTTGCCTATTGCTTGGATTATGTCATCCAATTCCCACCCAAAGTAACCATTTTCTCTAAATAGGTGCACCGGAGGACCCTCAAATAGCTGGACAGTTACCGTTTATGAAGTTACAAGAGCGTTAGACTTCGTAACTGTAGCAGCACACAATAGGTAGATGTCGCACTTGCCGCAGCAGTCGCCGCGGCTGCCGCGCGCTTTTGTATGTTCAGCTTGCTCCCCGAGAAATCACAGCAGCTGCTTCCTTCTATCTCATTCGCCACCACTTGATTCTTGGCGCAACATATCGCTCGACCTGCTTCGGCCTCAAATGGGCAATCTTTAGTGTGCAAATCAGCGGTTGATGCTGTGAATGTTGTGGGGCGGCCGTCTCGCACGGCACAACTTTCGCGTCTGTGACGAAACATCGGTCACGATCCTTCACAAGGACAAAGTCTATCTGAGTTCTAGTATTCCCACCATAGAACGAGATGAGGTGGGAGTCACTTTTGCGAAACATGGTGTTTACTGTAGTGAGGTTATGCGATTACGCATGCTCATTGCTCACCATCTGCGTTACGCCGTAACCGATGCTGTGGAGCGACCGTCTCAGATGGCATGATCTTCGCGTCTGTGACAAGGCTTCGGTCGCAATCCTTCGCAAGGACGGAGTCATTTTTTTTGAATTTCCACTGTTACATAAAATGACGTGGGCGTCGCGATTCCGAAAGTCGGTGTTCACAATGGAGAGGTTATGTGACTCCGCATACTCCGGGGTACGCTCACTATCGGCGTTACGCCACCCATAACGGAATCCACCATGGCAGCTATCGCGCCTACGTGTCCATTAAGGTCGCCAGCCACAAAGATAACATATTTATACTGCTTTCTTATCAAGCAGCCTCCATAACTCATCCGTGACTTGATCGGAGCAGCCAGTCTGTGAAGCATACGCAGAGGAGAAATGATAAAGTCGCTCTTTAGTGGCGACAACAATCTTCATCAATCGATCTTTAAAGCGTTCGACCCTTACAATCGAGTCTCGGAAACGTTTGGAGACGATTATTCGTACACGACTCACTTGCGGCAGAACCACGTCGTCTCCTGAACCGCACAGAATCAACTCTTCTTCGCTCCAGTGCTTCTGCCAACTCGCACGAGCGGCCCGTCAACATACCTACATTTAGCGTTGCTACACGGGTCCTGCTTACGTTACGAAACTTTCGGACTAGCTCAGTTGCCTTCCGATGCCGTTTTTACACTAGGGAACCCTCGCATACTTCTCACACTTGTCGGGCTCTGCTAGTGCGCGTCGGCTCCCGCGGACGCCGTAGCACCATCTCGATAATCATGTAACCTCATCAACCATGTGTGACGTGAGATGTGCCGGCCTTCACAAGGGCCTGTCGCCTGTATTCCACTGTCTGTGCTTAGCTTTGCCGGCAAGCGAGAAGTTTCTAATGGCGCCAAGTGGAGGAACGGACATCGCCACCAGATTTCTGACATCTAACTATGATTAAAACTGAATAGTCTTTGCATGTTATTTTCTGAGCATTACAAGGTCATTCTGTCGGCGGCATGGCCCAAAAAGCGCGCGCATTAGGGGAGGATCGATAGGAGGCGGCGGGGGCGGAGCTTGTCACCACTAGGCCGCATAAAAGGGCGCCCCCGAGCTGCCAGGGTCAGTCGCCGTTGGACGCGCGCAACGCGTTGCCATCGACCAAGGATCCGCCAAGCGCCAGCGCCATCACCTCGGGAGGACTACACCCTCGATTCGCGGGCTACCTCGCCTTCATCGTCTCCTTGTATCTGTCTGTACCTATTGCTGTTTACTGCTTGTTGTTGTGGAAATAAACTGTTCTTACTTGAACTGTGCCTCGGTTCGGCGTTTGATCGCTCGTGTATTGGAGTAGGAACCCCGTGTACTACAATTCAAGATTGCTAATACTATCTATATTGCATACTACCGTGACTCCAAAAGACGAGGAGAGGTCGGAATAAAAATTTGGCCCAAACATCGCCCAGTAGTGTCATTTTGAGTGCTGATTGCGAATATGGTCTCCATTTTTGAAAATTCAGCCACCGCAGTAGGTCACTGTTGGTGCTTGCGAGTAAGGATGGCAGAGTCATTGTCATTGACTTAGATCTTTTCTCGCCCACGGAAACTATTCAGACCGCTGACCACGAATCTGTGATTTCTCTTTCTAAATTATTTATTTTTCGTGCACTACTTTCATCTCAGTGTAAAGATTGGAGAGCAAGCCTGATCACATAGCTGAAGAAGGGGATTCTATGTAATGACATTGATAACCTATATCACCCATAAAAATGTGGAATCACCCGATCACGCGAAACCATTTACCACATTTATGATCAGCGCCTCAATTAACCTACAAGACAAAGTTTGGTCGAAACTTGCTTTCGAACTCAGCAGTTGTGGGAGTGAATTTCACACTGCTTCGATTAGCGAGAGTGGTAGGAAAATGGAAAGCATGGTATTTAAATCGTATCATCCAGGAGCCCAATTCATCAACGACTTACGTAACTTTAACGGAGAATTGTAAGCTTATCAAGCGATATTGTGAGCGGTGAGCCGCGCTATCTGAGCTTCTACGCCGCTACTCGCTCATCATATCGCTTGATAAGCTTACAATTCTCCGTTAAAGCTGCGTAAGTTGTTAACGAATTCGGCCCAGATTGAAATATGATTGAGATTTGTGTTCATTCAGATCTAGTTGACTGTGTTCGAGTTGAAATAATGTTCTAGTGCCAGTATGGCACATAGGTGCTCAAGATACCCTTTACATCGACAAAAGAAAAGCGAGCAAAAGCACCAACAATGCAGAATCCCGACCTCCTGGTCCGCGCCCATAACCCTGGGTCGTAAATTTTTGTAAATGTGATTTCTTATCTAACTCTAAGAGTGAGACAGTGCAGCCCTGGTAATAGAGATGTGCCAACCTTAAAAGTATCGCTCATTCCCTCTGTTCGTTTTAGTGCTTATGTTCTGATGTTGCACCGCCACAGAAGACACCGTACTGTGCACAGTAGTCTCATGTTCGACTTATCTCTTTGCTTTACTCACTTTTACACTTTCCTAACACTGCAAGGGCTGCCATTTGCTGCCAGAACTATTCTAAAGAATAAGCAAGGGCTCTACATAAAAAGTAAGCTCACTGGGAGATTGGACTCCTCATTCTCCAGCAAGGTAAGCGTTCCTACTGTCGAAGAACGTTCCATTCCAATCCCCAGAAAGATATTCGAGGTTATATTGTAGGGAAAGAAACGACTGTTTCACATCCTATTAGGTAACTACATAACATCTGGTCAGTCTCTTAATATACGATTCAGGCTGTCATCTCCGAACACGACTGACGCAAGAAGTGATAGAATATAACTCGTGTTTGGAGGCAGATGTAGACATTGACCAGAATCATATGGAGAGATTAAACCACTGATGTTTCTACGGATTAACATTGTACGCCATATTACCGAGCAAATGGATATTCAAAATGGTGTGAAAGCAAATTTGGAAGCTGTTCAAAGAAAGAGTCAAAGCACTTCTGGTCTCAGAACTGCGAAAGGTAGCCAAGCGAATGCAGACAATTGTTATACAGTACATAGCGTAGAATTTTAGTCTTCGTATGCATGGTTATTTCTTCTTTACGATCATACATCCATCTTCGCTTTCCTCCATATTCTGGCAAGGCAAAGAACTTCATGATGTGGGCAATTTTAAAACGGGGTCGCCAGTTGGGCCACATTCCAAAGTCTCTTCCCAAATCTGTGCTCTTCTCCGCGTCAGAAGAGTAGAGAACACAACACAGCAGTATTTTTTTCTATTGTTTTTTTTTCTTCATTAACAGTATGTCTTGTTTCTTTTCTCGTAATAGTGGGACTTTTTATAAGATGACTTTCCCCCAAGTATAATAGCGTCGAGGCCTGATATTGTCGGTCGATTTTTCAGAAGCTGTGAGTACTTTTGTTAGGAAACTTTAAAGTTTTTTAATCGCTCTACAGTTAAAAGGGATCGAAATTCGGGTATCGCGCGGTGGATAAGGTTGCTAACCATAAGTTCCTTCTCATAATGCATTCAACTACCTTTATGTGATGAGTTATATACCGTATTCCTTTATCTCGTTTACAAGGGCTTTTAGAAACAAAACAAAATACCATTTCACACTATAACTGCTGCCTTCCCAACTCGACTTGGAGTTAATCAAATTGAAGACGCGCTGAAAAGGGTACATACTACACTTTCTATTTAAAAGCTACTACAGAGGGTGCTCAAGAAATATGATCATGTTGTTCGGTTCTCGCAAGTTTTCTATCCTACTGGCGACGTTCCTGGACGAATTTCAAAATGAAAAAAGCGGAGACATTTCGGTACATTTTGGTACCAAACATACACGTGAAATCTAATTGGGTGAAAAATAGTTTTAGAGGGAAACGAGGAGTCTCGTTTGCCCATAGAGAGTCCAATTTTGGTGCAAAAAGTTTTTATAGGCTACATACTCCACTACGTTGTTCACTAATATTCGAATGCTTTTACCGTCACCAGATCCATTTTATTTGCATACTATACGAATAAACTTTCACGGGCTTTTGATGCTTCCAAAATTCCAAAATCCTTCACAGATTGTATTTAGTTTGCTATTTGGACCTGCCAGTTTATCATTTGGAATCGCTAAATCGTGAATTGTGAAACAGCTGTCAGGCTTAGAGCTATTGATTAATAGTTTTGTATGAATATGTCATACATTATAAATTTTGAACCAGTGGGAAGAAGAGAGGGGTGCCAATAAGTTGACGACACTGTCGCGCAATGGTGCGCCACAGCCAGTCTGTCCCGTGGGACGATGTCGCGCAATGGTGCGCGATGGTTATTATTTTAGCAAGAAGATATCCGGCCTATCCAAACGTTGTCCAAATACCTTATTCAGGATGCTGAACACGATGCCGATGTCCATTTTGACAATTGCGGCCGATTTCCCTCTTAATCGGTAGTCGTGTCAGGACCACCGACTTCCCCAAACTCTGTGTAGGAGTTATGTGACATGATTGAAGCAAATCTTACCTCTGCTGTTTAGAAATGCGTTTAACTCCACTTTCGTATAAACCTCCTATTATTGCTTTTTTCCTTAGCAGCCTCATTCGTTTCCTTTTTCCCCTTTGAATTCTCCCTACTTTCTCTGCTTTTAAAACACAGTTGAAAGGTAATTGGTGAAGCTTGAAAGGAATTTTCTAGAGTAGCTGTCGAAAAGTAACATCATGAGCGTTCCGAATCCGATGTCGAGGAACTCAACGAAAGCTTCGAGGATTTACTGCTTGACAGCGACGTTGAAGCTGGCGATGGCATGGATCGCCAGGGCATGTGACGGTAGGTATGCGCTGGTGAGCGTTACCCATACTTATCGCAACATACCCTCGCTAGTTGGCTGAAATTTCAAAAACAGACGTCCGATTCGTCATGAGCACCAAAATGACCTCCTAGACGAAGTTTTGTCTACATCGGACTCATTCCTGCCGTCTCGTTTATATCCTGATAAGACCATCCTAGTTAACGACGTGGGGGGGGGGAACGGCCGTAACTGTTAAGAGGAACATTATCATCGTGTTTGGCATCCTAAGTTTATCCTTAGACGAATTTTGGGTTAGGATATGTCGTGTCACGTTTGTGCGGCGCGCTTCGTCCCACGTGCCAGACACGCGAAAAACGCTCTCGTCGTCAACGTGTTAAAGTTTTTTAACCGCTCTACAGTTAACAGGGATCGGATTTCGGGTATCGCGCGGTGGATAAGGCTGCTAACCATAAGTTCCTTCTCATAATTCATTCTATGTTCAGCTACGTTTATGTGATGACTTATATACTGTATTCCTTTACCTCGTTTACAAGGGCTTTTAGAAGCAAAACAAAATACCATTTCACACTATAACTGCTGCCTTCCCAACTCGACTTGGAGTTTTCGAAAATCAAACACGACCCTTTCCAAATCAGATTGGATGTTTATGGAATCACATTGAAGACGCGCAGAAAAGGGTACATACTACACTTTCCATTCAAAAGCTACTACAGAGAGTGCCCAAGAAATATGATCATGTTGTTCGGTTGTCGCAAGTTTTCTATCCTACTGTCGACCTTCCTGGACGAATTTCAAAATGAAAAAAGCGGAGACATTTCGGTACTTTCGGTACTAAACATACACGTGAAACCTAATTGGGTGAAAAATCGATTTAGAGGGAAACGAGGAGTCTCGTTTGCCCATAGAGAGTCCAATTTTGGTGCGAAAAGTTTTTATAGGCTACATACTCCACTACGTTGTTCACTAATATTCGAATGCTTTTACCGTCACCAGATTCATTTTATTTGCATACTATACGAATAAACTTTCATGGGCTTATGATGCTTCTAAAATTCCAAAATCCTTCACAGATTGTATTTAGTTTGCTATTTGGACCTGCCAGTTTATCATTTGGAATCGCTAAATTGTGAATCGTTTTGTATGAATATGTCATACATTATAAATTTTGAACCAGTGGGAAGAAGAGAGGGGTGCCAATAAGTTGTCATGAATTAACAAAAGTTTTTAAGGTCACACAAAAAAGATTTTCAAATTCAATTTTTAATGGTCCACTAATTTTTTATGCTTTCGACCTCTGAATACACAATATGCCTGCTAAATGTGCATGACTCAAAACCTGCTTATCTTCTATTCAAATGAATAATCTAATCTAATAATTGAAGATTTTGCAATTTTTAACACACAACTTTAAACTTAAAAACAGAGTTTTTCTCTCTAAAACCTCTTATCATTTTCCTATTACTAGATTTCGTCTTTGAATTTTCCTCTTCATCTAACTTTCACCAGGCTCCCCTTCTTCTTCTTCTTCTTCTTCTTCTTCTTCTTCCTCTTCTTCTTCTTCTTCTTCTCCTCCTCCTCCTTCAGCGTTTGTCCCGCTTCGTAGCGAGTCCGCTTTTCTGGTGTCGTGACGCCACCTTTCTCGATCCTGCGCTTCATCAGGGTGGCTTCACCAGTTACTTTAAAGTCCTTGTGTAAGGTATCGGACCAACGCTACTTCGGGCGTCCTCTAGGCCGCTATCCTGACACTTCCAACTCAAGGCCCATCTTGCGGACGCTGTCTTCTTTCTCACGCAGAACGTGGCCGTACCATCGCAAGCGAGCTTCGCGCATCTTGTCCGCTATCGGCGCGACACCGAACTTCTGCCGAATAGCATCATTTCGAATGCGGTCCATGCGGGTGACTCCAGCCGTCCAGCGCATCATCTTCGTCTCCATAACGCTGAGGCGCGTTTCAACTTCCTTAGTCGCAGGCCAACACTCAGCGCCGTACATCGCTACTGGCCGCACGACGGCTCTGTAAATCTTCGACTTCAGGTGCTCTGGGATCTTCCTATCGCAGAGCACGCCAGTCAGCGAACGCCACTTGGACCAAGCTGCACTCACGCCTGAGTTCACTTCAACCATCAGACCGCCGTCAGACGCTATTGCTGATCCCAGGTATTTAAACACCGAAGTGCGTGCAAGTTCAGTACCGTTAATCTTAATGGGGCCGGACTCGTTCACGTCAGTCGTTAGGTACTCGGTCTTCTTGACGTTCAATTTGAGTCCGAACCTCGCCAGACGGTCGCACCAAGCTTGCACCTGCCGCTCGAGATCGTCTTTCTCTTCGCAAGCGAGCATCACGTCATCAGCATAAAGCAGCGTCCATGGAACAGGCTGCTGAAGATCTCGCGTAATGGCATCCATGACAACAAAGAGGAGTGGGGAAAGCGCAGAACCCTGGTGCACCCCAACAGAGATGGGAAACTCCATTGAGGTTCCAGCTGCAGCTTGCACTCTACTCTTTGGGAAAGAGTAGAGCATCCGCACCCACTCTATAAGTTCCTCAGGTACGTTGTGTCGTCGCAAGGCGTACCATATAACCTCACGCGGTACGCGGTCGAAAGCCTTCTCCAAGTCGAGAAAGGCGATATGCACCGGCTTCTGTCTCTGGCGATGCTTCTCCACCAGGAGGCGGGCGGCGTGTATAGCATCAATGGTCCCACAACCAGACACAAAGCCGCACTGGTTGTCGGAGAGCTTGACGATTTCACGGATTCTTCTATCGAGGATTCGCTCGAAGATCTTCATGCTATGCGAAAGCAAGCGAATCGGCCGGTAATTGAAGCAGTCCGCAGGACTGCCCTTCTTCTTCCAGATCGGAATCGTCGTACTGTTGTGCCAACACTCCGGTACTTTCTTCTCCTTTACTACCTGGTTGAAGAACTCAGTCAACCACTCAGCAGGATACCAGAGCTTCGACTTCCAAACATCGGCTGCCAGATCATCCGGCCCTGTCGCCTTACCGGGCTTCATCTTCTTCAGAGCCGCTTCTGTTTCCTCCACGATGATCTTGTGAACGGGACCGTGAACAGAAGCCACAGAAGGGATGGCCGGATGAGGAAATCCCATAGTGGAAATTTCCTCAAAGTAATCACGCCATCGCTTCAGCGCCTTTTTGCGGTCTGTCAGAAGATGGCCGCTCCCATCATTGATGCCAACAAACTTTTCAATGTCCTCGGTTTGGCGATGGCGGGTCTTAGCAAGTCGGTACAAATACCGCTCACCATCGCGCGATTCGAGCTTTCGGTAGACATCACCATAATGAGTGGCTTTCGCAACAGCCACGGCTTTCTTTGCAGCCTTCTTCGCCTTCTGATACTCCTGCCAGTTGTCGGCTGTTCTGTCGCCGAGAAACACATGATACAGCGACTTCTTCTCTCGCACCTTCGCTTTCACATCGTCTGTCCACAGCCATGCCTGCTTGTCGACTTTGCGTCGTCCAGGCTTCGTAGTGCCGAGTTCCAACCTTGCAGCTTGGCGTATCGCGTCGGTTGCATTCTTCCAAGTTTCATCGACAGTCGTAACTGTCGGTAACCGCACGCGAGAAATCACAGCTGCTTCCTTCTCTTTCATTCGCCACCACTTGATTCTTGCAGCACCGCATCGCTCGACCTGCTTCAGCCTCGGAGAGGCGATCTTCAAAGTACAGATCAGCGGTCGGTGCTGTGGGCGACCGTCTCATACGGCACGACCTTCGCGTCTGTGATAAGGCTCCGGTCGCGATCCTTCACAAGCACAAAGTCTATCTGAAACTTGGAGCTCCCACTATAATACGAGGTGAGGTGGGAGTCGCGTTTTCGGAAAACGGTGTTTACAATGGTGAGGCTATGCGATTCCGCATACTCAAGAATACGCTCACCATCGGGTTACGAGACCCGTATCCGAAACCACCATGACAGCTGTACCCGTCCTTCGCAGCACCTACGTGCCCATTAAGGTCACCAGCGACTATGATGACATCTTTCGACGGTACCTCTGCTGTCTTCTCATCAAGCAGGTTCCAAAACTCATCCTTGGCTTGATCGGAGCAGCCAGTCTGTGGAGCATACACAGAGAAGAAGTGATAGAGTCGCTCCTTAGCGGCGACAACGATCTTCATCAATCGATCGTCAAAGCGCTCGACGCTTACAATCGAGTCACGAAATCGTTCGGAGACGATTATTCCGACACCACTGGTGGTCCTGGGACTTCCACATAGAACGGCCTTGAAGCCACGTCCTATGTCCCTTGACTTGCTGCAGGACCACCTCGTCTCCTGCACCGCACAGAAATCAACTCTTCTTCGCTCCAGTGCTTCAACCAACTCGCACGAGCGGCCCGTCAACGTACCCACATTCAGCGTAGCCACGCGGGTCCTGCTTACGTTACGGGACTTTCGGACTAGATCAGTTGCCCCCCGATGCCGTCCTCGTATCAGGGACCCTCGCATACTTCTCACACTCGCCGGGCTCTGCGAGTGCGCGTCGGCTCCCGCGGACGTCGTAGCACTATCTCGAGAAACTTGACTTATCATACACCATGTGATGTGACATGGGTCTTCGCAGGCCGGCCTGTCACAAGGGCCTGTCGCCTGCATTCGAATGTCCGTGATTAGTTTAGCTCGCAGAGCGAGCAGTTTCCAGTGGCACCACGTGGAGGAACGGACATCGCCACCTTTCACCAGGCTCCCCTCCTCCACTTATATCACGTGGCTTAATGCTACCCGATCATTGAACACTATTATGGTCTCACATTATGCTATATTTAGTCGTTCTGCCGTATTCTATCCACGTTTTGACCATCAGTGCATCCGTCTACACACGTACTATACATAGTTGTGCTCTCGCAAAATTTTCGAATATTCGAATGGTTTCGAATACCCGCAATTTTCGAGCATTCGAATTTCGAATGCATTCAAAAAATGCGATTTTGTGAACATTCGAATTCGAATACATTCGAAAAACGCGATTTTTTGAACATTCGAATTCGAATATGGATTCGAATATTCTATTCGAATATTCGAATATTTTCAAATGGAACATTGGGTTAACAGAAAGAAAAAAAAACATGGCTGGTCTTTGGGGGTATGACCAATAGACGGTTTACCCTGACGTAGTAGGAAATTTACATTCGTTTGGAAAGCGTTTAACGAAGTTTTAATGGAGTGACCTTTCCACCGAATTCTTCTATGCCTGAAAGGACGAAATATGTTACGGGTCATCGAACCAAACAACCAACACCAACAATCGTCCTTAAAAAGTTTAGTTGTTTCCTGGTCGACAGATAAATAGATTCCAAGGCCGTACCTAGCCTTAGCCCAATAAATGGATCGGTGAAATCGCACGGGATATAGCAGGTGTATGGTGAGGCGCTTACCTTTGGTTAAAATTACTGGGGGTTACAAACGGGCATCCACCTTTTCCGCTTACCACCCCTGGAAACTCTCAATGAAATTATTTGCTTCATCGGACACCAAGGTCATCATGATGGAGATCTTCGAAACCGGAAGGTGCCATCTGCTTTACCTTTTTATTCACATTACCTAAGAATCATGAAGTGTACATAAGAAGGAGCTTAGAGTTATGCGTACCCCTGAGATGTTCTTGAGTGTTGTTTGTGCATTATTTTTGATGGCATCGGAGAGTGCGGAAACTTTATAGGTCTAAATGATCTCCATAATTGAGAAAAGTAGTCGTCGAATAGATGTGTATAATATAATAGCTGCCTTCTCTACAGTGCTTACCTAACGAAGCAGGCCGAAGTACTGTATTCAAGCCGAAGACTTGGCCGCAGTTGACCCCACTCCCAACAAAGTCAGACCCATAGTCAGCTCGGGCATACGTTCCGACGAATAAGATAGCATGGCCTGTTTCTTTCAAGTTTCTTCAATGAGCGCCTCCGCGCAGTACATTTCAGCACCTCGCTTTCAGCATGCTCTTCGCGCCGCGTTTCAAATTTTCAATACTTTACAATAGGAGTTATTTTCTTGCTTTACAATCGGCACCATGCAACAGAAGGGTTTTGTACAGCTTATAGATTCCAGGAGTACATATGCTGCGCAAAAAGGGAAAGTTTGTTATAATTACCATACTACACAATAAAGCGCTAAGAGCTATTGATCAGCGCCGCGCAGAAATTAGTCATAGAATAGGTGAGAAATTGGAGAATGTTAGTCATAAAATAGCGAAAAGTGCCCAAAGGTCTTCTACTGCTTGGGTATTCAGTAGACGTGCCGAAGTCGTCGTCGAACACGTCTGGGGATCCAGAAAACGTGCCGTACTCGCCACCCAACATGCACGTGGATTCAGAAGACGTACCGAAGTCGTCGTTCAACGTGACTGGGGACTCAGATATCGCCGACCGTCACTTAACCGTCCGAAGATGATGCCGATGTTGAGAAGAGTAGTGGCGGTGGGGGGGGGGGAAGGTTCTGATACCGCAAAACTACTCACGTGACCATAAGGAAGGTAGAGCAAGGCTGGAGCATAACAAGGTTCTTAAATATTGCCTTTTGTACTGCTAGGGAGGGAAGAAAGCAGAATGAGCAGACCAACTGGCTTGATGTGATTGTCCTTAGCATTATCTTAGTGATACTGCAACATCGCGCGAAGCGCGCAGGTGCGAGGCACGCCGATAGGCGTGACGGATATATATTATACATAGGCACCAATATTTTTGCCATTACTTTACATCAAGGACTGAAGAACAGTGGTGTCGCACCTGAACGAAGCAAGTGGGTTACTAAGTGACAAGTGCTCCGATACGCCTAACGGCGTGTCTCGCACTTGCGCGCTTCGCACGACTTTGCAGCATCGCTGACTTATGAAAAGTAGTTTTTGTAAAACATAAAATTCGCTAACATCTAGGACCTGGTGCGCACTTTATCGACATCAACCCTTTCACCACTTCGGTTCCTTCATCATAGACATTCTCTCCGGACCGTCCAGTAACGCCATTGGTTTTTGCTGCGCAGTACTTCTGTCCGTCAAGTTGCTCCTCCACAACCGTTCTCATGCTTCACAGCTAGCATTTCCAGATATCCTTGACATGTCTTCCGAAGGCAGGTTTCCCCTCACTCGTTTATTTTTACTGGATCTAATTGCTGGTCCGCCTTTACTGGTCTTCCCTCCCAGTATTTAGTTCCCCACCTTCCTGGTCCCAACTCCTGGCCCACTTCTTTGTTTCAACTATTGATCCCCTAGTGGTCTCCTCTTGGCGGTTTCCCCGTCCTGACCGCTCCTCCAGGTTGTTATTTTCCTTCCTGGTCGCTCTCCTGGTCCAACTTAGAGGTCCCCCTTACCTTCCTTCTTCACCACCCCCTTAGTGGTCATCCCATGCTCACGGCACGGTCGCTGACACGTATTCAGAATCAGGATGCTTGCTACGCGACGTAGGAGTCCCGTTTTCTAGATCAAGAAGCTCAGAAGCGCGCGCAGTCGCCGCTGTGTCGAACATGAAGAGGCTATGCATATGACAGATTCCTTGTTCTCCGTATGAATTCCCTTACGGCTCCCTTCTTGTTGGTTCCCCGTCCTGGTCCCGCCTCTAGGTCCCTTCTTCCAGGTAGATTCCTCTTCCCCCCATCTCGGGATCCTCCTTACTACTCTACCCCAATTAAGTAGGCCTCCCACGCTCACGACACGACGACGGCGAGCGAACGCCCATTGTGTGACATCGGTGTCACATCCTTTAAATCCAGTCTCTCTTAATGGTGATGGATCCCCTTGCTGATCCTCCTTACTGTCCCCCTCCCATGATTGGTAGCTCCCTAATGATCCCTACTTATTGTCTAAACTCTTCTTGGTGCCACCTCCTGGTCTGCTTCTTTGCTCTCCCCATCGACCATCACGATGCTCCTCCTGATCGCTGCCTCCTGATCGCCGTCGGTTCTCCATCCTCAAAGTCCCCCTTCTACCCTTATCCCTTTAGTAGTCTTCTCATGCTAATGGAACGAAGTCGGTTTCTGAATCTGGACGCTCAGAAACGCGCCTAGGTGCTCTTGTGTTAAGCAATAAAGGGCTGCGTTTCCCCTGCTGCAGCAACATCCCACGTTCAAGCAAATTTAGCAAATTTTGCCCGCGCTGTAGATGATGATGCGTACCTCAATCAGGTTAGATCATCGGCCGCCCTCACAGTAGATAATGCGGCATATCTCACTTCGGTTAGATCACTCGACCGCTCTCGCTGTGGATGATGCAGCTTACCTCACTTAGGTTATTTTTTTATTTTTTTCCACGGACAAGCTCTTTTATATATAGGTGCTGATGATCAAACCCAACAAACAGAAGCAGCGTTTCTTAAGTAAAGCTTCGCGGTTAGATGTTTTCATGCTTCTACGCCTTATAGGATTGCAAGGAAGATTAATCCTGAGCAGCCTAACCTCTCTCCTTCCTTTATTGGCAGTCCTAATAAGTCCCCCAAGAGTGTGTAGATCAGCGATTGAACTACTTGTTAGTTGATCCAGGTTTCTAGTTACGCGTCTGAACAGTAGCCGAAAAGCTCCAACCTATTAGGCGCTTGATGGATTAGATAGCAATGTCCGAACCGTTGAGTAATTTTGGCGTGCAAAAACGATGATGATCGGAATGTTAGGAAACGTAAAGACTGATCAGCGTTACAACCTCCTTCGGCTCAGAAGCACATAAAAGAAACTACATCCTTTCCATAAACATTCGCTCCATCTAAATTGGCAGAAAGGCAGACCTAAGAAACATTTTGCATGGGCGTGTACACGGAAGGAAAAGGCAATGCCTCACGGAAATGGTCCCGAGATAGTTGCTCTTAATGATCACGCTGTCCATAGGTGTTCACCTGGATGCAAAGGAGAGCGGTTCGAAAAGGAAGGCCTACTCTTGTTTCAAAAAATCCCTTCATAGCGTCCTTTGTGTAGGAGATCCGACGGCGTGAAGGCAGGTTTATTAAACAGAAGAACACTGAACTAAGGATGTGAGAACGACAGCCTTATAAGGGCCCACAGTGCTGCCTGATTGATTAGTTTGATAGTCACAGATCAACAGCAATGGCATTCCATATCAACTATCATTGGCACTGTAACATGTGATCGTTCTTTCCCCAACACCTCCCTCCTAAGATGAACATTGTAAAGTTGAAACAACACAACTGAGGCCGGATTCATCAACAATTAACCCGTAGGTATGCGGGTGATAAGGGGTAGAGATAAGATAAGAGTAAGGCAGAGATAACGCAAGAGTCAGAGACGCAGGTTTCATTGTGGGTATCTCGACCCCTTATACCCGTGGGTTAGTCGTTGATGAATCCGGCCCCTAATTCATCTGATAACCTATGTATATGATCGCAATGATGGGTCCACTTGTAGCCGGCATGGTGATCGTCGCTCGCGTTGAGGTCGTTGTTCTGCTTGTACCGTCGTCTCCGGCTCCGATTCATTCCCTGGTTCCGACGCTGCCGGCTGCTCCGTTGTAGTGACTGTCGTAGGCGATGACGTAGTTGTGAACATGTCCATGAGTAGGTCGTCCAAATTGGCTGTTGTTTCACCGACGTCTTGCTGGATATTGTGACGCAGTTGATTTGTGTGGCGTCTTTTGATAGTGCCATCCACAAGTACATCATATACAGCGTTGCCATGGCGGGAAACGATCCTTCCTGGTGTCCATTTGCTTTGATGCCTTCCGTACTCGCGCACCCATACTACTTCGCCTGGAGCGAAAGTTTTGGATCTAGCCCCGTGGTGGCGGTTTAATTGCTCTTCCATGGGGTAGTTTCTCGCCGTGTTCCAAGTTGTTGGTGTGGTCAGCAGAGACAATGGTGATCGAATTTTCCTCTGCAAAAAGTTTTTCGTCTGGAGATTGTCCGTTTGGTGATGATGGACACGGCGTTCTCCGATACACTGCCAAGAATTTTTGAAGTGCTTCCGCGCCCATTTCCGGGCTCTCCAACTTCCGCATCGTTCTCTTGAAAGTGTCTACGAAGCGCTCGACCTGTCCATTCAAGGATGAAACGGCGGCGATCGGACATGTTCGATGCCGTTGATTTCGCAGAAGTCGGCAAACTTCCTTGAGGTGAACTGACTTCCATTGTCAGTCGTGTGTTCGGATTCCCGAACTGAGCGAAGAGTCGGGAAAGCTGGCGAATTGTGGCCTTAGCCGTTGTCAATTTCATTTCGATTACTTCAGGCCATTTAGAGAAGGCAGCGACTACAATGAGGAACATCTTCCCGTTTACTGGTCCAGCAAAGTCGATGTGAATTCTTGCCCACGGTTCCGTTTCTATAGGCCAAGAGAAAAGAGTCGCTTTTATACGCTTCTTTGCTGCTTCTTGACAGCTTCAACATCCTCGCATGCAGTTTTCGATATCCTTTGTGATATTAGTCCAGTATACACAAGATTTGGCGAGCATCTTCACCTTTGTGATTCCGGGATGTCCGTCATGCAGCAGATTCAATACTCGACACTGGAGACTCTTCGGGATGACGATTCGAAGTCCAAAGAAAAGGCAATCCTTGTCCAACGATAGTGATTGGCGAAGGGTGGAGTAACCTGCTATTTCAGGAGATGACCTTGGTGGCCAAGAATCCGCTCGCACGCAGTCCATCACCTTGCGAAGTGTTTCATCCTGTGCGCTTTCTCCAGCGACCTTATCCATATCGACGGGCAGGATTTTGTGCACGGAACGACAGATTGCTTCCGCTTCTGTTTTGCCGTGGCGATGACAAGGTCCCCTGTGGACTGTGATTGCTCCGCGATCAGTCGGGACAACGCAACCGCTTGAACGAAGTCCACTGTCTGTCTGTACTCGATCTAGAAATCGTAGCCCATCAGAATCAGCGACCACCGCAGAAGTTGATTAGCGGTGTAAGTCGGAACACCTTGCTTGCTTCCGAAAATAGTAAATAGTGGCTTGTGGTCCGTCAGCAGTGTGAAGTGTCATCCCATCAGGTAGCGGCGGAACTTGCGTACGGCGAAGATCAGTGGAAGTCCTTCTTTTTCTATTTGGCCGTACTTTTTCTCCGATTCGTTCAGACGTCGGCTAGAATGACATATAACTTTTTCTGTGCCGTCCTTGAACCGGTGTGCAATTACTGCTCCAATGCCGTAGTCGGATGCATCAGCTGCTACCACGATTTCCAACATGGGATCGTAGTGGGTGAGGAGTAGAGGTGAGGCAATAACTTCCTTGGCTCGCTTGAAGGCTTCTTCTTGTTCAAGTGACCACTTGAATTTACCATCTTTCTTGAGCAGTACGTCCAGTGGGACACGTAGACTGTGCATTTCATTGACGAACGTGCCGTAGTACAATACCGCTCGCGCCGCACGGTCAAAAGTGGGCGAAAAAGCGCAAAAATAGCGTCGCAAAGCGTCGCATGATCATAGCTTCTTCAGTTTTAGGTTTTTTGAAAAAAGATTGGCACCATTCGATTTGCTTCTTCGAGATCTACACAAACATGTGTAAAACTTTACCGGAACTTTTTCGCCGTGGGTGCTTCAAAATTGACTGGACGGGCGATTAGAGCAGCTTATTTCCCAGGATAAGCGTGCTTTGAGTATCCCAAAGATGGCGTAGGTCGCCAGTGCTCTGTTATGCCAGGAATGCCCCGAGAGTGCGTCGTGCACAATGCACAGAGAAGCTAAGCTATCAATAGAGTGGGCGAGCGCATGTCCCCTACGCTTCTATCTTCTCTTACTAGGAAATGCGAAATTCTCAAGACTATTTCGAACCGTTTGGAAAAGGTTTTTAGAAATTTCTAGTCACCACACTCAGGATTAGCTCCAATCTGTCCCAGCGAAATTTTGGTGTGCGCCGTGTACACTGCAGACAAAGAAGAACGTTTCAGTCGAGGGGAGGGGGGGGGATCAGCTTGTAAACTGAGCGTTTGGAGGGTTTTGGCAGAAATTTGCAGCCGCCCTAGTCAGGAGTTGCTCTAAGGCTGTCCAGCGAGCCTTTGGAGTGCGCCGTGAACTATGCATACAGATTCGCACCTTTTAATCGAGGGGGGCGACCGCTCGCAAATTGCACGTGTTGGCGTGTTCGGAGCGCAATAGCTCTGTCAAGTTCGAATCGTTTCGGCTGCAACTTGTGGGTCTTGTAGGCAGCAGAACGGTCTACTAGTACATTTAGGTAGAATGGCTTAGCTTAGGAGGGGGCAATGTTAGAGCGGTGCGAAAATGCAGGTGAGGCTTGTGTGGAGCATTTTTTTCCGATTTCGATGGACCACTGCGAGAAGACGCAGCGAGCTAACGGCATCAGAATCCGTATGCGAACAGAGAGCACTTAAGGTACTTTACGGCGCCGGGATCAGAACTTCTCAGCTGCCTAAACTGCCTTAGCCCCATCTGACGTTTTAGGACGGCGGACTTGGCGATTGATGTTTCCTCCCCTCTTAGTCGCCCATATTTGGGTTTCCAACACTCCCGGTAACACCGTTTTATTCATAAAGAAAAGCTCTATCGAATGGTGTCACTCTCGACCAATTTCAAAAAATCGATTTTTCGACAATATCGAGGACGATGACGTCATCGAAAACCGGTATTTTCGAAATTGGCCAAATTTCCTCGTTCAAACTTCGTCGGAAATCTAGGGGTTATTTGGGGCGCTGATTACGAATCTGAAGTTCGTTTTTGAAAATTCCGCGGACTTGAGCAAGTTACTTCCCGTTTGAGGGTGGTCGGGTCAGGATCACCGATCACCCTCAGTTACCGATATGAGTGGTCCCCTCCCGTAATCGTCCAAATGTACTTCGGCATCGTGTTCAGCACCCCGAATAAGTCCTCGACCCTATACAAATTTCGAGCAAAATCGATGATCCTGACCCGACTACCATCCAGAAAAATCCAAAAACTACCGAAGTCGAGGGAATTTTCAAAAGACGGACGTCGGATTCGTAATCAGCGCCCCAAATAACCCCTAGGCGACTTTGGACGCAGTTCGCACGAGGAAATTTGGCCCATTTCGAAAATATCGGTTTTCGATGATGTCATCATCCGCGCAGCTCGGCCTAGCGCGCCCACGTCCTCGATGGGATATTGTCAAAAAATCGATATTGCCAGAATCGGTCGAAATTGATAGCATTTGATAGAGATGCTTTCTGTCGAAAATTCCGGCTCGGTCGAAAATTGCCCTCATCTGAATCATTCGAAGATCCGGAGTTTCTAAAATTCCCTTCATCTGAATCATCCGAAGATCCGGGGTTTTCAAAATTACTCTCATCTGAATCATCCGAAGATCCGGGGTTTTGAAAAACGCAATGATTCGGATAAAATCGGATAAAAATCGGATAATAGGAGGTTAGCGCGCCTTGCTGGAAACTCTGCGCTATTGATAACCTGACTTTTTCGGGCAGATTTGCAATCATTTGGCGGGAATTCTCTCACAAGGGAAGGGTCTGATAGCGTATATCTGAACGGGGAGAGGGAGTCATCCTATTAAGTAGGAATAATCCCCACCCTCAATTAGCATAAAATGTGTTTTATTTTTGCCAAGTCGTTAAACCCAAGGAGTGGGGGTTCTTGAAGTCACAATGGAATACGTCGCATCACGAGTTTAGGGTCTTGTACGACCGCGATGCCTTGGCCGGCAAACAGCTCGGAGCGCAATGGGTAGTGACGATGCTTCATGGGAGGAAGATCGGGGGTTCGATCCTCATGCGCTGCTGCATTCCTTCTTTTTAACTGATTGGTAGAGATTTGGGGGATTCTGACGTCTATACCATTTTCAGACGTTTTCTGCGCATATTCCAGCTGCATGCTGTGGTACTCAACATGATGATGCATAAATATTCAACACCAGTGATACACAGGTACAACGTGCATAAAGCAGCACTGGACACAATGGGCAGGATATAAATGCTGCAGGCTCCTCTCAGTCTGTTTTTATACATCGGCCAATGACCTCGGGTAAAACCATCCTGCTGGGATTTTCAAAGGAGACCATGATGTGACATCACATGTAGTTAAAACGAGAAAGTCTGTGGATCCCGGAAATTGACCTAAACGGCATCAATACACTTTTTCTCTCATCTTTGCCTGTCATCTGGAAATCAGAGGTCTGCTGGAGGTTCTCTGAAACTTAACACCAACAAAGTCGCCGATGCTCGAGTGGTGATCCACTTGCTCACGCTGAAGTGTGGTCCACCTTTAGATAACGAGCCTTCAAGGGAATGACACCAACCCGACCGAGCGGATGACCAGCATACTCAAGGACTTCGAAGCACGTCAACTTGAAGATAACGAAGACGAACGGCTGGAAATGGTGGAGAACCAGAAGAAGGTTGGGATCCGCAAGATGAACTGATAGACGTGGAAAGGCTGGCAAGCAGTGGGCATATGATAACGTTTTCGGCTAGAACTCTTGTTTCGGAGGAAAGGGAAAGTCTTCAATTGGATTTCATCTATGGAGGCGATCTCATTTGTCCATATATGGAAGCAAACTGTGAGGAGCCAGTAGCCTTTATGCGCTGACCGTATTGTGACCAGTGCTTCTGTTTCGTGCACTTTCTGCCAGTGTATCACTGTTGTTGAACGTTCATACATCGTTATGTTGAACAGCTCTCCAATTGCGTTTTGGTTAAAAAACCGGTCAGTAATAAACAAGTGGCAACAAAGTTGCTTTCCACGGCATACATCTGGAAACACTGCGCAGCAAACATCTAAAATGGTATAGATGTCAGAATCCCTCCAATCAAACAATAAGCTGAAATGCAAAGATTTAGCAGCGCAGAAAAGTCGAACCCTCTACCTCCTTCTCATGGAGCAACGTCACTATCCACTGCGCTACGAGCCGCTTCCCGCCAGCGGCGTTGCGAGCGTACAAGACACCGGAACTCGTGAGGCCCCGACTCCACTGTAACTTCAAGGGTCCTCTACTCCTCGGGCTTTTCGATTTGGCAAAAAAGAAACGCATTTTTATACTAATTGAGGAGCGGCGATTATTCCTATATATGACTCGCTCTCTCTCCATTCAGACATACGCTTCAGACCATACCCTTCTCAGAGCTCGAAAAATTTCTTGACTGCGTTTCGGAATCGTTCCATTATTGTCCTTTACAAGACTTCGCTGTGCATTACCAACTCACTATTGCGTTGGTATTAGCTCTTTGGGTTCTTAAAGCTGTTTTTTGTTTGTTCTGGAAGCGCAAAGTAGCTCTGGGAGGGCTCCCCTCGCCAGGGAGCCAACTACGACATCTTTTACGTAGCGCTGGTGTGTTCCACTACATTGGTGAACTAAGCTAGGCCAGATATAATGTAATTGGGCCTTCACGTGCCTTGCTACCAGGGCATATAAACACTTAATTCAAGGTGAGGCGCTCCAAGCTGCTTTGCGTGACTTCAATTGGCCAAGGAAATAAACGCGGAGTTACTGATGTGTCCAGTTTTTAAGAGGTTGCGTGCCCCTACTATATCACTTATCCGGTTTAACCGAATCGGATATCCGAAATCCAGCTCGGCCGAAAAAGGCGTTATCTGAATCATCCGAAGATCCGGGGTTTCTAAAATTGCCCTCATCTGAATCATCCGAAGATCCGGGGTTTTCGAAATTGCCCTCGTCTGAATCATCCGAAGATCCGGGGTTTGAAAAAATGGTCTATCCGAATCATCCGATTATCCGGAAAATCGGTGTCGGATCCAATGTCTAGTGCGAATCTGTATGCATTGTTCACGACGCACTCCAAAGGCTCGCTGGACAGCCTTAGAGCAACTCCTGACTAGGGCGGCTGCAAATTTCTGACAAAACTCTCCAAAACGATCAGTTTACAAGCTGCCCCCCCCCCTTTCCCTCGATTGAAAGGTTCTTCTTTGTCTGCAGTGTACACGGCGCACACCAAAATTTCGCTGGGACAGATTGGAGCTAATCCTGAGTGTGGTGACTAGAAATTTCTAAAAACCTTCTCCAAACGGTTCGAAATAGTCTTGAGAATTTCGCATTTCCCAGTAGGAGAAGATAGAAGCGTAGGGGACATGCACTCGCCCACTCTATTGATAGGTTAGGTTCTGTGTGCATTGTGCAAGGCGCACTCTCGGAGCATAACAGAGCACTGGCGACCTAATTCATCTTTGAGATACTCCGAAAGCACGCATATCCTGGGAAATAAGCTGCTCTAGTCGCCCGTCCAGTCAATTTTGGACCACCCACGGCGAAAATATGGGTGTTCCGGTAATGTTTTACACAAGTTTGTGTAGATCTCGAAGAAGCGAATCGAATGGTGCCAATATTTTTTCAAAACACTTAAAACTGAAGGAGTTATGATCATGCGATGCTTTGCGACGCTATTTTTGCGTTTTTTCGCCCACTTTTGACCGTGCGGCGCGAGCGGTATAGTTTATCATTCCTAAGATTGAACGGAGTTGTGCCACGTTTTGGAGCCATGGCATTTCAGTGATGGACCTGATTTTCTCCGGGTCAGGGCGACGTCCATTCTTGTCGATGATGACGCCGAGATAATTGATTTCTGGCATCATAAAATGGCACTTCTGTAGTCGAATACGGAATCCGTAATCGTGGATTCGTTTGAATAGTGCTTCCAAGTTTTTGCGATGTTCTTCCATTGTCCTCCCGGTCACGATGATGTCGTCCAGGTAAGCTGCCACTTCATGAAGTCCAGATATCATCTAGTCGATAATCTGTTGGAAGATTCCGGGAGCTGACTTCACCTCGAGCGGCAAGCGGTTGTAGCGGAACAGACCGCGATGTGTGTTTATGGTGAGTAGCTCCTTCGATTCGTCTTCCACTTCGATCTGAAGATAGGCATCCGCTAGATCGATTTGAGAAAAAAGTTCACCACCGCTGAGTTTCGTGAATATTTCTTCGGTCGTAGGCAACGGATGCAGATGGAGCATCAAAGCGTTGTTGAGTCCAGTGGAGAACTCTGCACAGAGACGAATTGATCCATTGCTCTTCTTCACGACCACTACAGGAGCTGCCCAGTTGGAGTGGTCAATTGGCGACAGAACGTTTTCAGCGAGAAGTCTGTCGATTTCCATATCGACGCTGGACTGGGAAGCAAAGGGTACAGGACGCCTCTGACGATAGACAGGCTGGGCGTCAGGTCTAAGAAATAGCTTCACTTTTGCCTTTGTGCAGTGTCCAAGGCCAGGCAGGAATACTTCAGCGAAACTACGTTTTATGAAGGCGACCGTTTCGTTCCGGATCATTGAGTGCGGCTGTGGCTAGTCGACAGTAGAATTGCTCCTTAAGCTGGCGATACTGCTCCATTTCGACGCACCATTCTAGTCAGAGCAGGTCAGTTGCCTCGGTGACGTAGCAGTTTCCTTGTTCCGTTGTGACTCTCTGGTGACGGTCAAATATGGTGAAGTTTGTCTTGAATAGTCCAATGATGTGCGTTGGTGATCCGTCGGCTGTCTTGACCGGTACAGCAGCACAACCGATGGTTGGGGATCCCATCTCGCTCCATGTTCGACGCGAAATCATGATTATGTCGGACCCAGTGTCCAGCTGGAGCCTAGTGGAAAATCCGTTTATTTCCACTTTCAGGTAGGTGCATGCATTCTGTGTCGCTGATGACGCGTTGTTGCAACGAACATTTGGTTGTCGAAATCTCGACTTCTTTGAAGAAAAACGTGTCCTTTTGTTGGTAGAAGTCGAAGTTGGTTCCTGACGTGACTCTCGTGTTGTCGATCGGTGGCGGAACATCACGTTCCGAGATGGACGCCGTCTATGCATTCCGCTTGGCTTGATGTAATGTGCAGCAATCACCTCTTTGGATTCCATCGTGCGATTGTCGGATCTGAGGGCGATGAAGGTTTCGCAGTCGTTTACGAAGTCGTCTAGGAAGGGTGATGCATAGTCTTCCTTCAAGCAATTGAGACCATTCCGCAGTCGGAGCCTGACGTCAGAGTAGGACGGGTCGGTTAGTCCTGATAAGAATACTAGGCATTGTAGAGAATTGTCGTCGACGTCTTTAATTGAAGCATCCTAACTTCTTCTTCATTTTGTTGCTGAAGTCTTGATAGGGGACGGGTGACGTAGTCAACGGCTCGCATGTTGACTGCAGGCCCGAAAAACAAACTCGAAACGTCGTCGAATCAACGTCTGTTTCGGTCCAAATAGCTTGGTCAGTTTGTCCACAGTAGCAGCCAGGTCGATATGTCGTTGCTCTTGTGGTAGAACGTAGTCGGAATAGGTTTTATACGCGTGTCTGTCGGGCTTGTCCAGCAATAGGTTGCGTCTACGTTCGTCAGGCAGCGACGAACCTCGATCATTGATGACTGGTCCATATCGCTTGAACCAGTCCTTGAAGGTGATATCGTCGTCGTCGCTGTAACAGAAGGTGGGCAGGTCTCTGACGAGGTCGCCGTATGGGTCGAGTGCGGGGAGGGTATGGCAGGCGGTGTGGTTGGAGCAGCTTTGTTTTCCAGCAGCTTCTTCATCATAGAAACCATCTGCTGGTTCTGCTGTTGGAGTACCGACAGCATTGCTGCCAACCATGGCAGAGGGGCGGCTTCTGACGACGTGGAAGGTGGAGGGGTGGCTGTTGACGACCAACCTGTTGGTGTTGACGGCATCGAGGAGTCGATTGCAGGTCCAGATCGCTAATGTAGAAGATCCGACGGCGTGAAGACAGGTTTATTAGACAGAAGAACACTGAACTACCGATGTGAGAACGACAGCCTTGTATAGGGCCCACAGGGCCGCCTGATTGATTAGTTTGATAGTCACAGATCAACAACAATGGCATCCCATATCAACTACCATTGGCACTGTAACATGTGATCATTCTTTCCTCAACACTTTGTCTCTTATGAAGTTAGCACCTCTGAATCGCACGTATCTGAGCAGTTGTAAAATCCGGTTGCTGTAATTGATCTATAACCTAGAAATCTTACGCCCACTAGCCCTGCCTATATTATCGTCCCTACTGCACCCCAACTGATGGTTTACTGCTCAGCTAGTAGTGAATGCAACTGCATCGCATAGTGATCCTGATTTGCTAACCCTCGGGCGGCGAACATACCGTGGAAACAAGGCGGCCTCTGCACTTTAGGATTAAAAAGCAACTTGATGTGAGAAGAACGCTTAGAAAGGCTACGATAGGATCACTGGACCTAGCAGTGAAGGTGGGAAATTTGGAGCGCGAAAGTCAATACTTGCTGCACAAAACCCTTAGGCCTATGTTATACTGCGGCGACGCTTTTGTCGGCAGCAGTGTTGAGCGCACTGCGTAGTATACTTGTATTCGAATAATCGAATTCGAATAATTATTAGAATAATCTATTCAAATCCGATTTTCGATCATTTGATTATTCGAGTTTCGTAAATTCGAATAATTATTCGAATTCGATTATTCGAGGTTTGAAAATTCGAATAATTATTCGAATTCGATTATTCGAGGTTTGAAAATTCGAATAATTATTCGGATTCGATTATTCGAGGTGCGAAAATTCGAATAATATTCGAATTTCGATTACGTGGTTGTTTCGAATGTGGCATAATGATGATTTTTGTGAGCGGCGTTCATTTCGGTGACGATTGTTTTCGATAGCACACTGTCGAGGAGCTCACCGTAACGAAAACGCATTCAATATCCTACTATACATAGAAGGGTAGTGTGTATGTGCGTGCGTGTTTCCATCAGCCCATCACAAGTGGCGTGGGGAAATGGCGTATCGGCGATACTGACCGCAGTTGACGGCGATCGACTGCGGTCCGAAGCTTCAGCCGTTGGGGTAGTCGATCTCGCTGAACACAAATTTGAAGTTCGTTTTTGAAATTACCGGTTGAAGTTGATAGAGCTATTGATTTTCTATGGGGAATTCGTTGAGGCGAATCAATTGTATGACCGGTCTTTGTTGATATTTTCAAAATCTAACTTCACATTTGCGTTCTCTGCGACCACGACTGTTATCAATGTCATACACTTAAATACTGTATGGAATTTGCAAAATAAACGCAAATTTTGACGAAAAATTAAAAAAAGAATTCAGATTCGTGTTCAGTGACCCGATTACCTCAGGCCTGAAGTTTCGATCTTGTGGAGCGATATTTACGAAAAATCGATAATTTGATTAATATCTCTTGATGGCAACCGTTACTGCAAAAACTAACTTAAGATTCGTGTTCAGCGACCTCGATTGCTTCGGGACTGAAGCTCACAGTTTGCATATATGACACGATTATATACCATTTTCAGTTGAAATTCAAAGTTTTTCAAATCAAATTTAACGTTGTTACACGGGGAAGATTCCAGATGAACGTTGAAATTTATTTCAAAAACATTGAATTTCGACTGAAAATGCCGTATAACTCTACAACTCGATTGGCTGACGATTCCTGTGAGATAATGAAATGAACAAATGGAGTGAACGGTTTTTTTTTTCGCAAAGGTTTGCACTTGTGCGTAGATGTTTTGCATATGTATTTCTGTAGGAAATTTTTGTAGGATTTTGTTTGCAGGAAAAAAGTTCTCATGTCTTGCCATCTTAACGAGTATTGTCAACGGTTTTGAGAAGATATTGAATATCTTCATTATTTGCTTTTTTTAAAGAATTCAAATCTTTTATTTTGTCTCTGGCGAATGTTGTCGTTGAACTTACTTTACTACATTTACTTGAGCCTACACAATGCGTTTTTGGAATAAGTAAATGGCATCAAACGAAACTGGCTAACACAAAAATTGCATCGTCCTTATAAATACACCCCGGTGCAAAATTGTAGATACCCCCGATTTGTCCATTAGTACCCGAAGGATCCGCTGCCTACGCTCAGCGGTTACCATCGAATTCTTCACTATCGAAAGCCTCTATAGAAGAATTTTAAGCAGGTTAGCAGGTCACCAGTGCAGGATACCACGAACTTTTGTTGAAAATTTAACGAATGGAGACCGGCGCAAAATTTAAGTTCCCTTCATAAAAAAACCTGATTAATCACAAAAGTTCCTATAGACAAAGTAAGATAAGTACTTCGTCACATCACCTTTGTTGCAACCATATCGAAAATTCTGTTTTGCATACTACTGATTAGGTTATCAATAACAGTTCGCTCAACATTGGCTCATGCATGAAGGATGGCGTTCTGCAGATCAGAAACCTAAGTGTAAGTGGTTCCATTTTTGCACACTTTGTGTACAAGAATGCCCCACAAGTTCTCTATCAGCGGTGAGATCTGGAGGAAAACTAGACCACTGCAAAGGTGAAATGTACCCGAGTTGAGCCAACCTCTTATAAACCTTGTGGAAAAGGTACAGAATAACTAACTACAAGGTTATTATTTGCATTGGCGGGTTCCTTTACTCTATGGTTCCTAGAGCACCGATAAGGAACAAATACCTGGGTCTTCACACATTGGCTTCTCGCAGGAAATTCTTTGATATTTGTCGGGTTTATAAGTTAATCCACTTTTCGCGCTTTGTAGGCTCCAAATTCTTTGATCTGCGTGCGCCTCAAACAAAAGGGGGCCTAAGAAGCCTAAGCTGAAGGTGGCCCTTTCTCCTCATAGGACATTGGTTTGACTAGGTGGGTCTTCATGTTGTTGTGTTGTTGTAATACTTTTTTCTGCCGCTTGCGCTTATCGCGAACGTATTGAATAAATAAATAAATTAAATAAACCTGCATTTGACTGCGATACGTGTGTGGATGCATTATCTTGTTGGAAAATGAGGTTGTGCATACGAAGTCTCCTTAAATATGGCAAAATGTGATTTCGGAGCAATTCCTGGTAGTCATCGCTGTTCATCCTACACGAGACGAACTTCCAAAACGAACGAGAGAAGTCCGCATCCAGAAAACGCAGCCCAACCATGAGACTTTCACCGTCAAAGTTGCGCCTAGAGGATACTCGACCTCTTTTCTCAGATCTCTCTAGTAGTGTAAAAGAAGTGGAATCTTGATGGGCCCTACGAGTGCAGACACCCTTCGAGAGATTTGAGGAGAGACAGAAGCGAGTATTCTACAGGTGCTACTTTGCCGGTGGAAGTCTCATGGTTTCAGCTGCGTTTTCTGGATACGAACTTGTTGCCTTGGAGTTCGTCTCGTGTAGGACATTGACACAGAGAAGACTACCAGAAATTGCTCGGAGATTACCTTCTGCCATATTTCAGAAGATTTCGTAGGCACAACCTTATTTTCCATCAAGATAATGCATCCATACACGTATCGCAGTCAACTACAAGTTGACTCAACTCCAACAGGACTCAACATTTGAAGTGGCCTAGCTGTTCTTCAGTTCTCAACCGAAAACTAGAAAGCTAGTGGAACATTCTTGTACACAGTGTACAAAAATAGAACCGCTGAGACATCGGTTTCTGATCTGAAGAACGCCATACGCCATACTTCATGCATGGGCCAATTTTGAGCGAACTGTTGTTGATAACCTAATCAGTAGTATGCAAAATAGAATTTTCGATATGGTTGCAACAAAGGTGATGTGGCGAAGTACTGATCTTACCTTGTTTGTAGGTAGTTTTGTGATTAATCAGATTTTCTATGAAGCGAACTTATATTTTGCACCGGTCTCCATTTCTTAAATTTTCAGTTAAAGTTTGTGGCATCCTGCACTGATAAGATAAACTGCTTAAAATTCTCCTATAGAAGTTTTCCATAATGAGGAATACGATGGTAACATTACTGAACCTCGGCAGCGGGTTCTTCGGGTACCAATGGACAAACCAGGGGTGAACCTATTTTGCACCGGATGTATTAGGTTATAATAAAGTTTACTCGATTATTCGATTTTTCGAATATTCGATTATTCGGAAATTCGAATAACCAAAAATGGGGTTATTCGATTATTCGGAAATTCGAATAAACGAAAAATGGGGTTATTCGATTATTCGGAAATTCGAACAGCTAAAAAAATGGTGTTATTCGATTATTTGCTCATTCGAATTTTCGAAAAATGGGGTTATTCGATTATTCGGAAATTCGAATAACCAAAAAATGGGGTTATTCGATTATTCGGAAATTCGAATAGCTAAAAAAATGGTGTTATTCGATTATTTGCTCATTCGAATTTTCGAAAAATGGGGTTATTCGATTATTCGGAAATTCGAATAACCAAACAATGGGGTTATTCGATTATTCGGAAATTCGAATAGCTAAAAAAAATGGTGTTATTCGATTATTTGCTCATTCGAAATTTCGAAAAATGGGGTTATTCGATTATTCGGAAATTCGAATAACCGAAAAAATGGGGTTATTCGATTACTCGTTCATTCGAAAAAATTTTAAGAAGCACAAGTATACTGCGTAGCACCCGCCCAACACTGTCACCGACGTCGCCGAAGTATAACATAGCCCTTAACGTTTTAGGATCTATACTAGAGGTCCCCTATAGAGAACAAGAGATCAAGCAAAGCTCAATGGTGCAAAGATGAGGACGAAAAACAAGATTAGTCGTAGGCAGTTTCAAGCAGAAAACTGGTTCACGAGGTCCAATACGAAAAACGAAAACTGGTTCCTGAGGTCCAATAGGAAAAGTTCGAATACGAATGAAAGTGTAAGCCCATCTGTGAATAAAGCTGAAGGTTCAGCTTCTGATTCAGCCGTGCTTCTTGTTTCCTGCGTGGTGTTGTGGAAGAGGGATTAGCAAGCTCATCATATATGGAAAGGGAGACGGTGTGCTTACAATTTCTGGACTTTCAATGCAAAATATCCAGGCATCGGCTTCGCAAAACAATGCAGATCCTAACTTTCCTATTCGAATGGCATCCATTGAACACTCGAATAATTGTGTGTTTTTGGCAATTTTTGAATATTCGAATGGTTTCGAATACCCGCAATTTTCGAGCTTTCAAATTTCGAATATGTTCAAAAAACGCGATTTTTTGAACATTCGAATTCGAATACATTCGAAAAACACGATTTTTTGAACATTCGAATTCGAATACATTTGAAAAACCGATTTTTTGAATAATCGAATTCGAGTATTCAAACTCGAATGAAAATCATTCGAATACCTATTCGAATAGGTCATTCGAGCACAACTATAACACATACTATCGCTTCAGTTGGCCCAGCCTAGGAACGTCAGCGTAAAACTCGTCCCATAAGCAGGCGGAGCAGCGAGGACTCCGCCCGGCAGACGCACGCGCGCGCGACCGCAGGCGTCAAAGTAAGTATCGCTGCCGTCCCCATGGACGCCTCCCATCTACTTGTCAAATCTAGTGATATGCCACCAATTTTCGGTTGTTTTCGTTATTTGCACGTGAGAGCACTTTGACCGGCTTTGACCACTTTACGTGTGCAACCTTCATAAGTTCGATACGTTCTACGTCCACATTGTTTTCCTAGAGAAGAACGCAGCCCAAGTATATGAAATAATCGGGTATAACTGCAGTCTTTTCTCGAGGGGTCGCTTCCTCTAACACTTGATCTTTGGTTTGGGGTGGGCATTCCCATGCAACAATTCTTTCACGTTTTCAATGGTTTTCATATTCGTTGTTACCTCTATTAGCGTAGGCCATCCTGTCTCAGTAGATGCAGCCAGCTTGCCATGCGCAACGTGCGATTCATTGTGACAATGTACTGCTCTGAAGGAGGTTATCGGCCAGATATTGCTTGAGAAGGTTGGGAAGTGCAGGTATTGCTGTCTTCAGTCTTTGTCTTCAGAGGATTTGTTCGCTGTTCAGAATGGTCTCAAGAAAATCTACTGTTGTAGGAACTGACTGGTGTCGACATCATAAACGAATGCGTAGAGAGGGCCGCGCAGTTAATCGAACAATTGCCTTCTGGTCGAGTGATTGAATCGCATGAAATTCAAATTGGAAGAGACATGTGTTAGAGTCAATGAGGTTCTAATTGTTAATTTCTTATGTGTTTTTCTTTAATAAACAGTTTGTTTGACTATTTGATTGCCTTCTGCACACTCAATATGTAATGCTCGTTGTGTCTTTAATGTTGATTAACAAGTATAGTAGTAAGTTTGAACGCCTTGAGCGAGTCAGTGAATGCTGAACAAACAATTATCCGGCGGAACTCAATGTGTGTATTTTGCCTGGGCGATCAGTCGCTGGTATCGCGTCTATGAACGGGCCCTAGTATGGTGGTCTTTCAATCAACGACTGTGATGTGCTTCAGTGAGCTGCGCTTCTGTTGTTGTATGAGGGTAAGGGCGATGGGTTAACGTTAAGCTGTTAGAAGTTTCAAATAATCTCATTCAACAACATAAGATTTGGCTCTAGAGCAGTCGGATGTGGCGGCTGACGCACGCATCTCGCATGCCTATTAGGTTCGGGTCCCTCCAATGCCTTTCCGTTAGGCTTGTTGAATTGGTAGTAGACATGCCAGGGAAGAATAGACCGCTGACCTGCCGTTCGGCTCGCGAACGCAAATTGTACATACAGGTACAGGAAAAGTGCTGGACATCGTGTCGCACGCCATACGGCTGTAGATTAATGTCTTACATATCCTCATCCTTTAACAAACGGTTCCGCTTGTGCTATGATGTGTCAGAGACCCCGCTTTTGCGGGCAGGGATAGAACACTTTTAATTCCGTACTCCGGTCAGTTATAGTTTCAAGCTTTCCAAGCTTGACGAGTGCCTCTGGGAAGGATTTGGGATTAGACAAAATTTAGCTAGGTTGTTTTTCTGCTAGTGCTTTCAATCACTGAAATGCTCGTTTTCCGAAACCTTTGGTTAGATAAACCTTTGGTTGACCTTTGGTTACTTTTGGTACTAAGCGGGCTGGTGCCTGCTCCATTATAAGACTGGTCGTGGAACACTAAAATATACGCGGTTTGTGTGCTCTCCTCCGCTAATGCGGAGGAGATAGCCGGCTTTTCGATGTTATCTTCATGGGTGTTGAGAATTAATGCACATGTCAAATTGTTTGAGAAGCTTATCTGACCTGCTGCCAGCAAATAAAAGGGAATAAACGGCATATCGTTAACTGTCGAATGGAGGCGAGGAAAAAATGCTTGCAAATGTCCCAGTCTCTTGTCTACTCCCAGTTTCACCTCGTTCAACTAGTTCATATATGCCCTTATCCAACTAACAACCAAAACTTTGTCTAATGCCATACGACGCGTAGTTAATGACTTGTTTAACTCAGCACCACAATGGCTCTCACTTGGTCATTGTTGCAAGCTGATTTCCAATGCCCATAAAATAGAGGAGAACATTAATGAATAGGCGAGTGAACAGAACACGACTGTATATAATGTGACACAATAGCGTTTTAATAGGCTTCATAGCAAATCCATTGTCCAATCGATAATATACTCTCACGTCTTTCGTCATTCCACGTCCATCCCTTCATTGGGAATCGAAAACAGCTGATAATTTTTCAGCTCATTTAAACAGCGATTTGCAGCGCTTCCTCTGCACCTGCGTACGGAACATTTTTCAGAACAGCTAGGACGATTCCCGACCGTACATTTCCCAAGATGCATCCCAGGAAAGGGCATCCCGTTCCCGACGGGTAATTTATGCTGGGGAGAGCTCGAGAAGTCCGCCCCGCCAGGGAAAGGTATGCATACGGCCCCTGATGCAGGGATGGGCGAAAATTTTGAAAATTTTGAAAAATGAAAACAGAAAAATCTTTTTCTTTCGAAATCCTTGTCTTAGCTATCTAATGTGTTCAAAAATGTATTTTTACCCATAGCCAACACATTTATACTGTTCCTCGTCAAACTTGATACTTCTCGACGTAAAGTGGATAGTTTTGAAATCAAACTAAACATTTCCCAAGCAAAGGGAAGGAGAGTGTGATTAAAGCAGATACTCACTTTTTTGAATGTTTATAAACCAATTATCCTAGTAAATCGAGTGCTTAAAATCGTATAAAATTTTGAATTTTCCTGTTAAAATAATCCATCAAGTATTGATTCAACGTGCAGTAAAGCATCAATTTTTGAGTGTATGAAAAGCACTGTGTCCGCGGTTATCAAGGTCGTCACGATTTTTCTTTAATTGATAGTGTAAATGCTGCTTACTTGGAGCAGCAGAGAGGATATGTGCAATTTCTACAATTGTTTTGATTGAGCCGCTTTCAAGTGCGTAACTACACGTAAACAATTTCGGCTATCTATTCTTTGAACATATTGGAAATGTCCTGTTTTCCTGCGCTTGAAAATGTGATATATTTTTCATTTTACAAAAACAAAAATTTCATAAACTTTCAAACGCTGTGTTCGCGTTTTTGGGAAAGCTGAATTATAAATTTTCCAAGAAAGTAGAGCGAATTCTCTTGAGATAAGAATTCCGACTTTCATAACAGGTGACAGGTTTAGTGTGGGACACGACCATTTCTTGCAAGATGATCAGTTTGATTCCTAAAGTGCCTTGTTGGATGTGAAGATGGCATAGGTGGAAACGTAGTCTACAAGAGATTGGCACTTTAGCTGTGCATGTAGTGTTAATATGAATTTTTGCCACCTACAACATGCCGCTTTTAATTGGAAACGTCAGTAAACAGATAACCTTAACTTAGATAGGAGGTCTCAAAATCTCAAGCATGCCGCACCGCTACTTATCTTGCGCCTCTAGCTGTCCTAATTATTAAACCGAAGATTGTAAGACTGTGAGGGGGCTGTGACAACCAGCGAACCCGCTCATTGAAATTTGGAACGGAATGAAGGGAACTGTTCCTGAGGTGACTCCAAGTTATAGAATTCGTTCCACAACTGATTTGATTCCTTGGTATATCCAAGCTATAGAACAATCAGCCATCGCATCGAGGTAAAAACATAAGTGCTAAATGAAGCAGCCTATCGGCTGTACCAGCACATAACTGCAAGTGCAAATAGGATGACCCTCTGCTCTGATTGTGTCATGACAAGGAATTGGGCTTTTAAAGTCAACGAAGTGGAATTCTCCTTCGCCGTTGCTCATATACCTCAGACCTCCTCGCATGATTGTAAGAGTTTCTAGGCCAGTTTAGGGTTCATGTTCACGCGCTGCAATTGTTCTGACCCAAGGTTTTGAACAGTTTTTACCGTAAATTGTAACCCAGAGCAAACAATTGGTAGAAAAATTCAAGGAATCCTGCACCCTTCCAACAGACAACGCTTTTATAGCTCTTTTCTAACATACTCTTACCTCTACATCATTCATTACTCTTCAAATTAGTTTACACACGTTAATGGTCACACTTATTTTTTAGATTAGATCTTACTGTGTAATTACAGAAAGATTACTGTATTTTTAATCATCATTAGTCCCTTTAAGTCTTCTCAATAAAGGACTTCTTCCATTGCTTCTCTATTCTATTAGCTATCGTCTATACAAGCCTCTCACCCACCTGGACTGATACTACAACGACAGTGGCCTTTCAGGTGAGTTACACTTTGCATTCCTAGACCATAGATGGCTACTCCCTTCCCTTACTGAAGAGCACAAGGGGAGGAGTATTTTCTATGGTTGGTCTTCCCTAAGAGCCCGTCCGAATCGGGGACCAAACCTCACTTCCCTGTTTCCTCCTCTCAGTCTCTCAGTTCATTCATGTGAATGACACTCAGACCACCAATCTAGTAAACACCGCGATTCATCGGACGAGTGGATTAAATTCAACATTAAAGTTTCGCTGCAGGTTTTCTTCGCTGACGTCCAAACAAGGTACAAGATTGTTGGAAAGCTAAGAGTTTATGACTATGCAATCACTGAAAGCGTCCTTGAAGGAGAATCTGTATTTATTGATGCACCAGTTTCATATCGCTATCTATCATAAAGTTTTCTTATGATCGAGACTGCTGGAGACTCAACAAATTCAATTTATCAAAGACTGAAACCTTCTACGGAGAAACTGCGTAATAATGACAATCATACCATCAGCCAAACAAATCAGACGAGTTCATGGCGCAGTTTGTAATAAACGCCATCGCGCAAGCACCTTTCTCCGAATATATAATAGCCTAAGAACTTTTTTTGCTATTGAGGCTGCGATGTTGTGATACAGTTTAAATTCTGGCGGACACCTATAGCAAAATTTCTATGCCATTTTCTGTTTTCTGACCAATTTCGGGGGCATTTTCCCAGAAAACGGAAACCAGAAAAATTTGCTTAAAATGGCCAGAAAATCAGAAAACAGAAATTCTGTCCAACCCTGGTCATTATAATTGATTTCGCATTCTCTCGACTACGAAAACTATTTAGATTGCTGACCATGTATCTATTAGGTTGGCAACTAATTTCGTGGACTCCCAAGCGCCTTCAACAAAAGTGCTCATAAACAAATAACAAATAATAGTTTTCAACCAATGTAAGATCTGTTGGAACGCGGGACTGCTTCCCATTTATCGGCTACCTGGCCCATCCCACAGCTGTAGAATTCTTGTGCTTTTGAAGCCAAGAATCCTTGGAGGTGCATTTTGAGATAGTCCAAATTAATAAATCGTCCTCCAACCAAGAAGTGCTGCAGCGTACTATAAAGGTGCTAGTTATTTGACGCACAGCCTGTGCTGTAAGGTGGGCGAGTTAGTCGCTTCCACCTAAGGCCTTCGACTTTTTGAAGCTCCCGATTCGTGACGTGTGATCTGGCGTTATCTTGCTGATAGATAATTCCGCTCCTGAAAATCTGTCTGAACCGATTCAAGCGGAGTTCACCTTGCGCGCGGCCAGGCTGAGATGAGTAGATTACAGCATTAACGCTGGAACCGTTCTTGACGAGCTCCCAGAAGTTAATACCTTCTTGACACCACCAAACGGAGGGAGCGTAGCGAACCGGACGCCTCAAAAAATAGAAGACCTTGACTGGGAGCGTCAAACTCATACACCTTACAGCCCAGACCTTGCGCCGAGTGACTGTCACATTTTTAGTTGGTGCAGTACTTCTTGGTTAAATACCGACTTAATAATGTGGACCGGGTCAAAATGCACCTCCAAAGATTCTTGGCCTTAAAAGCACAATAATTCTATGGCCGCGGGATAGACCAGCTACCTGATATATGGGAAGCACTTCTGCGTTCCGAGGGATCTTATTTTAAATAAAGATGTCATTAGTTATTTGTTAAAAAATACTTTTGCTGAAGATTCTTGAGAGTCCACGAAATTAGTTGCCAACCTAATATCATTCCTTTTTGTAAATTACCTAACTTTCGTGCATTACTTTCCATCACAAAATTGAAAACTGGAAAGCAAGACAGATCACACAGGTGTAGAAAGCGATATAAAGCAGAGAGGCATGGGTAACTGATGGCTGACTTCTGCCGCCTTCTGCCGACAGTGGATGCTACACTCAGCCGTTTGTCGTATCGCTGCCGCCAACTGTAAGCATCACAACATGACAGCATGGCAGACAGCCATGACCGCCGGTGTTTACTACCACGACGCCTCTACTGCCAGGTGGTCACCAAATGAATACCCACTTGATAAGTTTTCGCAAGACGTCACCACGGCTATGACAAGCCGCCGCTTTCGTGTTTAGACAACACTTGAAGCGTTGCGGAAAAGGTCTGGGTCACGGCACGGCTCAGACCCCATGATCTGTGGTGGAAGGTGTCGATGCGCCTTATCGTTTGCTTCTGCTTTACGCGTTGCTAGCGTGTACATCTTCCTTTAGCTTCCTACACATTAGCAACAGTACGGTGAAGGTTGCTCAGACATTCAGTGCCGTTCGATATTGTATATCGTTTTAGCGGCGCTATCGTTTCTCTCTCAGGCGTTTGTCATACCATCACTCATCCCGAGCGACGCCTAATGATATGCTCCCATATCGATCGGCCGGCGCGATGGAATCCATATGGGTGCATATCATTAGGCGTCGCTCGGGGTGAGCGATGGTATGACAAAGGCCTCAGACTTAATCGATCGTGGTGGGTGTTGCGTGGTTTTGATGGCCGACGGAATGTCGATCGTACATATATCGACCGGTATTATTGATCGCTTGGGCGATGAAGGTCGCCAGACATATATTGGTCGATATTATTGATTGTTTGAGAGCGAAAGGGCGAAGCCGGCGACGGACGCTGGGTGAGTAAGGAACCCCTTCTAAGTAGGTTTGGGCTACGTTTCTAACGTGGCCTGCCATACCCGAAGCCAGCGAAGCCGGCAGGCCTGGCGTGGCCCGCACTCCAGCCTCTGTCGCCGGCGACGAACGCTGGTAGGTGTAGAAAGCGATTCTAGGTACTGGCTATTGATAATCTTGATCACTCATGAAAATGTAGAATCACGCGAAATTCCGTCCACCCTGCCCTGAAGACTGAGACCTATGCACATGGCAACGAGCCCAACTTGTTGCCACTGGGTCAGCGCTTAGCCGTGGAGCGCAACCGCCGCGCCCCGCTAAAGATTAACGGACACTCCAGCCTGGTGACGGATACGGAGAAATTTACGCCGGATGTATCCTACCAAGTTTTGATGAATCGGCCAAACGGAGGCTTCGTGCTAGGTTTCGCTGCCAACAGCCGGTAAGTGGTTGATGAGTCCGGCCCCTGGAAATGAAGGTCCACCATACCTCGAGAGGAACAAAATATATACTAACAGCAATTCGTAGAAATGGCGAGGTTCTATGAGGAGAGAAGCTGGGGACTATGTAAACAATGTTCATAATTTGTCTTAATCTCGCAAACTAGCATTACTAGTTGTAAATACATTTATAGGTGTTCCGGGCTTTTCGTTGTGATCTCCAAGTTGCGCTTGTTTTTTTATTTGTAACTTGCTAAATAAAATAAAAAATTAGTACAGTCTCTGTAGGCCTAAACAAACAATGCCCGGTTTTTTGTTTTTTGATGTCTCGTTAAATTAGTTAAGAATAAGGTGAAAGTGGCGATTCTGACTGCAAGTATGAGAATTTCAGAAACTTTCAGAAATTTCTCGGAATACGAGCACCTCTCTTTTAACGAGTATACATTTATCATTTATAATCACAAAATACATCCATTAATGCTTTCAGAAGTCTTCCACTGCCGTCTGTTAACAGTGATTATTTAGAACAGCTGCAAAGGACAAAGGAGTTCTAGTAAAAGAGTTCGAATCAACACGGTTTCGACGAGAGCATTAGGTGCCGGTTGCCTGATTGTATTCTTCAACAAATTTCTTGTATTTTGCCTTATTTTCTTCTGTTAAAATCGCTTCGTATCTGAAATGCAATCAGTACTGGTTCTTTGACTTGCACTGCGGCATCTACTCCAGCTGAAATTTCGATAAATGACCAAAAACAGAATTGGAGGGTGAACAGCCCCGAAATAGCCCTCCTAAAAATGGTGACTAATTACAAGGGATAATGGTCCGCGTCAATCTGTTCTGGATGGAGTGCTATGTCTCTATAGTACATCGTGGAAGCAAATTTTTTGAACTAAAATATTTCTAAACTAATTTATTTCTTTTTCTCAAATCTGAATGCATAGTTGGCCCAGTTAGTTTGATTCGGGTACCTTCACGACTGCGCCACCGTGTGCGTAATGCCGTGATTAGGGGACCATCAAGAGAGAGTGGCCCATTGGCCTCTACCGAACGCTTCTTCCTATCAGCGATGGTGAGTGGATGGAGAACTTTTGGGAATCGAATACGATAAAGGTATCTACCTATCTGGAAGTATCCAGAGTGGACGCAGGAACACACCACAGTGCTGAACTCATGCGTGCTTTCCAAGAGTGGAACATTATTTGAGTAGTTCTGCATTCTTGGACGCCTTAGCGTCACCTTCACGTGGAAAAGGTTAAAATCGTCAGGAAAGCCCACGTGAAGGAGTGCTCGAAGCTTCTCAACCTGGACAAAAGAGCTGTGCTGGAATCCTCCACTGCACAGGGTCTCCCTCAAGTTGTACGTACCTGAGGCGCTCTCGAGTTTGTGCTGATGAGCTTTCCTAAACTTACTCTGGTGTGACATGAATGCCCCAGGCAATCAGAACTTGAATAATTTCGCGAAGATTTGTCTCGATGGCTGCTGATCAAATCAAACATTGGTTTTCGTCTAAGCTGCACCTGCTGAATCACCGTGATTTTTCTTGGAGGGATAAAACGGAGACAGAAACACTTTGATAATCCCTCTCAGGTGTATTCTGAAGCAGCTAGCAATTTAATGAGGTGGCACCGTTAGGAGCCCTTGCACTGAGGGAAAGGTGAAGGGGAAACTTCCGGTGATTCAATAAGTTCTCCGAAAACACAACACACTAAGAGGAAGGATCGACCGACAGCTGCCCATAAAACTCGGGATGACTGGCTACATATGTTTCTGCTCTTATAGTAGAAAAATTACATGGGCGAAAAAAAGAAGCAAGATGAAGATGCAAAAACGCTACCTATTCCTGTGTTTTTCAAGAAAATAACACAGCATCACTCTGTGGATGTACAGGTACTGCTAAAAGGTCAGCTTAATAAAAATCAAAGATTTGTGAGGAGCTTGAAAGAACCTTCAACATTCTATCAACATTTACCAGATCGTTTTGTATTGTGTATGCCCGCTGATTGCGTAGTTCCTTCAGAAGATCGTTCATGGCAGCACACTCGTGTCCAGCTTGCATCCGTTCTACAACAGTTCCAGTTTTCTTTACGTGATATACAGCTTTGCTAAAATGGATTGAGGAAGACATTTTATCCTGGAAGAGTCCACGAAGAAAATATCGGAGCCAAAAGTCCGCCGGTTTCAAAAATGATCAGGGGTCATTGACACCTACATGCATGGCTGACTTCAGAACATGGCGACGAGGGCAAGTAGATGGAATGTCGTTTCATGCCACAGACGGAGACGACATGGCACCGCGGTGCATCATAAACGACACAAGCACGAGCTTTTTTGAAAGGGGTCCCTGGGTCGCCTAGTTATTTCCTGCAAATTTCTGACAACTCGATAAGGAAGCATGCCTTTAAGAAGGTAATAGCTCTTGTGTAGACAGTAGTCGTGGCTTACTGGACAACACCAGAGTGATATGGCGAAGCCTAAATGTTCCACTATCAGTGGAAGATCATGTGAGAAAAGTCAAGCCTTGCGTGTCAGACAGCAAGCTCACTGCCGCCATCGACTAAGAAGTGAACTTGGTCAACGTCATAGAGGAGTTATTCAGGTAAATTGAATGGGTAGAGCGAAGGGCTGTTCGGGAAGGACATCGAGCTCGCCACCTCATAGCCTTACAATAAACGACAGGGAGGTCCATATCGCTTTCCAATTTCCTGCATTTTATGAAGGAAGTTGTTGTTGTTTCGTGCTTACGAGGCTGCAACCTTACACCAGTAGACCACCGCGAGTTTGAAGGAACGCAACATCCACACTTCATGGAAACAGTCAACACCCATTCGTGTATCGAAATGAGCCGATCACTGATGTTGGCACGAAACCAGTTAAGCTGAAGGTCTCGGTGACATCCTAAAAAGTTTTGATCGCAACAAAACATCCTGTAACAGCATATAACCTCCCTACCAGCCGTTCCAGGCTTAAGCAAATGTGTTGAAACATCCAAAAAGGTTTGGCGGAACGCTATGCATGCATTAGGGACGAGCAGAGGAAGAATAGGACTAGCACGATGTACAGAGTGCTACGCGGACCTAGCTGGAGACCAGAGCCAGGGCTGCCTGCCGTTGCGCTCGTTGACTTGAGAAACGGGTTACGCGTGTAGAGACATAGTCGCAAAAGCGAGCTGCCAGCAGCTGGATAGCCAACTGATCGTAAGTTCCGTGAAGAGAATAGGGAAGCGGAGCCCATCACTCTTCCTTCCGCTGGAGTTTTCTGAACAACGCAACTCCTCGTGGGATTGAATTCACGGCAAACGTCCCACTACCGTACAACTGCCATATTACTTGACTACATCGCCAACACTTTTTGCGTTGGCCCTGAAGAAGTGAGGTCACTTTGGAATGAAACTACATGTATGGTCGATGAAGATACTTGAGAAATGTATTTGCAGACTCAAGAGTTATTGAAGACTAGAGACTGGCGGCGCTGTCGCCTAAGCGAGTCATGGGAGGCAAAATGTGAATTTCACACAGTGTCTACTCGGTGGTAGCTGCTGGAAAAAATCGGTGGCTGAGCAAAACCCTGAAAGTTCGAACAAAATCAAACTCGTCCATAGCATGTTTTCGAACCCCTAACGGTGAAATTCGAGCAGTTCTTCTACAATCTCATCAGTCTTGAAGGGGAAGAATGGTAGGTTGGCTTGGATGAAAGCTTAGATCCTTATAACAAATTAGGCTGTGGAAATTGGGCCTGTTTTAAACACTCCTTGCGTCAATTCCAGCTTCGGAGATAGATTTCATGGATAAAGAAAACAAAAAAAAATAAGAAACTAGGCCAGACACAGTTTCGCACAAGGGTTTCTCTATTCTTGATGTGAGGAAAAATCAGATACCCTTATTCACCACCAGGAAATCCTAAACGTTGGCTTCCATGGTCTTCAGATTTCGTTGAAAAGAAGGGTCGACGTACCGAGAATGTATTCAATAGCGACAATTGTGCCTGTTCTTCCTATGCCGGCCGAGCAATGGACTACAATCGGTTTCGACGTTCCACGCACTCGGGAGAGCAGTTCCTGCAATCATTCTCTACCTAGAGCTTTGCACGAGAAGAAATGACTGACGGCGCTGTTGTAGTCTTATGGATTGGTCGAACATTCATTAGGAATAATAAAGACAACACTGAGCGAATCCCAGAACAATAAAGCACAATTTATAGGCCCCAAAATAGGGCAAACCCAATTAGTACGTGACCAGCGCCGGTTGCCGGCTTCGCCGGCGTCGGGTGTGACGGGTTACGCTGCTAAAATGCCCAAACCTAGCCAGGGATCCTTCCTCACCCGGCGTCAGTCGCCAACCAACGCTGGGCATGGAAGAATCCCTAGCGCTGAACACGTTGTAACGTGCGACTATTTCAGACTGATGCTAAGCTGAATATCGCTCACGTCGAATTCCGTGAGGAACAGCAATGAAAAGAAGGGTGCATGCGTAAAAAAAACAACGGTAGTTGGAACTATTTCTTAATGACGACGTGGCAGTGAAGGAGTCCTACTATATATAAAAGAGTAAGCGATTATGTCTGTCCTTCCGTCTGTCCTCCCGTCTGTCCGTCCGTCTGTCCGTTCGTCTGTCCATTCGTCTGTCCATCTGGCCTTTCGTAAACGTCGAGTAGTAGCCATCCGGGTTTAGGCGAGGTGTCACCTACGTCGTGTTGAGAGGGGTCAGAAGACGTGTCACCGATGTCGCGCCAGGGGTTCCGGATTCAGACGACGTGTCAGACAATGTCGCGCAAAGGACGTCCGGTTTGAGAACACATGTCACCGACGTCGTTCATCAGGTGCCTGGATTCAGAAGAGGTGTCACCAATGTCGCGAAAGGCCTTCCAGATTCAGACGACGTTATGGTTATTTTGTCTTCACTCCGTCTACACGGCCGCATCCACGCCTTGCGTTGTCTACGTACATTCCCAGTGGCGGGGAGTGAATTCGCTCAATCAGTTACGCCACTATTAACGGTAATTCTTTGAATCCGCTCAACCGGCCAGTCGATATGTCATCGTTGTTGGTTGCAAGATCGTGACCATCGATTTAGCTGGTTACTGTTATTGAACGTATTATGGTTTCTTCACCCTAACGCTCCACTTATGTTCCAGCCGTCAAGAGGTCGCGCGTGTCCCACTCTCCACAAGCCCGATGCCAGTGGAGTGATCCGTTTGAGTGCCTGGACTCGTTGCCCTCTAGCGACGTCCCACCATACGTGCGGGTGATTATTGATGCGTTGGTCGAGACGAAGAGACTGCTCACAGAGATCAGCAAGAGGAATGAAGAGGTTATCGAAGAGGACCGTAAGCTAAGAAAGGAGAATGACATGCTTAAGTTAAGAATTGAAGAACTGATGTTGACTAAAAACAATCATGACGTATCTCACTCTCAATTGCCTGTATCGTCGGAGCTGAAAGATGATTTTACTAGTGATCCTGACCACAAACCTTCCTTGGTCATAAGAGGTGTTTCTGAATCTTGCTTCAGTAGTGCCTTCGACAGAATCAAGCACGATTTTGATTGTGTTAATTCGATCTTAGACTTTCTTGATGTGGAGTGCTTCCTCAAAACGGTATACCGTATGGGGAGACCCAACGATAATAGACCTAGGTTGCTCAAGGTTGTATTGCCTACCAGCCGATTTCAGAGGTTAGTCCTTAAGCGCAAGTCCAAGCTGAGATCCTTCTCTCACAAAGGGGTATATATACGCCCTTCATTGCCGCCGGGAGAGAGAAACTTTATAAAAGATCGGCGCCTAGGAAATGATTAACGTGGTGCATCGCAATATCATGTTATTCCTTCTCAATGCTCATCTGAATCGCCAACTGTCCTTACTGATGCTGTATCGCACCCATCTGATCGGCCATCTCTGGGAAACTGAAGGATTGTAACCAGTCGTTTTGCACTTCAGATACTCGTGTGTTACCTATCAAATATTCGTTCATTTGCGAGAAACATTAACGGTTTACGCTTTTTGCTGTGTCACGCAGATATTAGTGTCGTTGCATCGGCTGAAACTTGGCTTAATTCGAATATAGGCGAAAACTCTCTACTTGGTAGCCTATGCGACGCATATGACATGTTAAGGCGAGACCGCTCTACCAAGAGAGGGGGTGGTGTTGGACTACTAGTAAAAAAGTCCCTCTGTCCTCAGCTCATTTTTAGCGAAACCGTGAATAACAGCTATGAGGTTCTTTGCGCGGATGTTATTATTGGAGGTGAGAGCATTCGCCTGGTGGTAGTTTATAGAGCTCCCGGGTGCACGAAGGCAAACTCCGTGCAACACTTAAATCGCTGAGTGACATGCTGTCTTGTAATCACTCCTGCGTTGTCTGTGGAGACTTCAATCTGCCTGACATCGATTGGTATCACTCACCAGATCTTCAGCGCTGCACTCCTACCTCAAGGATTTTTCTTGAGCTATGTCTAAACTTCAAGCTGTCACAAATGGTTATCAGTCCTACTCTAGGGTTCAATACTCTTGATTTGGTTCTAACAAATGATAGGCATGTAGTTCGTTCAGTTTGTGTTGAGGCTCCAATAGGTACTAGTGACCAGGCCATAGTTTGATTCAAACTAAACCTTGCAATAGCCACGAATGATGAGCCTCATCGCTACAGGAGGAACTTTAAGTTGGCTGATTACGATAAAATTTGCAACTACATATGCAATATTGATTGGTACGGTTCTCTAAATTTGGCAAATAGTGTAAATGAAAAATACGAACTCTTCTTGAGTGTCCTTCACCACTGCATTGATCTTTTTATACCAGTGGAAAGAGTAACACATAGGATCGCTCGGTTACCAGCCTATTTGGGGGCTCTGTTCAAAAGAAAATGTGAAGCGTGGAAAGTGGCTAACGCTAGTAGAGGAAGCAGAAGTATTAAACTTTGGTCTAAGTTTACAGTGATCAATAGCCAGTTTGAACGCAAGATTAGGAAATTTTACAGCTCAGTGGAAAGGAAGGTTGTAGAGTCAGGTAATAGGAATGACTTCTTCAGGTTTATGAGAAGTAGGTTACAAGGTAAGGCAAGGGTTCGTACGCTTGTAGGGAGTGATGGTAGCATTGCGAGAAAGAATGCCGAAAAAGTTGACCTTCTGGCCGACGTTTTCAAGCGTTCAGTTAAGAACGTTCAAGATTTTCCAGAGCACGTAAATTGCACGGTCTTCCCAGTTATGGAGGATTCTTTTTGGAGCAGTAAGACCGAGATACTTGAATTGTTACTAAAATGGCCAAAATCATTGTCCATTACGTCCGACCACATACCCCTTTCCTCCCTTCAAGCCGTAGCCCACCTGGGGCCGGATTCATCAAAGTTACTGCAGCAACTTTAAGGGAGAATTGTAAGCGAAAGCTCAGATAACGCGGCCTATCAAGCGATATGGTGAGCGATAAGTCGCGTTATCTGAGCTTTCGCTTACAATTCTCCGTTAAAGTTACTGCAGTAACCTTGATAAATCTGGCCCCTGATTGCAGGACCTCTTGAATACCTTTACAACCTTAGCTTTATGAGGGCAGAAATACCTCTTCGTTGGAAAACATCCTATGTGACTCCGTTACCTAAAAAAAAAAACCCGTATGAGTCGCCGGAAAATCATCGGCCGAATAGTATAAGGTCAGTGTCAGCAAGGGTATTCGAAAAACTACTTAATAAGAAGATAGTTGGTCATCTCAATGACCACAAAGTTATCTCTTACTGTCAGCATGGTTTCCAGGAGGGCAGATCTACAGTAATGGCACTGCTGCAGCCCCTTAACGACAGGACGAATTGGGTGGATAATGGGCTTCCTGTGGATGTAGTTTACTTTGACTTTGCTAAGGCTTTCGACCAAGTTTGTCACAGTCGACTTCTGCTTTGGATGCAGGAGATTGGGATCCATCCAAGAATAACTAAATGGGTTTGTAAATTCATCAAAGATCGAAGGTTTATGGTTCGATTGAATACATGTTTTTCTACGCCAAGACCAGTGCTTAGCGGTGTTCCTCAGGAGAGTGTTCTTTCGCCCGTACTTTTTAATATTTTCACCTACGACCTTCCCACCATTGTCGAGAGTACGGGGCTAGTATGCAGCGCATTTGCGGATGACCTGAAATTGTATCATCGTGTGGTGAATGAGACAGACAGAGATTTAGTCCAGGAAGGCATTAATAACGTCGTGTGCTAGTCCAAAAAATGGGCGTTACCTTTAGGAAGACAGGAAGGAAGGAGGAGAAGACAAATATACTTCACATAGGCCAAAAAATGCACGCTATAAGTACACTGTAAAGGGCAGCCCGGCTAAAGAGGTGAGACAAGTCAAAGATCTTGGCTTTATGATTAATGAGGACCTCAATTTTGATGATCACTGCGTTCAGATCGCTGCAAGGAAGACTAGAGTTATGCACAGCATCTTCAGAGCTTTGTACACGAGGAGGACTGAAATTCTGTTGCGAGCTTACATGATGTACGTGCGCCCAATCCTGGAGTATGGTACGGTGTTATTCAACCCCTAAAAGAAAAACGACATCTCTAAGTTAGAAAGCGTTCAAAACAGCTTCACAAGGAAACTGATGACTAGATCGCTAAGGCTTAACTACGATTCTATTCCAAATAGTGAGTCGAGAAATCTTAATTTTGGCTTACAGTCCCTAGCGGAAGTTTGACTAAATTATGGTTTATAAAATTACATTTGAAATTGCACGTCTAAAACCCAACACGTTGTTCTGTTTTAGGAGCTTTACCACTAGGGGTTGCGCTTGCAGATTAGCTCTTGCCAGAGTAAAGAAGATGTAAGGAAGCACTTTTTGTTAACCGAGCTGGCTCCCAATTTGACGAACTCGGCAAGAAGCATCCTATACCTCTTAAACTATCTACTTTTAAAGCCTTCTTGGACAAGTACCTCTCCTGCAAGACCTCCAATTCATAGCCGGTTTGCTGTCCATCTCACCTCTGTTGTGTTGATTTGTCTTTTACTCTTTTTTTGTCCATGCGTTTCTTTTTTACTTCGTACTAATGCTGTGTACGCCTTGTTTGTGTCTGTTAGTTTGTTCGGCAACTTACACATGGATTCTCCATGTAATAAATGATGATGATGATGATGATGCCAGACGACGTGTCACCGATGTCGCGCCGGGGTTCCGGATTCAGACGACGTGTCAACGATGTCGGGCAAAGCACGTTCGGTTTGAGAACACATGCCACCGACGTCGTTCATCAGGTGCCCAAATTCAGAAGAGGTGTCACCAATGTCGCGAAAGGCCTTCGAGATATAGACGACGTGTCACCGATGTCGCGAAAAGCCTTCCAGATTTAGACAACGCTTCACCGGTGTCGCGTCAGGGGTTCCGGAGCCAGACGTATTGTCAACGATGTCGCGCAAAGCACGTCCGATTTGAGAACACATGTCACCGACTTCGTTCATCAGGTGCTTGGATTCAGAAGAGGTGTCACCAATGTCGCGAAATGCCTTCCAGATTCAGACGACGTGTCACCGATGTCGCGTCAGGGGTTCCGGATCCAGACGTATTGTCAACGATGTCGCGCAAAGCACGTCCGATTTGAGAACACATGTCACCGACTTCGTTCATCAGGTGCTTGGATTCAGAAGAGGTGTCACCAATGTCGCGAAATGCCTTCCAGATTCAGACGACGTGTCACCGATGTCGCGTCAGGGGTTCCGGATCGAGACGTATTGTTAACGATGTCGCGCAAAGCACGACTGAATTGAGAACGCATGTCCCGACGTTGTTCAACAGGCGTCCGGGTTCAGATGAGGTGTCACCGATGTCGAGCCAGGGGTTCCGGATTCACACGATGTGTTACCAGTGAAGGTGGGACCACTAATGGGGGACCGGTTAAGAATGGGGCCCAATAGGGATCGGTAAAGGGTTGACCATTAAATGAGAGCAGTGAAGGGGACCAGTAATGGGGAGCGGTGAAGGTGGGAGGTCCAGTGAAGGGAGACCAATAAATGGGGTAGCAGTGAATTACCAGTCAAGAGGGGATCAACAGGGAACCAGTAAGAGAGCCAATAAAGGGGAGACCATTTAAGGGGCTTCAGTAAAGGGCCCAGTAATAGAACCATTAAAGGGAGACCAGTAAAGAGGACTAGTAAAGAGGATCAGTGAAAGGGACCAATAAGTGGCCAGTATTTTCTCTGTGTCGTCCAACGTGGCGTCAGAAAACGTGCTACAGACGTCGTGCCACGTGTGTCGGCGTGCAAAAGACGTGTCGTAGACGTCGTGACATATGCGTCCGGATTCAGCAAATGTGTTACAGACGTTGTCCAATTTGTATCCGGGTCTAGGGCGCGCGGAGCGCAGTCGGAGGAGGCGCCGGCTGTCGCCTGCAGCCGATACCAGGTTCCTGGTTCGGATTTCCCGCCCGGGCCCACCAGGCCCTCCATCCCTCCGGGGTCGGTGAATTGGTACCAGACTTGTCTTGGAAGGATAAAGCGCTGACTTGTTCATCGGCTGGCCACCGCAAGTCATTGTACGGCCAAATACGCATTCAACTCGCTTCACGACATCCCGTAGAAGTAGAGTGCGTGGCGCATCCCAAAGGGGATTGAATAACGCCGTCCTTTATCCTTTATCCGGGTCCAGAAAACGTGGCACAGATAAGACTTTGCACAGCATCTGTGAGATCTGGTAGGGAGAATGAGTAAAGGAATCGTAGTAATGTTATTCTCGTCGGACTGTGAACTGCATCGGTCTATCAATACCAATTCATTTCATTTGTGTTTCCGCAAAATAAACACTTCAGATTAAGGCTCTCTATGTGTTTCTCGCCATGTACGCCACAAGTACTTCAGATAATGAATCGCGGACGTGCGATAGAGGGTGGGAGCACCCATAAGAGCACTTTTGAAGATTCTATCCTACCGTACCCCGCCGTACTATTCTATATAGCAAAACCGGTTTTTTACTCTAATGAATGAGGGAAAGCCTAAAGAAGACAACAAGACGTCGGGATGTTCTATTATCCGGGTTTGGGGGCGAAGTCCCCAACCAGAAGTTTGGCGGCCAGTAGGCCGCTGAAGGTCTGGCATATAGAAAAAGCTGCGACATACCTTGCAGATGAACATAAGTCATAAAAAGGAAGTAAGAAAGGACGAAAAGACCAACGCGAAGGCTAACCCATCAGCAACTCTAAGGGTAAAGCAAAATTCTATGCGTAGTCCTTTGGAGAAAGCAAACCCCATCCTTACTCCTGTGTGGAAAGCAACGAGGTGACGGTAAACGCGTAAAATACGGAACAGGAATGCGCACAAGACAGAATCTTGAGTTGTTGCATAGCTGTACCGTATGCAACGGAGAAGTACGCTGCTGCGCTAAAGCGGAAAACGTCTCATCTTGAAAGCAGAGTCACAGTGTGGCACCACAGAACAGATCCGAGAAGGAACGAAAATGTATAACCTTTCGCATTCGGATGCTGTCAGCGCGCGATCGAGCATCCTTTTGATCCGTACCGCAATCTTACCTCCGTTCATTCGCCATTCTCCTATGGATCCTGCCCGTATTCTGCTCTTACTCGTCCGCCTGCAACCAAGGCCTCTATTCCGCTAGCTCATTCGCCTTATTTACTGTTTGTTCGAACTTATCGGAGATGCGTCCCACTAGATCACACCGTTCTGACCCACGTTTCCTCTGTCTGCTACTAGTTCACCAGCCGTATTCGCGACTACAATCACCCTGGTGGCCCACCCTAGGGGCTGAGAAGGAAACTGTGTAAATCGCCGCTGGACTTGGTTATCCATTTATGCATTCTTCGTTTTTCTCCTTCAGGCTATCGACAGCTGGGTGGCCTGTGTCGATAGTCTGCAGTCCACCCCATCGATCGCCAGTTACTTCAATTTCCAACATGAGTTCGCCCTCTCACTCGTCCTCTCTTCCATCCAAAAGAGTTCGAATAAGACCTGCCTCCCCAACGCATCAGCCACGATCTTCGCGAACTTTTGATCGAGTGGACAAGATTGTCGGAGAACTACCTAACTATGCGGGAATTCGTCGACTCTGTTAGATGAAACACGACATGACAGAGATCAACCGCAATTGCATCGAAGTCCTACAGGATAACAATCGTTTAAGGAGAAAAATGTCAATCTTTTGCAAAAATCAACGGCCTCTTGTCATCTAATCCTAATCTCGTTCAATTTAGTTTTACTGTTGCCTCTGGTCTTGTTTCTGATAACAGCAATATAAACTCGAAAATTTTTATTCAAATTTCGGAAAATGCTGAGATTAACAGGTCTGTTGTAAGCATTGGTTTGCCTGAGCCGAACTCTCACGATCCTATTAAGAGGGCTCAAAAGGATATCTTAGTGTGAATCATACTTCATCATTTTTAGATATAGAGTGCTGTCCTCTCAGACCCCGCACTCTGCGTCCCAGCCGCGTCCCATTACGAACGAAACGACTGTTGTGGGACGAGTCTGGGACGGAAGGGCGTAAATAGGTACGTGGCTGGGACGAAACGGCTGTTGTGGGACGCGGCTGGTGTCTGAGCTACAGCTGTTTATAGGATGGGTCGTGTCGTTCAGAGGTGTATTCGCCTAGTTAAAGTTGTTTTGCCTGCGAGCAAATTTCAAAAGGAAGCTGTTAAGCGTGCTCCTCGTCTCCCCTTTTTATCGCAACAGGGGTATTCCTTTGCCCCTCCTTAATAAAATAAGAAAGACCGGAGGCAGGTGGGACGTTGCGCTAGGAATGATCGTACCAATGTTGTTTGCGATATCAATACTGATATCAGTACTGGTAGTGCTTGTGCAAATATTACCTGTTAGGATACAAATTGTGCTCCTTGTCCTGTGACCTTTACTCAGGAGAACCAATAAAATTTCGCAGGAATTCGGAAACTGTCGTAAAAAGCCTTATTCTCAACGTACGTTCCTTGGTTAAGAAAAACGCTGATGTACCTCTAACAGTACCTCTAACACTAGCACAAGAGAGCTTTCACCTGGTATTTTTAATGGAAACATGGTTGCGAAGCACTGCTGAGTTAGGCTCTGAAACTGGTGATGTTGGATCGCTTTAGTCCGCGTCGAGAAGGGACACAACACATAAAAAAGGGGTGGTATCCTAATATACAGAACCACTATAATCGCACTTGCAGTGTTTGAGCAAACAATCCCAGATTCCTATGAAATCGTTATAGCGGATGTTTTCATAAGAAACAAAACTAGTAGGTTCATTCAGGTGCGTCGTGCACCCAGTTGTTCGGCTATTTCATCAGGCTCAGGAAGGCAATCACTGACCACTGTGCGTACTGTGCCGTAGTTCTTCTCGGTGACTTACTTCAACCGTATGGCATTAACTGGAACGACGTACGCCGTCCTCCGTAGAGTCCGCGGTGTCAAAGGAGTTCCTGCTCACGAGTTTTTTCAATTAGTTTCTAAGCCATCAAAGTAAAATCCATTCTTGGATTTAGTTTTCTGCAATGTGTAAAAGCTCACAAATAATTTAGTTGTCGAAGGCACTATAGGTAATGCTGATCACGCAAAGGTGTGCTTTTGTTCTATCTGAACCTACGAAAACTCCGGCCAAAGACCAGGACCAGGACCACTAGCAGAGACTTTACAGAGCGGATTGCCTTGCGATACAAGCACACATAGATTTTGTAGTTTCGGATGTTCGTTTAGGACTTAAAGATGATGGCATTTATTATTTATTTATTTATTTGTTTATTTATTTATTTATTTATTTATTTTTTAATGTATATAAGACCTACGTGTAACAGAGGAAGCAAAACAAAAACAAAGACCAATCAACACTCAAACCATTAACCACATGACCTAGTGCTCGACTAGCTTATTTGTAGCGATACGCTTGATTTCAGCGGATGCTTGGGGTGAGGCAGGAACACCAAATCTGGGCTCTACCAAAGCAGAGACCACTCGACAGGTAAACTCAGGTTGGTGCCGGCTCAGCTGACATGTATGAGTTCTTCATTGGCATCTTGCATTAGGTAATAGGGGCATACGTTTCTATGGTAAGAGCAGCGATTTCGTCTAGCAAACTTCCAAACTACTTGTTAAGTGTGCTTCTGAAACGTAATCAGGTCCATGTTGAATGTTAGGTCTAACAAGGGAAGGGTCTAAAGCTTATGTCTGAACTGGGGAAGCGAGTTATATAGGGAGAATCCTAACCCCTCAATTAATATGAAAATGTGTTATTTTTTACAAAGTCGTTAAACCCAAGGAGTAGGGGTCGCAATGGGATACGGCGCGGCACGCGTTTGGGGGTCTTGTACGCCTGCGATGCTTCTGCAAGCAGTGGCTCGGGGTGCAGGTGGGTAGTGGATTGACCCATGCGAGGGAGGTCAACGGTTTGGTTTCTCTGCGCTGTTGCATCTTTGCATTTCAACTGATTGATTGAAATTTGGGAATTCCGACGCCTATACCGTTTTCAGTCGTTTTTTGCGCATTTTTCCAGTTGTACGCTGTGGAGAGTAACTTTCTTGTAACTTATTTATTACTGACTGGTTTTCTAAGCACAGGACAATGAGAAAGCTATTCAACATAGTGTTGTATGAACGCTCAACACCAGTGATAGACAGGCACAAAGGGCATGAAACAGAAGCACTGGTCATAATGCGGACGGAGTATAAAACCTACAGGCTCCTCTCAGTCTGCTTCCCTACATGACATCGGATCAATGACATCGGGAAAAACAATCCTGCTCAAGTTTTCAGAGAGACCAGAATGTGACGTCGTATAACCAGTTTTTAACTAGGCATAAGCAACTAGCTTTCCACGCGAGGATGCACAGGATTCGGTACACCGGCGGCACGACCTTCAATGTCGTTATAACAAATCCATGAGCTATCCGCAGCTTCGACACTTACCTTCAGGATGTTGTCCTTTTTGCAGGTCAAAAGTAAGCACAATGTCGTGCACAATGACGTGGGAGTGAAATCGCTTCTTAAGCGACTTCATGTAACGGAAGAAGCCCACGTCGGCTGGTTGAATGTGGCCGGTGGCACACACGAAGGTATAGTCCGAATGCTCAAGGTCTTCCCTTGGGGTATAGTAGCTTGGGCGGAAACAAACTGTGAGGCCTGTAGCCTTTCTACGCTGCCAGTATTGTGCCCAGTGCTGCTTCATGCACTTTGTACCTGTGTATCACTGGTGCTGAACATTTATCACCATGTTGAGTACCACAACGTACCGCTGGAGAAATGGGCAGAAAACGTCTGAAAACGGTATAGGCGTCAGAATCCCTCAAATCTCAACCAATCAGTTGAAATGCAAAAGGGCAGCAGCGCAGAGGAACCAAACCCCTGACCTCCCTCGCACGAGTCAACCCTCTACCCACCTGCGATCAGAGCCACTGGCTGCAGACGCATCGCGGGCGTACAAGGCCCCCAAAACGCGTGCTGCGCCGTATCGCATTGTGACCCCCTACTCCTTGGGTTTAGCGAGTTGGCAAAAAATAAACACATTTTCAAACCAACTGAGGGGTGAGGATTCTCTCTATACGACTCGCTCCCCCCGTTCTGACATACGCTTCAGACCCTTCCCTAGATACCCAGTCTCGCTTGCGGAGACTCAACATTCGCGTACAGTAATAGCAAAAAAAGCTGAGATTCTAGCTCAAGAGTCCTTAAAATATGTTCCGCCTTCCCAACATTTTCAGTTTCAGGAGGAAGCATGGCGCAATCTTGACTATTTGCACGCCACAGCAATTTCGTTACCGTGCTCTTTCATATCTGTTTCAAACATCTTAAAATGCTTTATTAGCAGCAATGTGAACGTTTCAAATACTACCCGAATTTTTAGGACACCCTGCACTTTCCGCAATCCGAAGTGTGTTTTTGAGTTTTAAAATCAAAAAGAAGCAGAATTCAATCAAAACGGCCACTTTGTGAAGAAATTATAGCAAGTAAACAAGCGAAACAAAATCAATCGAGTGTAAAATGCAAAATTTTGGACGAGTGCATGGCGCATTCCATGCCGCTAATATGTCAAAAAATTTCTATTTTCCCTAGCTTTCATAAGGGCCTTTAACTTCTTCAGTACCTTTATGTGAGCAAAATTATCAGTTTTCAAACAGTGTATGCATTTTTTAAGACACCCTGTACATTAAACTTAAGTAAGTAGTAGTCGTACAGTAGTAGTAGTAGTAGTAGTACAAAGTAGATTTAAGCGTTTCTTCTTTTCAAAAATCATTAATAGACACTACCTAGGCCTTTACGGCAAAGAGCAAGAAATACGAACACATCGTCGAGGCTTACGCAATAGGGAAAGTTGGTCCGTCCAAATTTCATGCTCAGAAATGAAAATGAATATGGAAGTCTGATGGGATACACAGATAAGAGGACGGCATATACGTTGAATTCGGATCGAATTGTACTTGCAATTCCTAGTAGAAGTGAGCTCCAACGAGCGCAGAACTGAAAACTTGCCAAATGTGACAACAAGAGACGATAGGTTGAATACAATGGAGTAGTAGGGAAGGGTAAAGAGGGATTAAGTGGACAGACAGGCGGCCGCAGTGTTTCTTCAGGGCATATCAGGTTAGCGCAATTGCGACACAATACCACTACATCAGCGCTCGAGCTGATGCTGCAACAATTTAGCAGCGTCGTCATTTGTTGAGAAATTTAAGTGAAAAATCAAAGAGTGTTATTGTTCAGCATGAAAGGGGTTACTCCCAGAAAACTGAGCAGCAAACGCTGTAGAACATCGTTGTCATTTCTGGAGGAAGTGCTCGCTTCAACTACTTGAAATTTATCTGTCTGTTCACCTGACGCTCTTGATGCTTCGTACACAGAGCCTCTGCTTCGTGTCTAACTAGCTGACGCGTTTTTTTACTATACCAATAAGCTTAAGCAAGGATTTTCATGTCTGCACTCGCAGGCGGAGCGTACTCTTTACTAAAAGTCTGGTTGTTTCGAATTTGATAGTTGGCAGCCGACCAGAAAATGAATGAAATAAACTGTAAACGTGGAATTCTTATTTTCACTCTCCTGCCAACGAAGTGGAGAAATGACGGACATCAATTGCAGCTGAAAGAGTGATAATTTGTCCGCTGAAAATGACAAAAATGACGGTTGAGAATTTTGCAGCAGGTTCAAAGTGGATACTTTCCTGTCAAATTGGGTATCAAATGAATTGTCGTAGGACTAAAAATCTTAAAAACATTGAGAGAAGTAAATTTAAGCAAAGACAATGATTTCAAAATTTGACTGAAGAAGTCCAGTTTCGCTTGAGGGCCCAATTATGGGAGACACAGCGAGGGATGTCGGTCAGGTCAGCGCAATTAACGGGCTGCTTAATTTCGCTTCTAGTTTTAAGGCTTCTACCCATTCAAAAATAGTAACTGCATGCCATATTATAGATCAAACTATGCTAGAAGCCACTGAAATTTTTTGTTAGGAAATCTTTGTTTTGAAACAAGTCGTCATGATGCGACGCAAAAAACGCGTTTTTGCGTCGCAAACGTCGTTTGGTTGAATGTTTAGCGGCGGTACTGTACGACTCCCTCTCTCCGTTCAGACATACGCTTCAGACCCTTTCCTTTTCAGAGCACGAAATCTCTTGCATGATGTTTCGTAATCGTTTCATTATTGTCCTTTACAGTACTTCGCTGTCATTAGCAACTCACTATTGAGTTGGTATTGGCTCTTTGGGGACTTAATGCTGTTTTTTGTTTGTTCTGGAAGCGCAAAGTAGCTCTGGGGAGGGCTCCCTTGTAAGGCAGCCAAATACGATATCTTTTACGTAGCGCTGGTATGTTACACTTCATTGGTGAACTAAGCTAGGCGAGATATGATGTAATTGGGGATTCATGTGCCTTGCTACCAGAGCATATAAACACTTAATTCAATGTGAGGCGCTCCAAGCTGCTTTGCGTGACTTCAATTGGTCAATGAAATAGACGCGGAGTTACTGATGTGTTTCATTTTTAAGAGGTTGCGTGCCTCTATTATATCACTTATCCGGTTGTATCCGAATAGGATATCCGAAATCTGGCTCGGCCGAAAATGGTGTTATTTGAATCAGCCGAAGATCCGGAGTTTTCGAAATGGCCTCATCTGAATCATCCGAAGATCCGGGGTTTGAAAAAATAGCCTACACGAATCATCCAATTATCCGGAAAATCGGTGTCGGTTCCAATGTTTACTGGGCAGTATATGCTGCGGAACTGCCCCTCGACTGTGATTGGTCAATGGGGCGGGGATGTGGCGAAGGAGGAATTGCAGCAGGTCCTGCGGAGGTACGGCGCCGTTGCGAAATGACTCTCCGAAGCGGGAGGTGCCGCAGAGGTACAGCGAAAGTACTGCAGGAGCATTTGCTCCTCTCCTCGGCGCCGGCCATTGGCTGGACACGCCCTACTCCATAACAGTTGCAAGTGGAGTGCTGCCAAGGTGCTGCGCGTTGCAGCAACCAACTGTCCAGGTACTGCCCGGGTACTGCGGCACACATGGGTCCCACCCCGATTTTCTCTGCGCAAGCACAGTAACCCGAAGTGACGCAATGCGTCTCGTGAAGTGTGAGGTCGTTGCGCCTGCTGTGGGATAGGGCAACTCCATTGGTTTTCACTTGTTTTTCGCGATCTTCCGCGTCGTTGCTATCGTTTTTCGTTAGTTGTTTGTTCTCGTTTCGTAAATTTACTTTGTTTAACATGTGCTTTTGAGGTGAAGGGGCCGTCCCAGAGTCGACTCCTCGTCGGTGTTGGAGGCAAACTGCCGGAGTTTGGTGAGTCAGAGCATACTGTTTTAGTGATTGAAATGTGGTTTAAAAATGTCTGTGGGGCTGTGTAAGCTGCAGTCAGACGCCTGCTGCATACATTTTTGCTTGCAATACATGAGTTTTTGGGCGCTATGGGGCTGGGGGTTAGTTTGTTCATAGGAGTAGACTTCTTCATTTTTCTTTTTTCCGTTTGTTTCGTTATTTGAAGTTGTTTAACATGTCTTTTCAGGTGAAGAAGTCGTCGCAGAGCCAGCTGGTCGTCGGAGCGGAAGGACAGCAGCCGGAGTTTGGTGCGTCGGAGTCGGAGGACAGCCACCGAGTTCGGGTGAGTTAATAAAATATGTTTTAGTAACGTAAATGTATTTTTAAAATGTATGTAGTGTATAGGGGTATGCAAGCAGCGGCCAAATTGCTGCCTGCATAGTCCTAAGCCCAGTCCTCGTACATTTTTTGGTTGCAGTACATATATTTCTGTGCGGTAAGCGCTCGGGGAGGGGGTGGCATTGGAATTTTGCCCTATAGTCCGTTATGTATTGGTCGAAATTAAATACTTCCCCACAAGAGTGGTGTGTTCTACCACAGTACAAAGTGACCTCCTCGACCCCATTTGCGCCAAGCATATAGGTGAGAATCCCGTATTTATTTTGTATGTGAACAATCACGCAGGTTAAAATGAATACAAACAAACAAACAAACAAAGACCATGTTAATCAACAGGAAAACGCAGATAACGATAACTAGTACAAACACGAACAACTCGGCAAGCCATTAAGAAGCTTCTTTGAGATACCGGTCAAAAAGATTTTGTATTGCCTCAATGAATTTGGCACAACGATTTTCTTAGAGAACTTTAGGAACTCGGAACCAGCCCGATGTGTAAAAAATGCCGGTCTTATATTAGTTCGAGTTGTTGTTATTTGTATCTTATTTCGACCACCTCTAGTGCTGGAAAGTGATGCAGTATAGAAATCTCGGAGACGAGAGCCCAAAGTACCATTTATCAGCTTATGCATTGTGATTAAGTTGTATCGTCTTCTACGGCAAGCAAGACACTGCGACTTGAAGATCTTGTTATTTTCATCGGCAGGGGAATGGTGGTGTAATCACAGCCATGTACTCTTATCCAGAGCTTTCTTGTGAAACTGTTTTACACAGACTTTAGCTTAGCGAATTCAAGCTTAAGCTTATACTTACAAGGGAAGGGTCTGAAGCGTATGTCTGAACGAGGGAAGCGAGTCATATAGGGAGAATCCCACCCCTCAATTAGTTTGAAAATAAGTTTATTTTTTGCCAATTCGCGAAACCCAAGGAGTTGAGGGTCACAATGGGATACGGCGCAGCACGCGTTTGGGGGCCTTGTACGCCCGCGATGCGTCTGCAGCCAGTGGCTCGGAGCGCAGATGGGTAGAGGGTTGACTCATGAGAGAGAGGTCAGGGGTTTGGCTCCTCTGCGCTGCTGCACTTTTGCATTTCAACTGATTTCACATCCTTCTTCATGTTTTTCCACCACTTCCAGCCGTTCGTCTTCGTTAACTTCAAGTTGACGTGTTTCGAAGTCCTTGAGTATGCTGGCCATCCTTTCGGTCAGGTTGGTGTCATTCCCTTGAAGGCTCATTATCTAAAGATGGACCACACTTCAGCGTGAGCAAGTGGATCACCACTCGAGCATCGTCGACATTGTTGGTGTAGGTTTTAGAGAACCTCCAGCAGACTTCTGATTCAAGATGACAGGCCAAGATGAGAGAAAGAGTGTATCGACGCCGTTTAGCTTAATTTGCGGGATCCGCACGTACACCTCGTTTCTCATTTGAACCATCTCCGACGTCACAACGTGGTCTCCTTTAAAAATCCGAGCAGGATGGTTTTTCCCGAAGCCTTTGGTTCATGTATGAAAACAGACTATGAGGAGCCTGTAGCCTTTATACGCTACCTGTAAGGTGCCCAGTGGTGCTTCATGCACTTTGTACCTGTGTATCACGGGTGTTTAACATTTATACAGCACCATGTTGAAAACCGCAACGTATCGCTGGAAAAATGCGCAGAAAACGTCTGAAAATGGTATAGACGTCAGAATCCCCCAAATCTCTACCAATCAGTTAAAATGCGAGAGTGCAGGAACCCAGAGGAGCCAAACCCCTAACCTCTCTGTGAACCTTCTACCCACCTGCGCTCCGAGCCACTGGTTGCGGAAGCATCGCGAGCGTACAACCCCCCCCCCCCCACGCGTGCTGCGCCGTATCTTATTGTGACCCCCTACTCCTTGGGTTTAAGGACTTGGCAAAAAATAAACACATTTTCAAACCAATTGAGGGATGATGATTCTCCTTATATGACTCGCTCCCCCTCCCCCCGTTCAGACATACGCTTCATACCTTTCCCTTGTTAGGGCTTAACACAGTGGTACCATATTCAAGCACAGGCCTAACATATGCTTTGTAGGCGACAGCATTTGGATGACTGAATTTGTTTTTAGTGACTTAAATATGCTGTGCACAAATCTATTCTCTCTCTTTGCTATCAATTCGCAAAGTTCTTTAAATGATAGTGCTGAGTCTAGAATAAATCCCAGGTCACGTAAAGTAGTTGTACTCCCAAACTGAAATTCACCAAGGTGATAGAACTTTTTGTTAATTTGCTCACCAAGGTGTAGTATTAGGATTTTTGGCCTGATAGTGGAAGATTCCACCTTACTGACAAGTCCACCATAGCATAACTGCAGACTGAAGAGCAACGTGGTCGTCCACACCGATGATATTTTTGTAAATTTTTATATCATCAGCAAAAATTTTGCAGGATGCGCCATATTGATCGATCAAATAGGGAATCTCAGATGTGTAAATATTGAAAAGGATTGGAGAGTGAACACCTCCTTGAGGGACACTGCTAGTAGCCAGAAGTGGTTCAGAAAATGATTAGTTAACTCTAACTTGAAAATATTTATTCTTTATAAAGTTTCTTATCTTACTAGTTATTCTAGAATAGATACCATTATTTTCAAGCCGGAAGGTAAGCTTGTTCAATGGAGCTTTATCAAAAGCCTTCAAAAAACAATAAAACAAAAAAATCAAAGTAGACAACGTCTACATCAATACTTTCGTAGAGAGCTTGGGTCCATTCGTTTAATGTTGACAATATTAATGTCTTAGTTAACCTAGCGGTTCGAAAGCCATGTTGCTTGTTGTTGTATTTCTTGTTGTATTTAAGTGACAAGTGCTTCGCGCGACTTTGCAACATCACTGACCTATGGAAAGTAGTTTTTGTAAAACATAAAATTCGCTAACATCTCGGACCTGGTGCGTACTTATCGTCATCAAGCCATTCACAATTTCCATGCATTCATCATAGACATTCTATCGGGACTGGCCATTAACCTTATTGGTTTGTGTTGCGCAGTACTTCTGTCTCTCAGGTTGCTCCTCCCCAACCGTTCTCATGCTCAACAGCTAGCATTTCCAGATATCCTTGACATGTCTTTCAAACTCAAATTTTCGCTCACTCGTTTGCCCTTCTTCACAACCTCTTAGTGGTATTACCCTTGCTCACGGCAGACGTCGGTGAAACGTATTCAGAATTAGGACGCTTGTTGCGCGACGTATGGATCCGCCTTCTAGATCCAGAAGCTCAGAAGACCCGCCTTCAAAATCCAGAAGCTCGGAAGCGCTCGCAGTCGCCGCTGTGTCGAGCATGAAGAGGCTATGCATATGGCAGATTATTTGTTCTCCATATGAATTCCCTTACGGTTCCCTTCCTGTTGGTTCCTCGTCCTGGTCCATTCTTTCAGGCAGATTCTTCCCCCCTCTGGATCCTCCTTGCTACTCCACCCCAGTTAAGTACCCCTCCCACGCTCATGACACGACAACGGCGAGGGAACGCCCATTGCGCGACATCGGTGTCACATCTTCTGAATCCAGTCTCCCTTACTAGTAATGGATCCCCTTGCTGGTCTTCCCTACTTCCCTCCTCTGATAGATAACTCCCTATGTCCCTCCTTATTACCTAAACCCTTCTTGGTGCCACCTCCTGGCCTGCTTCATTGTGTTCCCTATCGATCCTCCCCCATCCCGGTGCCTCCTCAGGTCGTTTCCTCTTGATCGCTGTCGGTTCTCCACCCTCGAACTCCTCCTTCTACTCTTACTCCTTTTGTGGTCTTAACATGCTAATGGCACGAAGTCGGCTTCTGAATCTGGACGCTCAGAAACGCGGTGCTGTTGTGTTAAGCAGTAAAGGGTGCGCTTCCCCTGCTGCAGCAACATCCCACTTTCAATAGCAATTTTCGCCCACGCTGTAGATGATGAGGCTTATTTCACTTAGGTTAGATCACTCAAACGTCATCGATCGCAAACTCAACTATATACCGATAGATCCATTTTGGGAGAGGCTTCAATTTTTCAAGTCTTGGATCTCGTTGTTTCCTTTTGGGAGTGAGTTAGTTTGAAATCGTTGGAGCTTCGAAGCTTCTATTCATATTTTGGCTCAGATTTTGGGTAAAAATTCCATTTCGAGTATTTGGAGTGGTACTGGTTGTGGTATTTTGATTAACCACAACCCTATCCTAATCACAATAAATTGTGTCGTTGCGGAAACGAACAGATCGGGTGAAGGAATTCTGTCAGACTCCTTCCTCATTCGCCGTGGATCTCTGACACGTTTCACAGTTCAGTGGATGGACATGGTGCTCTATCATACCTAGGCGAAAATTTGATCACACAGAAAAGGTTGTAGACAATAGAAAGCTCTTTAGCACACCTAGCTACAAACTGGATCCCGTACGCAAGAAGTTAGGTAGTACTGATTTTGAGATATATCACTTTCATCTCAAACTGACTCTTTTCAAACAAAACTGGACATTGGACTCCTTGAGTTGGATCTAGGCAAACTCGATGTTTCTGAGGCGACATTTAGCATGTTCGAAATATGGTCGTCTCCCAGGTTGAATTAGAGTCTTTCTGAAAAAGTTGGAATATCTTTTTATATTCTGAAAATTTAGCATGACATTCTTTGAAAGTTTTATTTCACCTTCTAAATAGGAAAACATATGTTTGAAAATTTAGAGCAGTTTTATTTTTCAAGAAAAAAATAATGAATAAAGCTTGTTTAAAGCGCAAGAAGGCAGAACAATTTTATAGCGCTAAAAAAAGAGAATATGCAATGCACTCGTCTGGGATGTTGGGGTTTTCATTTGATTGATATCAAAACTTCTGTTTGCGTGGAATTACATACTTGTAGACTCTACAACAAAAACCATTGTAGAAAACGCAGTTATCATTTTGCTGTCCCAAGTAAGCTGCATTTACACAACCATCTAAATTAAAATTGCGACGAGTGTGTACATGGTGTGGTTGCTTTGTTTGACATCCTAAAAGTTGTTGCATTTTTGTACTCAAGAATAGGCTTGTACGACAATTTTGCTTAAAAACTTAAAATATTATAAAAAATTTTACAGTTTATTCTGTTATCGATGAGACAGGTAAAAAATTCAAAAATGTCATGCCAAATTTTCCTTGGACAACAAATTGTTCAAACTTTCTTCAGAAGTTTCTAGTTTAATTTGAAAGGCGTTCGATTTGATTTGTAAAATGTTCACTTTCATTCTAAGAACTTGCTGAGAGCGCCCGATTCGACGTGGAAATAGTATATGAGATAGCGATAACTGAACTAGAGGAGATTCCAACAAACAACAAATTGCTCCTTGCAAAACAAACATGCATAAGATAAGCCAAAACCTACCTATTTTTCTTCTGTTTCAAACTCTATGCTAGCGCAGTCTGATTGTTAGATTGGAGTGTATGCTATGCGGTTCTTGTCACAATCTATTTGAAAATTTCCTTCATAGGTTTGTGTTGGTGTTTCTTAAAGCGAAATCCGATCAAGTTTGAAGCTCATTTGCCGAAACATTGAATTGATGCTAACTAGGGAAGGGTTTCTACCTGACTACTGGCCTGATTTTTTTAAGCAACTTACTTACAGAAACACTATGACTTTGCCATAGAAGTCCCTACCGCTAGTGCGATTAGTTTGGATGGCGAAAACAATCCTGCGCCGCAGTAGCAACCACAACAAACACAAACAGAAGCTCCGAATACTCACTTATTGCATGACTTGTACTTCTGAAGATCCGAAGTTTGTTGGAACCGTTGTAGTATTTCATTTACTGTACGAATGTAATGAAGTTGACAGTAAATAAATTTGTATAACTTTATCGAACTCTTACCACAGAGGAATTTTCAGCAATGCTAACGCTAAGCCGAACTTGCGCGCACCCTTCATTACTTGAGCACTACCTTCACTCGAAATGAGTACCTCCACCGCTGGTAGTACTCTCACTATACTCGTGCTCCTAACAGTATTCTCACCACCAACTCCCACTACTTCTAGTTTTTCCACTCTTTACTAGTACTTTAACTTCACCTCCACCGACCACTGTAACACCAGAAGTGGTGTTATAGTGGTCGGTGGAGGTAAAGTCGAAGGAAATAGTGGGAAAACTAGAAATAGTGATAGTTGGTGTTGAGAGTACTGTTAGGAGCACGAGTAGTAGTGAGAGTACTACTAGTGGTGGAGGTACTAATTTCGAGTGACGGTAGCGCTCAAGTACTGAAGGGTGCGCGAAAATTCGGTTCGCGTTTTTGAGCAGCACGTGCTGCAGGATGCATGGGAAGACTGGGAAGACTCCTCCAAACTGAGTAGGATGTGCTGTCCAGCTCAGCAGGATGTGCTGCCTATACTTGTGCTCGAATAATCGAATTCGAATAATTTATTCAAATTCGATTTTCGATTATTTGATTACTCGAGTTTTGAAAATTCGAACAATTATTCGAATTCGATTATTCGAGGTTCGCAATTTCGAATAATTATTCGAACTCTGTTACTCGAGGTTCCAAAATTCGAATAATTATTCGAATTCGATTATTCGAGGTACGAAAATTCGAATAATATTCGAATTTCGAATACGTGGTTGTTTCGAATGTGCCACAATGATGATTTTTGTAAGCGACGTTCATTCCGGTGACGATTGTTTTCGACTGTAGAGGAGCTCACCGTTACGAAAACGCATTCAATATCCTACTATACATATGTAGAAGAGTAGTGTGTGTGCGCGCGTGCGTGTTTCCATCCGTCCATCACAACTGGCGAGGGGGCATGGCATATTGGCGGTACTGACTGCAGTTGATGGCGATCGACTGCGGACCGAAACTTCAGCCCTTGAGGTAGTCGATCTCGCTGAACACAAACCTGAAGTTTGTTTTTGAAATTATCGGTTGAAGTTGATCAAGCTATTGATTTTCTATGGGGAATTCGTTGAAGCGAATCAATTGTATGACCGGTCTTCGTCGATATTTTCAAAATCCAACTTCACATTTGCATTCTCTGCGACCACGACTGTCATCAATGTCGTACACTTGAATCCTCTACGAAACTTGCACAATAAACACAAATTTCGACGAAAAATTAAAAAATGGATTCAAATTCGTGTTCAGTGACCTCGATTACCTCAGGCCTGAAGTTTCGAGCTTGTTGAGTGATGTTCACGAAAAATCGATAATTTGATTTACATCTCTTGATGGCAACCATTACTCAAACACTAACTTAAGATTCGTATTCAGGGACCTCGATTACTCTGGGGCTGAAGCTCACAGTTTGCATATACAACACGATTATACACCATTTTCTGTTAAAATTCAAAGTTTTCCAAATCGAATTCAACGTTGTTACACGGGGAAGATTCCAGAAGAACGTTGAAATTTATTTCAAAAGCATTGAATTTCGACTGAAATTTTATATGACTCCACGATTAGATTGGATGCCGATTCAAAAGCTTTACAATTGGCGTAGATGATTTGCACATGTATTTCTGTAGGAATTTTTTGCAGGATTTTTTTGCAGGAAAAAAGTTCTCATGTCTTGCCATCTTAACGAAGATTGGAAACGGTTCTTAAAAGATATTGAATATCTCCATTATCTTTTTTTTTCAAGAATTCAATTCTTTTGTTTTGTCTATGGCGAATGTTGTCCTTGAACTTACTTTACCACACTTACTTGAACCTACACAATGCGCTTTTGAAGTGAGTAAACGATATCAAACGAATTTGGTTAACACAAAAATCGCATCTAAAATTATAGGTTCACCCCCAATTTGTCCATTAGTACCCGAAGAATTTGCTGCTCAGCAGTGTTACCGTCGTATTCCTCACTATCGAAAGTCTCTATAGAAGAAATCTAAGCAGTTTATCTTATCAGTGCAGGATACCACGAACTTTAATTGAAAATTTAACGAATTGAGACTGGTGCAAAATATAAGTTCACTTCTTAAAAAAAACCTGATTAATCACAAAAGCGAACAATGTAGGATGAGTACTTCGTCACATCACCTTTATCGCAACCATATCAAAAATTCTATTTCACATACTACTGATTAGGTTATCAATAAAATTCGCTCAAAATTGGCTCATGCATGAAGTATGGCGTTCTTCAGATCAGAAACCGAAGTGTAAGTGGTTCCATTTTTGTACACTTTGTGTAAAAGAATGCCCTACAAGTTCTTTGTTGGGCTGAGATCTGAGGACAACTAGGCCACTCCAAAAGTTGAATTGTATTGGAATTTAGCCAACCTCTTATAAACCTTGGGGAACAGGTACAGAATAACTACACTTGCAAGGTTCTTATTCGCATTGGCGGGTACCTTTACCACAAGGTACCTAAAGCATCGATAAGGAACAAATACCTGGGTCTTCACCATTGGCTTCTCGCAGAAAATTCTTTAATATTTGTCGGGTTTAAAAGTTAATCCACCACTCGCGCTTTGGAGACTCCAAATCTTTTAATCTGCGTGCTTCTCAAACAAAGGGTGAGCCTGAGAAGATTCTTATCAGTCGGCCTAGGCTGAAGGTGGCCCTTTCTCCTGATAGGGCAGCCAGCGCATACCTCAAGGCGACGAGATGTATGCCGTCCTCCTTTTTCCTGGGTCAGCTTGAGCGACTGTTAAAAAGTTGCAGTTGAGTTATGAAGTTTAACACATTACAGCTTACAGCACATTACAGCCGGCTTATTTGATTCGGCCTAACAAACTTTTTATTCATGCCTTAATTAGTCACTAATCAGACATTGGTTTATCTCGCTCTATGTATGTCTTCGTGTTGTCCTTTGACATTGCTTTGACTCGCTCTATGTGTGTCTTCATGTTGTTGTGTTGTTGTTCTACTTTTCTGGCGCTTGCGCTTATCGCGAACGAATTGAATAAATAAATAAAATAAACCTGCAGTTGACTGCGATACGTGTATGGATGCATTATCTTGCTGAAAAAAGAGGTTGGGCCTACGAAATCGTCTGAAATATGGCAAATAGTGATCTCGGAGCAACTCCTGGTAGTCTTCACTGTTCATCCTACACGAGACGAACTTCCGAGACGAACGAGACAAGTCCGCATCCAGAAAACGCAGCCCAACCACGAGACTTCCACCGCCAAAGTTGCGCCTAGATGCAACTCGACCTCTTTTCTCAGATCTCTACAGTAGTGTAAAAACGCGGAATCTTGATGGGCCCGGCGGGTACAGACATTATTGGAGAGATTAGAAGGAGAGAAGCGAGTATTCAACAGGCGCAACTTTGTCGGTGGAAGTCTCACGGTTTGGGCTGCGTTTTCTGGATACGAACTTGTTGCCTTGGAGTTCGTCTCGTGTGGGATGAACAGCGAAGACTATCAGAAATTGCTCGGAGACTACCTTTTGCCATATATCAGAAGATTTCGTAAGCATAACCTTATTTTCCAACAAGATAATGCATCTTTACACGTATCGCAGTCAACTACAGGTTGACTTAACTCCAACAGAATTCAAATTTGAAGTGGCCTAGTTGTTTTCCAGATATCAACCCTATAGAGTACTCGTGGGTCATTCTTGTACATAAAGTGTACAAAAATAGAAACACTTACACTTCGGTCTCTGGTCTGAAGAACGCCATATTTGATGCATGGACCAATGTTAAGCAAACTGTTATTGCTAACCTAATCAATATTATGTGAAATTGAATTTTCGATATTGTTTACAACAGAGGCGATTTGATGAATTACTAATCTTACATTGTCTGTAGGCGCTTTTGTGATTAATCAGGTTTTCTATAAAGCGAATTTATATTTTGCACCGGTCTCCATTTGTTAAATTTTCAGCTAAGGTTCGTGGTATCCTGTACTGATAAGATAAACTGCTTGGAGTTCTTCTATAGAAGTTTTCGATAGTGATGAATAGGATGGTAACATTACTGAGACTCGGCAGCAGGTTCTTCCGCTAATAATGGACAAATCGGGGTGAACCTATTTTGCACCGGGGTATATTAAGTTATAATGAAGTTTATTCGATTATTCGATTTTTTCGAATATTCGATTATTCGGAAATTCGAATAAACGAAAAACGGGGTTATTCGATTATTCGGAAATTCGAATAACTGAAAAATGGTGTTATTCGATTATTCGCTCATTCGAATAACCGAAAATGGGGTTATCCGATTATTCGTTCATTCGAAAAATTTTAAAAAAGCACAAGTATAGTGCTGCCTACATGCGAGGGTGCCCCTCCAAAACCCAGATTGCACGTGCTGCCCCCAAAAATGGATCACTGGATGACCGAGATGTGTGCTGCTGTGTGTGTGCTGTGCTGTCGAAAAAATGTGCTGCGCGCTGGGCAGGTGGTTCCGTCCACTTTTGTAATTCTTTGGCCGTGTCCCGGAGAAGCGATCTGCCCACCTACAGCCCAACTTCTCCCGCTCTGCCAGGGAACGACTTAAAGCAATTTAACGGAGAAAATACAGCCGAAAGCCTGACAGCGGGGCTTATCAACAAGCGATGTAGTGAAGTGTTTCACCACATCGCTTGATAACCCGCGCTATCAGGGATTTCGGCTGTAATTTTCTCTGTTAAGTTGCTATAACTCGTTGAGGAATCCGGCCCCTGGAGGGTAGCAAAAGCAAACCGCTCCGACCAACTGCTGTAAATAAAGGGCGACACGCAGGACCATCAAGTCGAATTTTTCTCAAACCACACAAGAGGTGACCGCTGATCTCCACACCTCCCAGTGAACCAACGCCTATCGGCTATAGAGAACTAGAAAGTCGCCAAAATCGCCTTCCTCGGTGCCTCATGCGTGACAGAGACCCAAGTATATCGCTGTGCTTCCGACTGCCGAGAATTCCTGCACCGGTTCAAGCGAGGGCCTGGATCGAATCTTTACCAGCGGTGAGAAGCGCATGCTTTACGACAACCGCGAGGGTGGAAAGCAACGACGAGACGCAGTCAAAACCGGAGCTCCCAGGAAGGAAGACGCTAATGCGCGTTTGATGGAATGTAGTGGCCCAGTACACCGCGAGGTGCTCCCGTAGTCCAACCATCATCGACGCTCGTTGTTGCGAACAACTCGACCCGATCCAGCAAAAATTAGTGGAAAAGGAAGTCGATAGAGCAAATATTTCATCCAACAGGGCAATGGGCGACCGCTTACGGCACTTCAGACACTGGCAAAAATCTAGGAATTCGGCTGGATCAAGGTCAAGCAACCACCATACATCCCGGACATTGCGCCGTCTGACTCCCATCTGCGTCGATCGATAGATCTCTTCCTCCATTGTAGGCGCTTCACCGAAGTCGATAAGGGCACAGCGGTAGTATACGACTTCTTTAGGTCGAAACCGACCAAATTCTACAAAGGTTTAATCCACCCACTGCATGAAAAGCGTAAAAAACTTATTGAGAATAATAGTAATTACTTCCGCTCATTTATTTTGTTTTGTGGTATAATCTTCGTCGTCAATCATTTTATTTTGTGGTATAATCTTCGTCGTCAATCATTTTATTTTGTGGTATAATCTTCGTCGTCAATCATTTTATTTTGTGGTATAATCTTTTTTGCTGGAAGGCCAATTTTGTTATAAAATTTACGACTCAACCTAATACTTAACCGTATGATGCTAGTCACTCCGCGCGCAAAGTTCTATCCGTTTCTGGTCTATGTGGACTGTTCCGCAACTCACTAATTCAGAAGAAAACTTTCTTGCAAACCTTTTTCTTCTAGTACTAGAGTGCAAAGGATGTCATCTAGCTTTGAGCCAGGAAACTACAAAATCATCTACTCCCCGTCAGCGTCGGTACTACCAATGCTGCCTTATGGATTACACACCCATGAAAGTGCTTCTTTTTCACCAAATACGGACCGCTCAATTTGATACGCGCCTTCGAAGGCGATCCATTTTGAGTGTCTGGGAAAAGCAAAAGCTGCTCCGCGTGGCGAGCGAAGAAGACTTTCAAGGAGCCTGCGTAGTTTCTGCAGAGTGCGCAGAAAGATATCACAGTGTAACTTCAAAATAGATGCGGATCTGATAACGAAACTTAACACGTAGCTTCTTTATTCCCTTACTAATAAAAACATATCAAAGTCATCCGAAGTGGCCTCCTTTCATACGGACGAGTAGTGAACGCATCACCCGTGCCACGGAGGTAGTCGTCGCTCATTTCGTTCCAAGCTTTCAGTGAAGCCAAGCTTGCGGGTCGAGTAGAGCAAACTTGCTCTCAACACCAGACAGAGAAATCAAGAGCATACGAATCCGGTGAATTCGAAGAGCAGTTTTCGTGCGCAGTAAAATCCGGGAGTTCACATTTGCAGCACTGCTGCGTTCTCCTCGCCTTGTGTGCAGGGTCTTGCTGGAAGCACCATCTGTCATTACCGAAGTCTGCATCGGCCCATTTATTCAACACGTCCTCCAAAATCGTGTTGTGGTACTCGTCCTTGTTAATTTTGATGCCGGATTCGACAAAAACTAATGGGGACTTGCCGTTTGAAGTGATCGCGCCCAAAACCACAGCTGAAGTCGGTTGTGCCGTACTAGCGCCCAGTTTCCCATCGCAGCTCCAACATTCTAGAAGAGAATGCGATCGTTTTGACGATTCACCGTGGGTTCCAGGGTGAAGCCTTTCTCATTAGAAGAAACGATCGCGCGGTGCGTGCCATTCACGAACCACTTCAGCATGTTCTGGGGACTTGTGTTCGTATGAAAGGCGGCCACCTCGAATAACTTTGATATGTATTTATTAGTAAGAGAATGAAGAAGCTATGAGCTAAGTGTCGTTGTCAAATCCGCATTTGTGTTGAAGTTTCACTGTGATATCTTTGTGCGGGCAATTTTTGCGCACACTGAGATAGCAGAACTATGTACTTGGTGCACTACACAGGGCGAGCTGACAGAGTGACTTGATTTACAAAATGCTCTAATGCCCGCACCGCTCCAAGAAGAACATAGCTTCCTCAAGGTGACGGACAGAGTGAAAATCGAGTTTTGCTAGACTTCTAGCCAACTGACTTGGCCTCAGCAATGATCATGTAGCATACTTTTCCCTTGAACCAGAGAATCGCAACACGACCGTAACCATGAGAAAATATCTGCAGAGCACAAAACCGCAAGAACTAAATAGCATCACGTCTCAGTGATGACAAGACATACCATGCTAGTGAGCTTGCACGGAGGGACACCTCTGTCCGGCCAGTCTTGCCACTGGTAGTGCCGTACTTCTCTCGTCTCCGTTGAGCCATCCTGTTTGGCGAATTTCACATTCAGAATGCAAACCATCACAGTCTGCTCTTCCGGAGAAAGCACTCTGGTCTGAAAAGGGACGCTAGTAGCGATAAATGCGAATTCGCGACCATGACTGAAGTCATTCCCTGCGTCCTCACTTGCACGTTCGTGACATCGCCGCCGTTGAACTGTCGAGTGTCACCGGTCTTGTCGGGCCAGTAAGAGGCACATTTGTTTTTGCCCTGAATTTCTACATTTTGAGCCGTCCATAACCAGAATCCGTTCTGAAGGTCACAGAATCAAACTACCGTTTCGATGCAGTTGCAGAGCATTATGATGGTCTCCGCCTCCTCCTGCAGAACCATCTGCCAAAATTCGTTCACCGTTCCATCCAAAGGACCCTAGTATGGAAGATCAGTAAGTGATCCTAGAGATCAAAACAGGGTAACATTGAAGCTGCGAAAATGCGTTCATTATATTTCACACTGGTTCAAGTGGAATCATCTTCTTGCGAGGGGTGCATGAAGTGTCGAACTGAACGCTGCTTTCACAAATTCAGCATGGTGTGAAAGCGATCGACCAACTGAGACTTTCATCCCGTGCGCGTTTAATGACTAGACTGAAGACTTCGACCGCTATGTAGATACAGATGTCGTCTGCTTCGTCTTCATGCCATTGCTCAACACTGTTCCTTTTCAAAAATTTTTCGTCCAGCTTCTCATAGATATGTAGGTAGTCTAGAGTAACTAAATGTATTGGTAACTTTACAACTGAAAGGGTGTGCGCTCGATAGTAACATCGAGAGTATTTCACCCCCTACATTGACGGAAACATTGATCGTTCTGGTAAACTGCTACTTATGGTTAGTAACACCACTACCTTAGACGACAGTTTCATAGTCTCCTCTTCGTACTGGACTAGCAGCCAGCAGTGGGGACCAGGGTCAAGCTTAAAGTTCGAGAATCAGGGGTCGTACTGTGGAATCCATTTAGGGGGAGGGGGAGAGGGGAGGAGGTCATACTGTGTCTTGGTTTTAAAAGGCGGTAATTTGTAGCTTGTTTAGCTTTTTATTTGGTTCTTGTTCCTCTTAATAAACTGTCTTTCCAGGAATGAATTCAGCAATGTGGTGTCGCGCAGCACTGTTTTCCGAAGAAGACGTTCTGAATATGGATGGAATCTCAGAAAATTTTGAATACTGATTCTTCTACGGTTGAAAGTGGAAATTTTCTGGGGCCGATCTTAAAATCAGGACCTGTTTAATTTTTGCGTGTTTTTACAAATGTCGTGGTACGGTACATTTACAGTACCTGAAGAAGCGACATCTTTGAAACTGCACTTTATATGATTTTGAGACCAACGATTGCTAAATCGCTAAGGGAAATTTAAGTGTTTTTAAGACTTACTAGATCTTTTTCAGTGCACAAAGATTTTTTTGCACAAACACTTCGAATCGAGCACGGTGTCGTAACCGAAGGTTTGACCTGTCACAAAATAACTTTTCACCCGAAAGAGACAAGGCTAGGCGATGAAATTACTCCTCATAAAATTTTAGGCTCCACTTATTGTACATTCAAAAAACTGAGTCTTTTTCCACCGATCTTCGATATAACTAGGGTGGGAATCGAGTTCAAAATCGTCTATGAAAATAAAAATTTTCTGTCGGTGGGAGACGACTTATAGAAATCAATTTTCGTCATATAAAAACTCACTTTTGCTTAATACTCAGTAAAAAATCAAAATTTTCTTTAAGGGCGTTCTGTATGATCAGCGGTCTGATTTTACATCCTTTGCAAAAAGCCGACTTGCCGAGTTCAATTTTCCTTCCAATACTGTCTCCTTCAGGTAAAGAAGAAAATTATTCCGGTGATATCACACCCCCGGCATACGACCAACAAAGTTGGAGAACGCTATTGCCTGCACTTAAATAGTTATAACTTGGAGAATTCTCGGAGTTAAAAGAAATAAGCAGCCCATCGCAAGAAAAAGGCAGTTCCTCTGCCTAAATAGCAGCTCCTTTGTGGGGTAGGAGGTTCGATTTCTGTTGCGTTTTTGTCGAAAATCGTCGAAAAACGAACCGCCCTGGCCCACACAGAAGCTCCCACTTTTAGAGGCTGCTTTAGCCGGCAATATCGCTTTCCGGGGAGGGGCAGCACGCGGAAGGTGGTACTAACAGCGTTCTGCGAGCTGGGAAAGAACACTATCCCGCCCTTTTTATATTTTTAATGCGCTGCTAGTGCTCTTAAATTTCCGAAAACTCTTCGAGATATAACCGTTTATGTGGACAACTGTGTTTTCTGGCTTTGGCAGTCCATGCGGGCGTTGTGTAAAAACTCTCGTAAACCTTGGAAAGACATTCAAATCATCATCAGCAATGCAGCAGCCGTTCGCATTAAAATTTTGCAGAACACAGTCTCAAAGACGTCTCTATCTTCGGGTACCGTGTCGCGCCGTGACATTCGATTCGAAGGCTGGCCTCGGAAAGTTTCTTATTTTAACTGTAAAACAATCGGCGCCCAAATCCTTGCCGGATTATTATGCCGGCAAATGCAGCTGCTCCCGAGTCTCCACAACGACGGAGCCAAAAGCAACAATGTTTCAAAGGATACAATATCACCTAATAAACTAAAACATTACGAACCGATTCTCTCCTATAACCAGACCTCCCAGGGCCATCAAGCGGATGCCAAAGGCACGACCCCTGCTCTCAAACCTTATGTCTGACCCTGGTCCTTACTTGCTGCTAGTCTACTGACCAGCATTGGGTGAGCTTCCAAAATAAGGCGATGCCAACATATGCCATAAGCTGACGTAAGATTGGAGTTGCGTCTTCATTTGTGCTGAGCTCTACTTACAACCACGAGGAGACTATGAAATTGAAAGGTCAGCAGTAGCTTGAAATTGAAGGACTTGCCTGTGTGAGTATGAACCGCTTCGTCGCTACCGGCGTTGCCACATAGTTGGCATGAATGTAGTCGGTGGCGGCACAATGCCACTTCAGAACCACCCGGTGCTGATCCTGGCAAGGGACGTCCTGATACCTGAGACAACCACACCTCACTTCGACTTCGCGATTCGCCTTTTTCGATTTTGTCAAACACCTAGGTTAGACCTGAGAGTGGCGTGTCATTGTGCCCTTCATTGGACAGCTAAAGAAAGCAGCGTTCGGTGATGTTGCGGTCTGCAGGCCCCATGTCAAACCGAGCAGCCAGAGTGAACATTGCTTGCACATACTGTTTGGCACAATCACAACTAAACACGAATTCGTTTAAACCGCTGCTGAGCGTCGGCCAAACCAGCACCATATCCCGGTGAAAGTGCCGATGGATTTCAGGAAGCTCTTAAATGCTTTCGACCCTTTTCATTTGTTTTTAGAGCGTTTCGACGTGAGAAAGCCGAACCCCTCGTGGCCGACCCCTCTCCTCGTGGCGCTCAACCAGTGAGGTCGAAACAGCGAGGTGCGATGGCTGCGAGTTCCAGCTGCTGCCTCTGCCAACGAAACGCGTGACTGACGTCAGACACGCACGGATCTTTTTGACGCCATTCAAGACGACAACGAGCTGGATGACGTGCTCTGAGAACATGTGCGGACTCGGCCATCATTTGCGGACCAGATGTAGCTGTTTCAACAGCCCTCTCGCCTAATACGAGAAGTGAACAAGGCGAAGTCCGCGAGCAAATCACTTAAGGAGGCACCAGTGGAGGTTCAGGGACTAAGACCAAAGGCAATCTCAGAGCTACAATTCGGGCAGCTTCACTTGAACGCTCTGATCTTACCTTGTCACGCTCGGTGCAGAACTCGAAATTTCTCCCCCTCGGACCGATCCTACCTCGTACCTAATTTCATCTGTGTTCCTCGTTTGTTTTTTCTTTAAGGAAAAGGTGTCTTGTACACCTCGGAATAGAGATTCATTCAGTCGTTCAAGCCAAGTTTGGAGGAAAACGTCTCCACTCCGTAGCTGAAGAAAGGCTGTAAGCACATGTGTTCATAAGGAAGCCTGAGAAACATCTTGGCTTAGGTGGATCACTACTTCAACCAGAGACCTAACAAGAACAGATGTTGTAAACTGCGACGTATTGAAATGTAGGAGCAACATCGCCGTTAGATATAATTCAGCCTAGCAGATTCTGAATCAAAATGACGAGGGGTCCGATTCACAAAACCACAGGACATAGGCATGCGCAATGTTCCCCAGAACATTTAGTGTGTTCAATCGCTATCTCACACAAAGAGATAGTGCATGTAGCTAGCTATATATCCAACATCATAAGGGACGATGTTGAACACAGTTCATAGTTGTGGAGTTTAGTAACAGTTCAGACAGACCTATTTCTCCCGAACTCGTGATTCGCTCTGAATGCGTCGACTGTCATCTCCGGGAGAGTGTATCGAGCCAGGCTGCGGTACTCCTGTCGAAGTGCATCAACACCCATATCGAGAGCTCGTTGCACCCACTTTTGCACCTTAAAGATGGGCGCTAGAACTGAGAGGACCGCTGGTGGCTCTTCTGGAAGACCAATAAACAGTACCATTTTCATTCCACTCGCGGCTACTTGGGCCACTTGCGGGGTCTGTCGTTCCTGAGCGGGATGCGCTGGCGCAGGAGCAGCGCCAGGCGACTGCGGCGGAGCCGGCTGTTGCTGCTGCTGTTGCTGTTGTTGTTGCTCTGCGCCGGCTTGTGGGTTTGGCGGTTGAGGTGGCGGCGGAGGCGGCGTTGCGGGTGCTCCAGGCACCGGTTTAGGTCCTTGAGGCAGCACGGTCATCATCACTGTTGCTGGACTGTTCTCGCATGTCCTCTGCAAAGAGAGTGGTTATCGGTGATCGACGTTCCATCTGGGACCAGATTCATCAACCGCCTAAAGGCCGGTAACGGCATATCGGTTATCGTACCAATATCTCCTTATTTCTGTATCTCACGCAATACGTAGGCCGACATGAATGAATCCACGGTGATATGATATTGGCGGTATCGCTGATGAATCCGGCGCCAGAAGGCACACCCTGGGGCCGGATTCATCAACGTTAAACTGGTGGGTATGCGGGGTATAACGGGTAGAGATAAGATATGAGTCAGATAGAGATAAGGTAAGCCTCAGAGGCACAGACTTCATCGTGGGTATCTCTACCCCTATACCCTTGGTTAGTCTTTGATGAATCCGGCCCCTGGTTTAAAACTTTCGCAGAGGCTCCGTTGCACTTGGGCTTCCACGGCTCGTACCCTTTCCGTAACGCTCGCTTGCCTCTTCACTGCGGCGTCTGCACAGGGATGAGCGGGCAATAGAATCTGATCTGAAAACCGGATAACGGCTAATTTTGCCCAAAAATGGCGGATAACGGGCAAACAACAAAAACTAAAACTATTTTTATACAATTCTTTCTCCTTTAGTAGGTCGGGAGTTGTAAAGCAGCTCATGTCACACGTCAAATAAACCACTTTTAACCGTGCTGCTGGTTCTTCATGGATGCGCGTGGTAGCGCAGTTGTAGAAGGCGCTGACTGTCGCGTGCATTCCGACTCAATGTCCTTGGTCCAGATTGCCTGTCCGGATCAACCAAGCCTTTCATCCTTTCGGGCTCGGTGAGTTGGTGCCAAGCTTGGTCGGGAAGTTATTCATCGTAAGACTAGAACGCTTGGCGCATCCCGCGAATAAATTGACTAATGCGCCCTGTATCCTTTATTTATGTCTTTCAGTTGCAATGTAGACATTAGCTTGGTGCAGATCACACAAGGTCTTAGTTGGACTGGGTGGGGCTGTGGTTAAAAAGACTCGCTTATTCTATACTCTAATCAATTTTAACACTAAGTCTTGCCCAGATCGAACAATCTTTCTATTGCTTCACAGAGGGTGATGTGCTGCTAAGTGTTTGGGGAGAATGGCAGTGAGTACATCACGCTGTAGAAGCAACGCTGTTAAAAAGACCACTCTCGGCCCCAGCAAGCGTCTTCCTCAGAGCTTGGATAAGACTAGTGAAGTCAGAGGAATTGCTAAATCTCCAACGATACTTTCGAGTCCAGTAGTTTCATACTGATGGGAAAATAAGATGAAAAAGGCGTTGGACAGCGAAGCTGTTCTTACTAAGAGAAGCCTAACCATAAACGATAAAAACCTGGAGAACTTCTTCACATAGAAATAGGTGTGACTCGAGCACCTCGTCCACTGACATTTGTGCTCATCAAAGGGCGGATTGTCAGCCTTTCGGCTGCCTCCATGTCTCCGTGTCTCTTCTTTCTCCTTCGTTTCGTTCTTCCATTAGCTCAGGAAACTATTACAACTCGCTGTAATTCAGATCGTACACTCGCAAGAGCTTTCCTTGTCTTTTTCGGACTCAGAATGTCGTTGTGCCGAAACATCAGCCGAATTAAGCTTGTATACCAATATTGGAGTCGCAGCCCGGACAGCTACTTCTACTCTCTATTATTCAACAACTACACGAAAGCCTACAGACGAATCTGAATTTATTTAGAATATTAAAATAGTGGCTTTCCGTCGACCACTCAGAAGGTGTGCAAATACCACACACAGTGGCAGTGGGCTGAAAAATCGTGTAGAAGTTGAATATATGGCACAACCTCAAACGGAGTGATTCGGATGAATGCTTATCCCATTTTCCTCTGATCGACTGTTTTTTCCGGTATGCACGCTATGCTGGAAGGACTTCTGGTGAAAACCCTGCCAATAGAAATGAGTAGGGCAGTGTCCTGCATTTCAAACTGCGCTATGAGCAGGTAGATAGTTTAGCCTAGTTATAACGAAGAGAAGACATCGACCATCTCGACTATCAGTGGGAATAATTTTAAAACATTAAACAACAACATTTTAGCCCTTATATTTAACTAGTCAGAAGCAACCAAAAAGATACCAGGTTTTGTTGTTCGTTACCCGGCCAGAAATCTCCGGATAGCAAACAACAAAGCGGACAGGCCAAAACCCCCCGAAAACCGGATAGCGGATAACGGTTAATCCGCTCATTTCTGGTCTGCACCACCTCTCTTCCCACCAGTACAAATGAGTAGTTGCATTTCTCAGCTTGACCAAGTAGTGAGGCTATTTCCTATCTTGATCCCTATCTGCAGGAACGGATAAGTGATAGAGAACCGCAGGCGACAAGTGGCTTAGAGGGGAGGAGTTTGCATTCAGCCATTATCCGGCTTGGTAAGAAGACATGTCCACGTGTGTTACATCAGAAATGGCCTCGCTCACTTCACCATAGCGGAGAACACACTAGGCTTATTCGGCCTATACAATGATCTGTGGTGGCCAGCTGTTGAGTAGGTCAGCAGTTTAGGATTTCCACACAGGTTTGGTATAAATTCGCTGATTCCGTAGGAAAGGAAGACTTGATTGGCCTGAGCGGAACTGAGCCAAGAGCCTTGATTCGGGACACACGCGATGGGCGGAGCCACCTCCAACTGCGCTACCCATTACATTATTACCCATTACATAGTATCATTGCCACACATTAACGTCTAATTACCATCCGCAAGCATTGGGTTCTATAATAAACGCACTTTCCCGACCTTCAAATAGGCTACCGCCTTTGCAGACGCCGAATTCCGTCGACAGTCAAAGTCAGCAGTATTTCTGGATGAGCCCACTAAGTAGGTGCACGTGGCCAGTCAACTCCGGTAATACACACGATCAAGTACTCGTTATTCATTCGGGGCCTTATCTCGACGGGTGCCCATCAGAGGCTGGTGCTCCCCGTTTGGGGAAATCCAATCAACCAACATACCATATCACGCCCATCGGGGAGAGACTCGGGGAAGACGAGCATACAGCCCAGACATCATTTAGTGCTGGCTGTTCATTCCTGATACCATCCTACTATATATAAGCGAGAACGGTCGTTTGTCTGTGGGTGAGTGTGTGTTTGTGTGTGTGTGTGTTTGTTTGCACAGAAGTGCTGAAGGAGTGTGTTGGGAGGAAGTATGGGGAAGGGGGAGGGTGTTGTAGTTGTCACCAGTTTTCAGCTGTTGTAGTTGTGGACAGGCGTCCATGTTCAAACAACATGTCACCAATGTCGCGCAAAGGACGTTCAGGTAGAGAAGAGGTGTCACCGATGTCGCGCAGGGTTCCGGATTCACGCGAAGTGTCAACGATGCCGCGCAAAGTACGTCCGGCTTGGGAAGACATGTCACCGACGTTGTTCAACAGGCGTCCGGGTTCGGAAGAGGTGTCACCGATGTCGCGCGAGGATTCCTGTTTCAGACGACGTGTTACCAGTGAAGGTGGGACCAGTAATGGGGAACCAATGAAGGTGGGACCAGCAGTAGGGACCGGCGAGGGAGGATGCAGTGAAAGGGGAAGCGGTGAAGAAGGGGAGAGGGGTCCAGTGAAGGGGGGGGGGGGACCGGTGAAGGGGGGACAGGTAGAATGTTGACCAGTGAAGAGGGGATCAGGTGAAGGGGGACCGGTGAGGAAGGGACCAGCAATGGTGACCGGTGAGGTGGGGGAGGGGTCCAGGTGAAGGGGGGACCGGTGAGGAAGGTACCAGTAATGGAGACCGGTGAATGGGGGGGGGGGAAGGAGTCCAGTGAAGGTGGACCGGAGAAGGGTTTATGAATAAAAGGGGAACCAGTGAGGGTGGGACGAGTAACGGGGATCGGTGATGACTAGCGAAGAGGGGACCAGTAAAGGGAGGTCCAGTGAAGGTGGGAGCAGTAGTAGGGACCGACAAAGGGGAAGGGGGACCAGTGAAGGGTGAACCGGTAAAGGGCTGACAATAAAGGGGAACCAGTGATAAGGGACCAGTTAAGGGGGGGGGGGGGGGTCCAGTGAAGGTGATGGACCTGTTTTGACCTATTCCGCTATACCATTCTATATAGCAAAACCAGATTTTTTTTAATGAATGAGAGAAGGCCTAAAGAGGAGAAGAAGACGTTCGGGGTGTTCTATTCTCCGGGTTTGAGGCGAAGCCCCAACCAGACGTTTGGCGACCGGCAGGCCGTTGAACGTCTGGTTCCTAATACTCTAATACGCAACAGAATGGCGCAAACCATAAAACCTTAGGGAGGGGATAAGGGGAAGCCCCTAAAAGTGTTTGGTAACGGCGAAAATATGGAGAGGAAGCTGAGGTCAGTGCTGCGTAGCGTCGCCTCCGGTTAAAGCAAGATGAACAAGCACTACGCTCCAGAACTCATTTTCGCTGCTCCCTCTTGTTGCGTTCTATGCAGACGCCTCGTAGCAGTGGCTTACAGCCTTCTCCTTTCCCTCCCAACTTCAAATTCCTGTTACTTGTTCTCACAGACTTTCTGTTTGTGTTTCGGTCTTTACTTCTTGTCCTCTGCATCGCGCAGCATACCATAAGTTAGACGGCTCAAGCTAGCGCCAAATGAAAGAGCAAATGGAGCACGATTTCAAACTGCGGAGGCGGTCGCAATGTAGGGCAGCCCTATACAGGGTGCTATGTTGCTCGAAATTAAAATTTTTACTCAGCTCTGGTGTATCTTAGCCCAGTGGTGAACTGAGCTCGGCCACTTCTGATGCAACTGGGAATTCATATCGCTTCTCACCACGCTTACAACCACTCAATGCAAGATGACCGCCACTAGAGCCGCTTAGCGCAATTCCACAAAAATTAATTAGCGCGGCCTTTATCTATATTTTTGTTATTCCTAATTTACTCTTGTATGGGTTGTTTTTTAGGGGCGCTTGGTAGCACAGTCAGAAGATGCGCAGGCTATCGTCTGCACCCTGAAACGGTTTCCTGGTTCAGATTTCCCGCCTAGACCAAGCCTTCTATCCCTCGGGACAATGCACTGTGCCAGACTTGTCTGGGAAGGATAAATCACTGACTAGTTTGTCGGTTGCCTTTCGCGAGTTAAGTTGTACAGGCCAAGTGCCCATTCAAGGTGCCTCCAGGAGGTTGTGTGGAAGTAGATTGTGTGGCGCACCCTAGAAGGAATTGGCTGACGTCGTCCTTTTTCCTCTCCTTTCCTTATGCTACTTCAGACATTGGATAATGTGGATGCATGTCCCGCTCCCTTGCACACATACTTTCACGCAACGGAACCTCGTGCGTCCGCGGTCCCCTCCCCCTGCTTTTGCCTTTCTCTAGAGCCTCTTCATACTTCGCGACAGGAGCGACAGGGCAAAGCATGCATATCGATTAGTGATGTGCTATCGCCTGGGAAGAATCTTACTTAAGGCTCCCGCAGACTTTTGCGGCGTCGCCGCTGCCCTATGCTTAACCATAGGGCAGAGACGCAGAGCTCGCCGCCAGCGACGCCGCTGGACGGCGCCGCTGGCCGGCCGGCGGCACCGGCGGCGTCGCTGGCGGAAATGACTTGAATCATTCCACCCGGCGGCGCCGCTCCAGCGTCTGTCTGTCTGCGCTCTGCCCTTTCGCGGCGGGATTCAGAGCGGAGCGTCATCAGGGCGCGTTATTGTTAAGCACCAGTCGGTCCCGACTAGAAACAGTACAGTACCTCGCCGTCACCGCTCCCACTGATGATGAGTCATGCCGCTCAGCGATTTCGCCCGCCGCTCGCCGCAGAAGTCTGCGGGGGCCTTTACTCTTAAAACGAGCGCTCGCCGCCACTCTACGTGACACCCGTAGAATGCTGTTTTTGCTCTTCCACCTCTACAACCAGGGCTAGATCCACCACCGACTTACAGTAATATAGCAGTGAAAATACTGCCAAAATCCCTAATATATCGCTTGTTGATAAGCCGCACTATCAGGTATTTTGGCAGTATTTCCATCGTTAGATTGCTGTAAGTCGTTGTTGATTCTTTCCCCAGCGTGCATCTTCTAAATTATTACCGCCTCCTTCGTCCTGTCGCCCTTTTTCCGCCTCCTCCGAAAAGAATGCTCCACATCCTGCGTTTCATCCTTTTCTTTATCTTTGTCTTTATCCTTCTCTTTTTCCTTTCGCCTCCTTCTCTCCCTAGACTTCTTCGTCGGCTCGTCCGACTTCTCGCTTCCTGGTCCCTTGGCTGTGAGAAAAAAGAATCACATTGATGATTTGTACCTATGAAGGCCACCGAAAGGACCACACACGGGTACGTATAAAGTGCTGGTGAAGCGCGCAAGCTCTAACCTACGACCAAATTAGCGTGCATCGAACACTTCTTGTGATTGAATCTCGGACACGATTTTTCCCGAGGCTAGCGTCTAATTGTGAGATATCAAAGCAACTGTTACATTTCCTAAGACAATCGTTCTTCACTAGATGATGAGGTGGCTTCATAGTCTTCGCCTATGAAAGCGTCCCCTTCTCCCCGGCTGTACAATACCACTGTCACCAAAAAAGGCGCGGCGACGGATTAGTCTGTCGCAAGCGCTCGCATGCTCTTCCACTCCTCTGAATCTCGGCTACGTGCGAAATAGATGGCACCCTCCGTTTCACCTCCTCAAGATTTACACGCAAGTGAATACAACTCTACGAGACAAGCCGAATTCTTTCGTGGATTGATCGAGAATTAATGAAGCTAGTTCTTCCGATTGGAACAACTTATTAGAGAAGACATGCCTTCATAGTTCCAGGACGAGGAAACCAGCAAGAAGAGACCAGTAGGGGATGAATAGTGAAACATAGAACAGGGCTGGAAGTTGAGGCCAGGAAAGTGAGGACTAAAGAAGGGGAGGGAAGGCCTGTAAAGGCGGGCCAGCAATTAGATCCAGTAAGAAGAAACGAGTAAGGGAAACCTGGCTTCGGAAGGCATGTCAACGATATCTGGGAAAGCTAGCTGTTCACATGAGAACGGTTGCGGAGGAGCAACATGATGAACAGTAGTACTGCGCAGTACAAACCAATGACGTTAATGGCCGGTCCGGAGAGAATGTTCATGATGAAGGTACCGAAGTGGTGAACGGCTCGATCTCAATGAAGTACGCAGCAGGTCCTAGATGATAGCGAAGTTTATGTTTTACAAAACTGCTTTTTATAGGTCAGTGAAGCTGCAAAGTCGCGCGAAGCGCGCAAGTGCGGGGCACGCCGTTAGGCGTGTCGGAACACTTGTAATGAAATAATGTTCAGCCTAATGATGTGCTAAAGGTTTTAAAATCTTTGAAGCCTTTCACCTTTCTAACATCAGATGGTATTCCGTAGGTTATTTACAGAAAATGTGCGTACTCTTTATGTAGACCACTTTCTCGCTTATATGTATACCAGCGTCCGTCGCCGGCTTCGCCGTCGCCGTACGCTAGACGTGCGCCACGCCAGGCTCGCTGGCTTCGGGTGTGGCGGGTCACGCTAGGAACGTAGTTCATAGCATGTGCATAGATTGAAACAGAAATGAAAATGGGTGAGGAAAAGGTCAGCTGCAGTGTGAAAATACAGAAATGCGGATGAAAATGGAGTAAGGGACGGATGCAAAAATAAAGTGGAAATGGAGGGTGAAGGTCAATGAACCCGTACCGAGAGCAATCGCACAATGTTCTCTGCTTTGCATCCCTTTGGCAGTCTGCTCATAAACACATTAGATGGGATCAACATGCCACCATCGACAGTTCATGCGCCGTCAGCATAAACATCCTCGGAAGCGGTGGGCGCAGCGGACGCGGCGGACTTAGCGCGGCGGGCGCAGCTGACACGGCGGACTTAAGCCCCTTTCATACTCGTGGCGGCGGCGGCGGCGGCGGCGGCCCAATGGTTTAGCATAGGAAGGCGGCGGCGATGACGTGCCCGAGCGGCGGCCACGGCGGTGGAGGGGTTTTCATACTGGCAGCGGCGACGTCGCCGCGGCCACGCCCCGCCACGCCCCTAACGGCGCCGCCGCCGGGGCCGCTGCCCGAGATGGCTGGGGCCATTTCGGGCGGCGGCCACGAGGGGCAGCGAGAGCGGCGGACCGCTGCGCGTACGCGCGCGCCAAACGCAATTAGCGCTGGCGGCGGCCGCCGCCACCCCTAGGCGGCGAGAACGGACACCGCCCCTCCACCTGCCGCTGAAGCGGCGGCCGCCGCCGCCGCCGCCCCTCGGACGAGTATGAAAGGGGCTTTAGCGCGGCAGACGCGGCGGGCGCAGCGGACGCGGCGGACTTATCGCGGCGAGGGCGGCTGGCTTGAGCGCGGCGGACGTGGCAAGCTTCAGCGCAGCCGACGCAGCAGACGTAGCGGACGCAGCCGACGCAGCCGACGCAGCCGACGCAGCCGACGCAGCGAACGCAGCGGACGCGGCGGGCTTCATCGCAGCGTGCGCGGCCGGCTTCACATAAGAGTGCATGTTGGCTTCACTTAAGAGTGCATGTTGGCTTCACATAAGAGTGCACATTGGCTTCACATAAGAGTGCGAACATGTCGTCGGACAGCGACTCATGCCTCTCTCGATTATATATGGTAATGATGATAGTAGGACGATATATAAGCGAGAAAGTGGTGGAAAGCGCATAGCTGTTGTCATGTCAAAGGACTTCCGGCTTGAGAACACACACCACAGGCGTCGTTCGTCAGCCGTCCGTTTAGTTGAGGTGTCATCGATGTCGCGAAAGGCCTGTCCAGATTCAGACATCGTGTCACCGATGTCGCGCCAGGGGTTCCGGAATCACACGGTACGAGTCAAAGATGTTGCGCAAACCACGTCGAGCTTGAGAAGACATGTCACCGACGTCGTTCATCAGGTGCGTGGGTTTAGAAGAGGTGTCGGAAAAGGTCTGTCCGGATTCAGACGACGTGTTACCAGTGAAGGTGGGACCAGTAATGGGGAGCGGTGAAGAAAGGTGGGGTACCAGTGAAGACCAGTTAAGGAAGACCAGTAAGGGAGCCAATAAAGGGAACACCAGTTAAGAGGTTCAGTAAACGAACCATTAGAGGGGACCATCTTTTATAATTAATAAATAGAACGAGTACTTCAGAGAATGAATCGCGAACGTGCAATAGAGAGTAAGGCTCCGTAGGAGCAGCTTTGAAGATTTTGCCCCACCGTATTCTGCTATACCATTCTATATAGCAAAACCAGTTTTTTTACTGTAATGAATGAGAGGAGGCCTAAAGAGGACATGAAGACGTTCGAGGTGTTCTATACTCCGGCTTTGGGGCGAAGCCTCCAGCCAGACGTTCGGCGGCCCGAAGGCCGTTAAAGGTCTGGTTTTTAATACTTAATGTTCATCGAAATTCCTTCCATATGGAAGACCTCGATTGTTACTGCTATTCCTAAGACGAATGAGCCTGCTTTGGTATTATCATTTCGTCCTATTAGTATTACACCTACCCCTATGAAAATAATGGATAAACTTGTTAGAGACAGGCTTTCGGAATGGTTTATAAAAATCTCTTCAATACCTACACAGCAGCATGGTTTCACAGCAGGACCCTCTGCCGTAACCCAACTCTCTGTCTGCGTGTGCGATTGGAACTTAGCTATCAACAATGGCAGTTCAGTTGATATTGTATACTTCGACTTATCCAAAGCGTTCGACAAAGTCAACCATAGAAAACTTATTCGAAAACTTTTTGCAGTTTTGGTATAAGGGAATCACTGCTGAGCTCGCTTCAGTCATATTTGACGGAAAGATATATGTGATTAAGGTAGAAAACGCCTTTTCTAGCATACACTCCTGCCCGAGCGGTGTTCCACAGGGAGGTGCACTTTCCCCTCTTATATCCCTAGCCTACACGCATGATCTGCCAGCCCAATTAGATACCAACCCTCTCGTCAAGATCTATGCTGGCAATACTAAAATATATGGTACTTATAACGAATCTAATCAATCTGAGATCTACGATGTTGTTTCCCTTTCCATTTCATAAATGATGGAGTAGGCAGCAGCTTGGGAGATCCATGTGAATCTGTCGAAAACATGCGTTCTATACTTCGGCAATGCCGCTTTTCAAAATTATTAGTTCAGGAGCATGATACTAACTCTGGCACTCGCTGGCCCCGGGCCGAACAACCACTTGCTATTGGGGTGGAAACCTGTTGCTGTGGGAGTGGCGAGCTGCGCCGATTGGCCAGGTGAGGGGGCCCAGTGCGATTACCTGCACTCCGTTGACACCCCTGTGGGTGGGTTTAAGGGTCGGCTCCTGTTGCTAGAGTGTTGCAGGATAGTCGCTTTCGCACCCCGATTCTTGTGAAGCCATATATCCACGTATATCCAGCTCGTACCTACATATATATGTGCATACGTATATAAGTAGGTATATACTACGTATTTACATATAAATACATATGTATATATGTATATATATGTATATACGTAGCAACAGGTTTTCACCCCAATAGCAACTGGTTGTGCGGCCCGTGGTGACCCAGTGTGCGAGAAAGCAGATAACAAAAGTTCGTGACCTCGGTATTCTAGTCAAATCGGAATTAAAATTTGTAATGCACATAAATATGACTGTTCGTAAAGCTTTTGCATTTCTCTACCCCATAAAAAGAAAAATCCATGTAACAATCCACAAACTTTCATCAGGCTATACAAAGCATACGTTATTCCTGTTTTGGAATATGGTTCGCAGATCTAGAATCTCTCTACAAGGAAGTTTTAAAGTAGAATAGAAAAAGTCCAGCAAACTTTACAAAGATTAGGTTACAAAGATTACAGAGAACAAAGGTTACAAAGATTCTAATGTATAGATGTTTTCCTCGCTCTGATTGCACTTGCGCCATGCAAGTTACAAAAAGAGATTGGAATTCCTCAAGCTTGACAGTCTACTTTTCCGCCGAGTGTTTAACGATCTAGTGTTTGCCTTCAAAATTGTCAACGGAGAGTCCAAATTGAGGCCAGTAAGTAATGGATTTTTAGGCCATGTAAGACACGCAACTCTATGCTATTGATACACAACGCTAAACTGAAAAGGCATAGTAGCACAAAAAAGTTTAATAACTTTTTTTGTAGACCAATTAGATGGCTTCAGATGCTTTCTGTACCGGTAAACAATTGTGGATAGCATTTTTTGTTCGTTACGCTTCCTACGGCAGTTAGATAGCTGCCGTAGGAAGCGTAACGGACTAAAAATAAGATAATATAATTTAATAAAAATCTTTATTATAATAGATTAACTGGCCTTCAGCAATGACACCCCTGAAAACAACTTAGCTAAATTATGGATAGCATCACTAGATTATATTAATTTGAAAAAGGCCTGATACGCTTGGATGTATAGAAAATCTATGGATCTCCTAATAGTTCAATTATACTTAATTGTGCCTCCTACGATGCGCTTACTTCACAACTTCTTCTACTTCAGTAGCGAACAACAATGCAGATAAACTCGGTAAAACAGGGAAAACATTAAAAAACTGGGGTAAGGAAAAAGAACTAACAAACAACCAAACTTAAGTTAGGATCAGCTTACTGTTAATCCTACTATATATAAAAGAGTAAGCGGTTGTCCGTCCGTCTATCCGTCCGTCCGTCTGTCCGTCCGTCTGCCTATCCGTCTGCCTATCCGTCTGGCCTTTTCCTATCCTAGACGTCGAGTAACAGGCGTCCGGGTTCAGACCATGTGTCACCCATGTCAGGTCGAGAGGGTCAGAAGGCGTGTCACCGATGTCGCGCAAAGGGCTTTCGTACTCACCATCAGAAGACATGTCACCGACGTCGTTCTACAGGCGTCCGATTCAGAAAAGGTGTCACCGACGTCGTTCAACAGACGTCCGGGTTCATAAGAGGTGCCACCGACGTCGTGCAACAGGCGAACGGGTTCGGAAGAGCTGTCGCCGACGTCGCGCAAAGGGGAAGGGGGGGGGCAGGTACAGAAGACATGTCAGCGATGTCCTTCAAAAGACGTCCGGCTTTAGAAGACGAGTCAACGATGTCGATTAAACGATGTCCGGGTTCAGAAGGCATGTCACCGATGTCACGCCGTGAGCGTGGGAGGACAAGTTTGGGGGGGGGGGGGATATCTTGAAAAGTGAAATTCTTGAAATTCGTGAAAGTGACCTGGAAGGGGGAGGGGGCTGGAGGTGACACGGAGACGGGGAACCAGTAATACGGGATCTCTAAAATGGGGTCAGTAGACGGGACCAAGGGAATGGGGAAACCAATAATGGTGTTCAGTAGACGGTTACCAATAAGGGAACAGGAAAGGAGGAGTTAATTAAGGATGGTTACCAATAAGGGCAATCAAAAAAGAAGGGGTCCAGCAGCTGAAGCGGGCAAGAGGGGACCACTAAAGGATGACCTGTTCGAGAGAACCAGTAAGGTGGGGTGGGGAGGGGGGGTGGCGTCCGGATTCAAAAGATGTGTCAGTGTTGTGGGGCAACGGGCTTCCGCGTTCAGAAGACGTGTCTCCGATGTCGGTCAAAGGCCGCTTGGGATTGCAAGGCTCGGGGTTTGGGGGCGAAGCCCCCAACCAGACGTTTGGCGGCCGGCAGGCCGTTGAACGTCTGGTCATATCATAATAGCCTAAGAGCATACCATAGCGACATTTCTGAACACAATTTTCCTAAGATCCCAAACAGTACTGGGAAGTAGATTTATAAAGCCTTCAAAACAGCAAGTGCGTAACTGCTGATGGTTGTCCATGAAATTGCCATCCACTTAGGAAACAGAACCACTAAAACCGTCTCAGCATATCTGGAATAGCAATATTTAAACTTAACCTGCAGCATATGAATATTAAATTAAAATCCTTAATCTTTAGAGCAGACAGCAGATCGATTCGCTTCAGTCTAGCTATAAAAGTCGAGCTGTCCGGCGATTCAATTACCGGTACAGAAAGCATCTGAAGCCATCTAATTGGTCTACAAAAAAAGTTATTAAACGTTTTTGTGCTACTATGCCTTTTCAGTTTAGCGTTGTGTATCAATAGCATAGAGTT
>OX377202.1:50614724-50668488 GCA_947396885.1 Heligmosomoides polygyrus polygyrus
ATAGCATCACTAGATTATATTAATTTGAAAAAGGCCTGATACGCTTGGATGTATAGAAAATCTATGGATCTCCTAATAGTTCAATTATACTTAATTGTGCCTCCTACGATGCGCTTACTTCACAACTTCTTCTACTTCAGTAGCGAACAACAATGCAGATAAACTCGGTAAAACAGGGAAAACATTAAAAAACTGGGGTAAGGAAAAAGAACGAACAAACAACCAAACTTAAGTTAGGATCCGCTTACTGTTAATCCTACTACTATATATAAAAGAGTAAGCGGTTGTCCGTCCGTCTATCCGTCCGTCCGTCTGTCCGTCCGTCTGCCTATCCGTCTGCCTATCCGTCTGGCCTTTCCTATCCTAGACGTCGAGTAACAGGCGTCCGGGTTCAGACCATGTGTCACCCATGTCAGGTCGAGAGGGTCAGAAGGCGTGTCACCGATGTCGCGCAAAGGGCTTTCGTACTCACCATCAGAAGACATGTCACCGACGTCGTTCTACAGGCGTCCGAATTCAGAAAAGGTGTCACCGACGTCGTTCAACAGACGTCCGGGTTCATAAGAGGTGCCACCGACGTCGTGCAACAGGCGAACGGGTTCGGAAGAGCTGTCGCCGACGTCGCGCAAAGGGGAAGGGGGGGGCAGGTACAGAAGACATGTCAGCGATGTCCTTCAAAAGACGTCCGGCTTTAGAAGACGAGTCAACGATGTCGATTAAACGATGTCCGGGTTCAGAAGGCATGTCACCGATGTCACGCCGTGAGCGTGGGAGGACAAGTTTGGGGGGGGGGGGAATATCTTGAAAAGTGAAATTCTTGAAATTCGTGAAAGTGACCTGGAAGGGGGAGGGGGCTGGAGGTGACACGGAGACGGGGAACCAGTAATACGGGATCTCTAAAATGGGGTCAGTAGACGGGACCAAGGGAATGGGGAAACCAATAATGGTGTTCAGTAGACGGTTACCAATAAGGGAACAAGAAAGGAGGAGTTAATTAAGGATGGTTACCAATAAGGGCAATCAAAAAGAAGGGGTCCAGCAGCTGAAGCGGGCAAGAGGGGACCACTAAAGGATGACCTGTTCGAGAGAACCAGTAAGGTGGGGTGGGGAGGGGGGGTGGCGTCCGGATTCAAAAGATGTGTCAGTGTTGTGGGGCAACGGGCTTCCGCGTTCAGAAGACGTGTCTCCGATGTCGGTCAAAGGCCGCTTGGGATTGCAAGGCTCGGGGTTTGGGGGCGAAGCCCCCAACCAGACGTTTGGCGGCCGGCAGGCCGTTGAACGTCTGGTCATATCATAATAGCCTAAGAGCATACCATAGCGACATTTCTGAACACAATTTTCCCTAAGATCCCAAACAGTACTGGGAAGTAGATTTATAAAGCCTTCAAAACAGCAAGTGCGTAACTGCTGATGGTTGTCCATGAAATTGCCATCCACTTAGGAAACAGAACCACTAAAACCGTCTCAGCATATCTGGAATAGCAATATTTAAACTTAACCTGCAGCATATGAATATTAAATTAAAATCCTTAATCTTTAGAGCAGACAGCAGATCGATTCGCTTCAGTCTAGCTATAAAAGTCGAGCTGTCCGGCGATTCAATTACCGGTACAGAAAGCATCTGAAGCCATCTAATTGGTCTACAAAAAAAGTTATTAAACGTTTTTGTGCTACTATGCCTTTTCAGTTTAGCGTTGTGTATCAATAGCATAGAGTTGCGTGTCTTACATGGCCTAAAAACCCATTACTTACTGGCCTCAATTTGGACTCTCCGTTGACAATTTTGAAGGCAAACACTAGATCATTAAACACTCGGCGGAAAAGTAGACTGTCAAGCTTGAGGAATTCCAATCTCTTTTTGTAACTTGCATGGCGCAAGTGCAATCAGAGCGAGGAAAACATCTATACATTAGAATCTTTGTAACCTTTGTTCTCTGTAATCTTTGTAACCTAATCTTTGTAAAGTTTGCTGGACTTTTTCTATTCTACTTTAAAACTTCCTTGTAGAGAGATTCTAGATCTGCGAACCATATTCCAAAACAGGAATAACGTATGCTTTGTATAGCCTGATGAAAGTTTGTGGATTGTTACATGGATTTTTCTTTTTATGGGGTAGAGAAATGCAAAAGCTTTACGAACAGTCATATTTATGTGCATTACAAATTTTAATTCCGATTTGACTAGAATACCAAGGTCACGAACTTTTGTTATCTGCTTTCTCGCACACTGGGTCACCACGGGCCGCACAACCAGTTGCTATTGGGGTGAAAACCTGTTGCTACGTATATACATATATATACATATATACATATGTATTTATATGTAAATACGTAGTATATACCTACTTATATACGTATGCACATATATATGTAGGTACGAGCTGGATATACGTGGATATATGGCTTCACAAGAATCGGGGTGCGAAAGCGACTATCCTGCAACACTCTAGCAACAGGAGCCGACCCTTAAACCCACCCACAGGGGTGTCAACGGAGTGCAGGTAATCTCACTGGGCCCCCTCACCTGGCCAATCGGCGCAGCTCGCCACTCCCACAGCAACAGGTTTCCACCCCAATAGCAAGTGGTTGTTCGGCCCGGGGCCAGCGAGTGCCAGAGTTAGTATCATGCTCCTGAACTAATAATTTTGAAAAGCGGCATTGCCGAAGTATAGAACGCATGTTTTCGACAGATTCACATGGATCTCCCAAGCTGCTGCCTACTCCATCATTTCTGAAATGGAAAGGGAAACAACATCGTAGATCTCAGATTGATTAGATTCGTTATAAGTACCATATATTTTAGTATTGCCAGCATAGATCTTGACGAGAGGGTTGGTATCTAATTGGGCTGGCAGATCATGCGTGTAGGCTAGGGATATAAGAGGGGAAAGTGCACCTCCCTGTGGAACACCGCTCGGGCAGGAGTGTATGCTAGAAAAGGCGTTTTCTACCTTAATCACATATATCTTTCCGTCAAATATGACTGAAGCGAGCTCAGCAGTGATTCCCTTATACCAAAACTGCAAAAAGTTTTCGAATAAGTTTTCTATGGTTGACTTTGTCGAACGCTTTGGATAAGTCGAAGTATACAATATCAACTGAACTGCCATTGTTGATAGCTAAGTTCCAATCGCACACGCAGACAGAGAGTTGGGTTACGGCAGAGGGTCCTGCTGTGAAACCATGCTGCTGTGTAGGTATTGAAGAGATTTTTATAAACCATTCCGAAAGCCTGTCTCTAACAAGTCTATCCATTATTTTCATAGGGGTAGGTGTAATACTAATAGGACGAAATGATAATACCAAAGCAGGCTCATTCGTCTTAGGAATAGCAGTAACAATCGAGGTCTTCCATATGGAAGGAATTTCGCTGAACATTAAGGAAGTATTAAAAACCAGACCTTCAACGGCCTTCGGGCCGCCGAACGTCTGGCTGGAGGCTTCGCCCCAAAGCCGGAGTATAGAACACCTCGAACGTCTTCATGTCCTCTTTAGGCCTCCTCTCATTCATTACAGTAAAAAAATTGGTTTTGCTATATAGAATGGTATAGCAGAATACGGTGGGGCAAAATCTTTAAAGCTGCTCCTACTCTTACTCTCTATTGCACGTTCGCGATTCATTCTCTGAAGTACTCGTTCTATTTATTAATTATAAAAGATGGTCCCCTCTAATGGTTCGATTACTGAACCTCTTAACTGGTGTTCCCTTTATTGGCTCCCTTACTGGTCTTCCTTAACTGGTCTTCACTGGTACCCCACCTCCCTTCACCGCTCCCCATTACTGGTCCCACCTTCACTGGTAACACGTCGTCTGAATCCGGACAGACCTTTTCCGACACCTCTTCTAAACCCACGCACCTGATGAACGACGTCGGTGACATGTCTTCTCAAGCTCGACGTGGTTTGCGCGACATCTTTGACTCGTACCGTGTGATTCCGGAACCCCTGGCGCGACATCGGTGACACGATGTCTGAATCTGGACAGGCCTTTCGCGACATCGATGACACCTCAACTAAACGGACGGCTGACGAACGACGCCTGTGGTGTGTGTTCTCAAGCCGGAAGTCCTTTGACATGACAACAGCTATGCGCTTTCCACCACTTTCTCGCTTATATATCGTCCTACTATCTACCACTATATAATTGATTAGCGGTTGATGACGTTTGAGTGATCTAACGTAAGTGGGATACGCCGCATCATCCACAGCGGGGCGGTCAAGTGATCTAACCTGAGTGAGATACGCCGCATCATCCACAGCGGGGCGGTCGAGTGATCTAACCTGAGTGAGATACGCCTCATCAGCGCGGGCAAAATTTGCTCTGGAGGAGGCATTGTGAGTGCATCGATAGGGGAACAATAAAGTAGGCCAGGAGGTGACACCAAGAAGGGTTTAGGCAATAACGAGGGACCAGTAGGGAGTTACCAATAAGGGGTGGGGCAGTAAGGAGGATCAGCAAGAGGACCCATTACCAGTAAGGGAGACCGGATTTAGAAAATGGACACCGATGTCGCGCAATGGGCATTCGCTCGCCGTCGTCGTGTCGTGAGCATGAGAGGGCTACTTAATTGGGGTAGAGCAGTGATGAGGATTTCAATGGAGGGGGGGGGGGGAAGAGTTCTACCTGGAAGAAGGGACCTGGAGTCGGGACCAGGACGAGGAACCAACAAGAAGGGAGCTGTAAGGGAATTCATACGGGGCACAAGGAATCAGTCATATGCATAGCCTCTTCATGCTCGGCACAGCGGCGACGGCGCGCGGGCAGCAGCCCCCTACGACGCGCAACAAGCGTCCCGATTCTGAATACGTGTTACCGACGTCTGCCGTGAATGTGGGAGGCCCACTAAGGGGGTGGTGGATAAGGGCAGTAAGGGGACCTCCAGAGGGGGCCAGGAGAGCGACGAAGAAGTAAGGAGTAACCTGGAGGAGGGCCAAGACGGGGAAACCAGCAAGAAGAGACCAGTAGGGGTCAATAGTGGAAACAAAGAAGTGGGCCAGGAGTTGCGACCAGGAAGGTGGAGAGACTAAAGAGGGGGAGAGAAGAACAGTAATGATGGATTAGATTCATTAAGAACCAACAAGTGAGTGGGAACCTGGCTTCGGAAGACATGTCAACGATATCCGGAAACGCCTGATGCTGAGCATGAGAGCGCTTGCGGAAGAGCAACCTGAGGGACAGAAGTATTGTGCAGCACAGTCCAATGACGTTACTGGATGGTCCGGGGAGAATGTCTATGAGTAAGGTACCCAAGTTATGAACGGCTTGATGCCGATAAAGCGCGCAGCAGGTCCCAGATGTTAACGGATTTTAAGTTTTACAAAACTACTTTCCATAGGTCAGTAATGCTGCTAAGTCGCGCGAAACGCGCAAGTGCGAGACACGCCGTTAAGGGCGTGTCGGAGCACTTGTATACATATAAGCGAGAAAGTGGTCTACATAAAGAGTACGCACATTTTCTGTAAATAACCTACGAAATACCATCTGATGTTAGAGAGGTGGAAGGCTTCAAAGATTTTAAAACCTTTAGCACATCATTAGGCTGAACATTATTTCATTACAAGTGTTCCGACACGCCTAACGGCGTGCCCCGCACTTGCGCGCTTCGCGCGACTTTGCAGCTTCACTGACCTATAAAAAGCAGTTTTGTAAAACATAAACTTCGCTATCATCTAGGACCTGCTGCGTACTTCATTGAGATCGAGCCGTTCACCACTTCGGTACCTTCATCATGAACATTCTCTCCGGACCGGCCATTAACGTCATTGGTTTGTACTGCGCAGTACTACTGTTCATCATGTTGCTCCTCCGCAACCGTTCTCATGTGAACAGCTAGCTTTCCCAGATATCGTTGACATGCCTTCCGAAGCCAGGTTTCCCTTACTCGTTTCTTCTTAAAAGGATGAGGATAAAGGATAAAGGATAAAGGACGGCGTTACTCAATCCCTTCTGGGATGCGCCAGCGCATTCTACTTCTACGGGATGTCGTGGAGGCGACATGAATGCGTATTTGGCCATACAATGACTTGCGGTGGCCAGCCGATGAACAAGTCAGCGCTCTATCCTTCCCAGACAAGTCTGGTACCAATTCACCGACCCCGGAGGGATGGAAGGCTTGGTTGGCCTGGGCGGGAAATCCGAACCAGGAACCTGGTATCGGGTGCACGCGACAGTCGCGCCTCCTCCGACTGCGCTACACGCGCCCGTTTCTTCTTACTGGATCTAATTGCTGGCCCGCCTTTACAGGCCTTCCCTCCCCTTCTTTAGTCCTCACTTTCCTGGCCTCAACTTCCAGCCCTGTTCTATGTTTCACTATTCATCCCCTACTGGTCTCTTCTTGCTGGTTTCCTCGTCCTGGCCCCTCCTCTAGATGGTTCTTTTCCTTTCTGGTCGCTCTCTGGTCCACCCTATAGGTCTCCCTTACTGCCCTTCTCGCCATCCACCCTTAGGGGTTCTCCCATGCTCACGGTAGACGTCGGTGACACGTATTCAGAATCGGGACGCTTGTTGCGCGTCTTGTACAATACCACCCGCGTTGCGCGGTCAAAAAGACGGTTTGCAACGGAAAAATCCGTCGCAAACCGTCGAATGCTCATAACTCCTCTAGTTTTACGTTATTTAAAAAACTGTTGGTAACTCTCGATTCGTCTCTTCGAGATCTACACAAAAGTTTATAAAACTTTACAGACCAGCACGTTTTCGCCGTGGGTAGCCAAAAAATAACCGCAGCACGCTTTTGCGATTAGAGCATTTTATTTTCCAGGGTGAGCATGTGGCGTGCAGTGTTTTCGGAGCATCTCAAGCATGGCGTACGTTGCCAGTGCACTGTCATGTCAAGAATGCTCCAAGAGTGCGCCATGCACACTGCATATAGGACCGAACCTATAAATCGAATGGGCGGAAGCATGTTCACTCCGCTTCCATCTTCCCTTACTGGAAAATGTAAAGCCTTCAAGACTATCTCAAACCGTTTGGAGAATTTTATCATAAATTTCTAGCCACCTTACTCGGCAATTGCTCCAATCTGTCCCTGCGACACTTAAGTGGGCGCCGTGTGCAATGTGTGTAGAGAGGAATCTATCAATCGAGTGGGTTCGAGCACTGGTAGAGTGAGCGTTTGGGGAGTCCTACCATAAATTTACAACCGCCCTACTAAGGAATTGCTCCAAAGCTGTTCAGTTAGCCTCTGGGAGTTTTCGACATTCGCAATGGTACCATTCCGTTCAGCATGAAAAGCTCTATCAAATGAAGAGAAAATGAATGAGTGAGCATGCTTCCGCCCATTCGATTGATAGGTTCGGTCCTATATGCAGTGTGCATGGCGCACTCTTGGAGCATTTTTGACATGACAGCGCACTGGCAACGTACGCCATGCTTGAGTTACTCCGAAAACACTGCACGTCACATGCACGTCCTATAAAATAAGGTGCTCTAATCGTAAAAGCCTGCTGCAGTCACTTTTTTGAACCAACCACGACGAAATGCAGTGGTCTGGTAAAGTTTTATACATGTTTGTGTAGATCACCAAAAAAACGAATCGAACGGTACCTACAGTTTTTCAAACAACTCAACATTAAAGAAGTTATGAGCATGCGATGGTTTGCGGCGGATTTTTCCGTCGCAAACCGTCTTTTTGACCGCACGACGCGGGCGGTATTGTAGAAACAGGTTCTCACCACAATAGCAACTGGTTATGCGGCCCCTCGAGAAGAAATCAGCGGGCTTATAAGGCATTTCCGCAAAAAACGACTATAATATTCGGTCCTTCCCATGGCAGATCACCCCTAGTAGACTTGTCTATTTTGGACAAGATTTAGTGCGGTACAAAAGCTCACTAGTGCCGTCTTTTCTAACCATTATTAACGGTTTTATTAAAAATAGTGCAGTCACTAGATTAACAGGGTCCTATGGGGTTTTCAGAAAACTTCAGTAAGAAGAGACGCTTCTTCACTGCGATTCAAACCGACGCCAAGTTCGACTTGCGAGCCAATCCAACCACAACTCCTTCACCAGGTTCTGCGAACTGCTCTTAAGCTTACCGGGAGGACAGATAGCAAGACCATCAAGTTGTGAAACTAGAAGTGTTTTGCAGACTCTACTCTGCTGATGCTTCGTCTGATCGCCTTATTCAGTGTCTGGAAAAGACAAGGAGAGCTTGAAAATGAGCTCATCCAAGGACTGTTCCATAATACAATTTACAGTGTTTCATATTTTTGTCTTTTAAAACGATTGAGGAGAGGATGCGTAAAACAGCCGAACTAACCGTATGGGAACAGTCATAAGTCACCCTTGGAGGGAGAGAATTCGAGACTCGTACACCTCTTATTCACTTACATTTACCTTCATTAGACAGCAACATGCCCATAGGGGCTTGTTGGGTTGTTTTACTCATAATCACCATTTTTTGTTTATGAATTAAGGCTGTGGCTGAATATAATAGAGTGAATGAGCAGCTCCTCCGATGCCTCTTGACTTTCCCATGCTTAGACCGTACCGGCTATGCCGAAGCCTCAGCCGAATAAAGTCTGCATAACAGTCCTGGTTTCGCAGCTTGACGGGGAGCATTACTCTTGTTCGACAGTATCCCAAGATCTAAGGAGAACGTGAAATGAGATAGATGAAATACTAGCTTTCTACAGGCTAGTCCTACAAACCATTGTGCAGTCCAAATACACATGAAGAGAAATACGAAGAATAGAACGGGCCGAAGTAGAATGTCCCTAAAAGAGAATTCTAAATCAGAACGAAGCTCCATGTTTTGAAACAAGGGCGACTGGAAGTCAAGTTAGTACAGTTCAGTTGCACTATTTAGATGTTTAATAGAGAGGATTAAATCCACAACATTACGAAGGTACTACCATACCAGCGTACAGAAAATGCCTTCAGAAGATCGTTTCTATAAACACGCTGAACGACTTTTAGCAGCGTCGCTTTCTACATGAAACCTTGAACCTGTGTCCATTTTGCTTGTGTTCGTTACTGCTCACTGGAATGTGCTTGATGCTTTACATCAGTCTACAGTAAAAACTAAAATACCACATGCAACCAACATACTGCAATCGTGGAATAGGACGCAAAATTCGGTACTAAACAAAACATTCTTCATGGGATGTGCCAGGCATTCCACTTCTGACCGTCAGTAATATCATCGAGGCAACTTGTATACATTCCTTCTGCACGAGCTGTCGTGACAAGCTCATGAACAATGCAAGCTTTAGTAGGCCTCATAGATCATCATCATGATCTTTACCCAACATAATCGAGAGGGGCATGAGTCACTGTCTGATGACATGCACTCTTATATCGACAATTCACGTCGGCGGCTGTTTACTGCTGACGGCGCTTGAACTTGCTTTGCGCGACATCGGTAACACGTCGTCTGAATCCGGAACCCCTGGCGCGACATCGGTGGACACGTCGTGTGAATCCGGAACCTCTGGCGCGACATCGTGACACCTCTTCTGAACCCAGACACCGGATGAACGACGTCGATGACACCTCTTCTGAACTCGGATGGCTACCACTCGACGTTTACGAAAGGCCAGATGGACAGTCGGAAGGACAGACGGAAGGGACAGCCACAGACGCTTACTCTTTTATATATAGTAAGAAGAGATCATTCTTCATTTGAGCAGGGTCTAGAAAGTTGCTAAACTCATGTGGAAATAATAAGTCACGGATGTTCCTATCGGTTTATATCGCACTTGATAGGGCGGAACAAATTGATATACAAGGTGCGGTGGAAACTTCAAGAAAAAATTCAAGAAAAGATCGAACTGGCACTTTTGTTGTCCCTTTTCAGCGGTATGGTTAAAATTATCGCATTTACTTTATCTAATTCGATTAGGATGGTGCAGAATCTCGGAGAGGAAAGTTTCGTTGCAGAACTGGCGAATAGTAGCTTTAGCGGGGGCAGAGAATTATTGCATTAGGTTGGAAAAAAGTCTTTTCATTTCTTTCAAAGATTTATTACTTCACAATACAGAGTCAAATCAATTGAGGTAATCTTCGTTTTGTACCACTACACTTTCCCAAAGACTGGGAAATTTTCTAATTCCTCTCGCGTAGAAGACTGCAGTTCTCAAGTCGAACCATTGCTGAATCCAATTTTTAAGGTCTTCATCCGTTTCAAAATATTTCTCTCCAATTTCTTGTTTGAGAGCACGAAAGAGATGGTAGTCGGTAGAGCGAGGTCAGGGCTATACGTGGATGTGGCATTACCTCCCAGCCCAGCTCCTTTATTGTTTCTCTTGTGAGTCTTGCAACAAGTGGTTTCGCATCGTCATGCAGGATCATCACCTTTGACTTCTCAGGCCTCTTTTCTTGAAAAGCTGCGGCGACTTTGTGGGGCTGGCCACTGTATGATGCAGCGGTGTCTCTCCACTTCTGCGAGTTACCCAGTAGATCACTCCTCTGATATCCCACCAAACACTCAAGAGATTGCAACGAGGAGGTTTCTTAACTTTAAAAGTGCTCTCAAGTTGTGAACCATCAACCTATAACATCAACCATGGCTGTTAACTAAGCCTACCTAGAGCTCCAGTTTTCTCTACTTTTCCGATTTCGAAAGCATTAACAATCAATAACAACAAAACGTCAACATGGGACTACTATTAGGTTGGAAAAAAGTCTTTTCACACTTCGAATTTTTTACCGTTTTCCTTGTAAACGCACTAGCCAATATTGATTGCTGACATCGTAATCCTACCACATTTGTCCACCGTTTGCACGCGGTCACAGGTCAAGACCTTTCTTGTACTTCATTACTATACAATCTTCCGGACTCAATGCCAGATCTACCTCATGGCCATTTTCGGCACGTCATTCTTCATGAATTCATTGAAGGATCTTCAGCATGTCAGGTAGCCAACCAAATTAACGATACATATGGCTTGGAATCTATAACTCATCGCACCTGTTATGAGTGGTTCGGAAAGTTTTTAAAGACAGATTATTCACTCCAGGTCAAAGCAAGGTCAGGAAGGCCAACTGAGTTGGGTGACACTGAACTACTCCGTCTTCTTCGTACCGATAGTGGGCAGACGACACATTAACTGACAGAGAAGCTCGAAGTGTCTCATAGGATAGTGGGAATGCATCTGAAGAATCTCGGCTTTGCATGGAAATTTGGAGCTCGGATTCCACATGCACTGTCAGACACTCAGAAAAGTCGACGGCTCTCCATCGCTGCTTCTCTTCTGTCCAGATACGAAAGAAAATCGTTTTTGCCGCGGATTGTGACAGACGATGAGTCCTGGGTTCTGTATGTCAGCTTCCGAAGAAAAAGACGATGAGTACAAAAGGAAGAGAAACATAAGCCTGGTCTCAGACTCTATGTTCACGAAAAGAAGATTCTCTTGAGTGTTTGGTGGGATATCAGAGGAGTGATCTACTGGGTAACTCGCAGAAGTGGAGAGACACCGCTGCATCATACAGTGGCCAGCCCCACAAAGTCGCCGCAGCTCTTCAAGAAAAGAGGCCTGAGAAGTCAAAGGTGCTGATCCTGCATGACCATGGTGCAAGACTCACAAGAGAAACAATAAAGGAGATGGGCTGGGAGGTAATGCCACATCCACGTATAGCCCTGACCTCGCCTCTACCGACTACCATCTCTTTCGTGCTCTCAAACAAGAAATTGGAGAGAAATATTTTGAAACGGATGAAGACCTTAAAAATTGGATTCAGCAATGGTTCGACTTGAGAACTGCAGTCTTCTACGCGAGAGGAATTAGAGAATTTCCCAGTCTTTGGGAAAGTGTAGTGGTACAAAACGAAGATTACCTCAATTGATTTGGCTCTGTATTGTGAAGTAATAAATCTTTGAAAGAAATGAAAAGACTTTTTTCCAACCTAATGCAATAATTCTCTGCCCCCGCTAAAGTTACTCTTCGCCAGTTCTGCAACGAAACTTTCCAATCCGAGATTCTGCACCATCTTAATCGAATTAGATAAAGTAAATGCGATAATTTTAACCATACCGCTGAAAAGGGACAACAAAAGTGCCAGTTCGATCTTTTCTTGAATTTTTTTCTTGAAGTTTCCACCGCACTTTGTATATCAATTTGTTCCGCCCTATCAAGTGCGATATAAACCGATAAGAACATCCGTGGCTTATTATTTCCACATGAGTTTAGCAACTTTCTAGACCCTGCTCCAAATGAAGAATGATCTCTTCTTACTATATGTAAAAGAATAAGCGTATGTGGCTGTTCTTCCGTCTGTCCTTCCGACTGTCCATCTGGCCTTTCTTAAACGTCGAGTGGTAGCCATCCGAGTTCAGAAGAGGTGTCATCGACGTCGTTCATCCGGTGTCTGGGTTCAGAAGAGGTGTCACCAATGTCGCGCCAGAGGTTCCGTATTCACACGAAGTGTCACCGATGTCGCGCCAGGGGTTCCGGATTCAGACGACGTGTTACCGATGTCGCGCAAAGCACGTCCGACTTGAGAAGACATGTCACCGACGTTGTTCAACAGGCGTCCCGGTTCAGAAGAGGTGTCACCGATGTCGCGCAAAGCACGTCCGACTTGAGAAGACATGTCACCGACGTTGTTCAACAGGCGTCCCGGTTCAGAAGAGGTGTCACCGATGTCGCGCCAGAGGTTCCGTATTCACACGACGTGTCACCGATGTCGCGCCAGGGGTTCCGGATTCAGACGACGTGTTACCGATGTCGCGCAAAGCACGTCCGACTTGAGAAGACATGTCACCGACGTTGTTCAACAGGCGTCCCGGTTCAGAAGAGGTGTCACCGATGTCGCGCAAAGCACGTCCGACTTGAGAAGACATGTCACCGACGTTGTTCAACAGGCGTCCCGGTTCAGAAGAGGTGTCACCGATGTCGCGCCAGGGTTCCTGATTCACACGACGTGTCACCAGTGAAGATGGGACCAGTAATGAGGGAACGGTGAAGGATGGGGGTCCAGTAAGGGGGACCGGTAAAGGGTTGACCAATATAGAAGGGACCAGTGAAAGTGGGACCAGCAATGGGGACCGGTGAGAGGGAAGGTCCAGTGAGGGGGACCTAGTGAACGAGGGGGGGGGAGGAGTCCAGTGAAGGGAACCGGTGAAGGGGGGGGGGAATGATCCAGTGAAGGGGACCGGAAAAGGGTTGATGAATAGAAGAGGGACCAGTGAGGGTGGGATCAGTTATGGAGATCGGTGAAGGATAGGGGAACCAGTGAAGAGGGGCCAGTAAACGGAGGTCCAGTGAAGGTGGGAGCAGTAGTAGGGACCGACGAAGGGGGGGGGGCAGTGAAGGGTGGGACCGGTGAAGGAGGGGGGGGGGGGGTTTCCAGTGAAGGGGCCTGTAAAGAGTTCAACAATAAAAGGGAGAGCAGTGAAGGTGTGATCAGTAATGGGAGCGGTGAAAGGGATGTCCAGTGAAGTGGGACCAATAAATGGGGTACCAGTGAATCAGCAGTCAAGAGGAGATCAAGAAGGGACCAGTAAGAGAGCCAATAAAGGGGAGACCATTTAAGGGGCTTCAGTGAAGGGTCCAGTAATAGAACCATTAAAGGGGGACCAGTAAAGATGACTAGTGAAGGGGATCAGTGGAAGGGACTAATAAGGGGCCAGGGGTTTTTTCTGTGTCGTCCAACGTGGCGTCAGAAAACGTGCTACAGACGTCGTGCCACGTGTGTCGGTGTGCAAAAGACGTGTCGTAGACGTCGTGACATATACGTCCGGACTCACAAATGTGTCACAGACGTTATCCAATATGCATCCGGATCCAAAAGACGTGCCACATAAAAGACTTTGAACAGCATCCGTGAGATTTTCAGGTGGCTTTTTAAAGGCTTCGTGCAACAACGAGAGCGCGCGTATTTGATTCTCACTTCCGTTTTCTGCCAGCATATGGGTAAGGGGTACTGGTGGAGGGTGGGGGGGGGGGGTTAGGAAGAATGAGTAAAGGAATCGGCGTAATGTTATTCCCGTCGGACTGTGAACGGCATCGAGCCGTTCACCAATACCTATTGGTTTCATTTGTGTTTCCGCAGAATAAGAACTTCGGATTAAGGCTCTCTATCTGTTTCTCGCCATGTGCGCCACGAGTACTTTAGAGAGTGAATCGCGTACGTGGGATAGAGGGTGGTAGGTTCCATAGGAGCAGTTTTGAATATCCTGTCCTACCGTATCCCGCTGTACTATTTTATATAGCAAAACCAGTTTTTTTTTACTCTAGTGAATGAGAAAAGGCCTAAAGAGGACAAGAAGACGGTATTCTATTCTCCGGGGTAGGAGCGAAGTCCCCAACCAGACGTTTGGCGGCCAGTAGGCCGCTGAACGTCTGGTATCGAATATAAGAATAATATAAACAAATTAACTAGGCGTTATTACCAAACAGAACTTTGTCAAAGGCTACTCTTCTCTCTTTCTCTATGAAACTGTCTCCAATGTTTTTCTATTTGTTGAAATGGTAATCTTTGACAGCAGAAATGCGATGTTCTTACATGCTCTCGGCCGGAAACTGAAGAACCCTGTCTCCTAGAGAGATTATTTTTGAGTGATATATTGCACACGCTTCTCCTCTTTAACTGGTCTGATTCTATACGGCAGCCCTCACAATGTTAGAGAAATGGAAAGGTTAGTTAAGTGAGGAGATAAGTCGTATTCGAGAAGCGTGTGCACAGGACGGTGTCTTCTACCACAGTAACACATTAGAACATTTAAAAACAACTCTAGAGGGAAGTGGAAATGCGCAATAAAAGGAGACCATTGTATTATTTATCTTTATTATAACCCGGCACACATTAATTTGGACGCCGGTTGGTTGTTGATCGAGATCTTGTTTACAAAAATTTACGATTTACGACCCAAAATATCGTAAATTGGAAAAATAGCCGTAAATCATAAAATAGTAAATCGTGATTACGCACACCGCTGGCAGGGAAGACAAGCCAACTGAACCGACAATGGCAAGTTTGATGTGACCGCTTGACGATGTTTGGGCTCAAGCAGAACGTCTGAAAATCCGAGTTCTTGACGACAGACGTAAACGAGGCCGGGGCCCACTGAGGTCAATGGCACTGTGCGTACACGGACGACAAGCATCAAGTACCTTGGTTCTGCAATTGTCTCTGACGGTAGTCTGACGTTGATAATTAATTCACGCGTGAGTGCAGCGTGGTGCAAATGGCGCTCAACGATGGGTGCTTTATGCGACAGAAGATAACGGAACGCCTTAAACCGAAGATTTATAGAAGCGTGGTCCGACCAGTAGCAATGTACGGTGCTGAGTGCTGGCTTGCAGCGAAGGAGCTTGAGAGCCGCCTCAACATGATGGAAACGAAAATGATGCGCTGGACGACTAGTGTCACGCGACTGGATCATATTCGCAGTGTTTCCATACGTCAGAGATTTGGTGTCGCTCCAACTGCTGACAAGTTGCGTGAAGCTCGCCTTCGGTGGTATGGCCACATTCTTCGCGCTCGAGGTGACGCTGTTCGGTAGATTGGTCTTAACATAGATGTGTCCGGAAAACGTCATAAAGGGCGGGCGAAGCAGCGTTGGCTTGCACATTGCATGTGGACCTGAAGGTTGCTAGTATTCACCCCGATCAAGCATTTGATCGCGAAAAGTAGCGTCAAAATACCAGAATAGCGGACCCCTCCTCGAAGACAAACGCTGTAAAAGAAGAGATCACTTTTCTCAAATATCACGGAATCTTCAATAGGTTTTGCAGTCATGCAGTGTATAAAAGAAGATGGAAAAAACCACTGCAATCAGGTGAATTTTTTAGTTCAGAAAATAGATTTCTGAGCTCTGCTCGTCGAGACGAATCCATTGGTGTTCTCACCCTCCGAGTTTTTCACTCTTCCAACACCGTGGGATCAGCGCTCTGGAGTGCCAACATCACTTGTGAGCAGCGTAGCAACATAAAAGAGCATCGTTAGCTGCTTTAGCGATCCACTGATTCCAGGTGGCGACTGCGCATCTCAGCCATCAACGCAGCATTTTCTTGCTCCTTTTGGAAACGAAATTTTTCCGAAAAGTGGGAAGAAAACTGCCGCTAACTGTGCTGACGAGGAATAGAACATCGCCACAAATTGTACACGCCAACATATTTGCCTCTCATCGATGTGTGCGCCTTTCGGTGTCACTGTTATTGAAAATCCTGTCGGTTAACTTACCCACTGTTGTCTCTGCAGGAACCATAACTGTTTGGAGCTTTTCAACACCGAGAGCTCTGAAATCACGTTCTGCTATATCACTTCATTCTGCTTCATTTCTATATATTCGCGCACAGGAATTAAGTCACTCATCTCTTGGACTTTCCTTGACAGTCACCAGTTTACCATACACAACATCAACGACTTCATCTACGTTTTGTACGTTGCGTTCGATCAAACAGCGCCGGTGGTGTAATGGCGTAGAGCATTTCCGCCCGGTCAAAGGGAGGTGCGGGTTCGAGACCCGCCTGCCGCTAGAAGTTTTGATCGCAAAAAAAACATCGTTATGACAGCTTACATCCTCAGTACCAGCCAATTGAGGCTTAAAGAAACTGATTTGTATCATTTCTATCTAGACCTACAGCTTAACTGGTTCCATGCTGATATCAGCGGCCGGCTCATCCCGATATACGGGTGAGTGCTGATGGGTCCCACGAGGTGTGGATGTTCGTTCGATCAAACAGTGCCGGTGGTGTAATGGCGTAGAGCATTCCCGCCCGGTCAGAGGGAAGTGCGGGTTCGAGTCCCGCCTGGCGCTAAAAGTTTTGACCGCAACAAAACATCGTTGTAACGACTCCATCTACATCCAAAAAACTAACTATTGGCAACTCCCTTTTGCAAAAATTTAGTTGTTACGGGTGAGCCTGTTGGTTCTATATTTAGACAACGAGCAGCGCAACTCGAGAAGCTCTACAATGTAGTTTAAAATTCTGTGGTTTCCATGACTTTTTCGGTCACTGGAAAGTTGTAAATCAAACTTTTCTGTGTAAGCCCCACATGAGCGTTGTGGGGATACCTTGGATTATCCTCAGAGATGGTATCTCTACTGCCTGCTCTAGAGGCGCGTCAAAGTTGAAGGAAAGCTGTAATGCAATGACAACACAGTAAGCTGGCCTATGAGAAGAGTGTTTTTCCATTGTGTTCGTGGACTCCCATCTTGAACATGTTCCACTTCTTTCCTACCCCTCCATTAGGGACCCTCCCCACTAGGGTATATTATATACCTTTTTTTAATACAAGTGTCAGTGTCTCGCACTGGCGCGATGTTGCTGTATCACTAAGCGAAGTCCATTCATCCCAAGCTAGCTGTCCTACTTGTGCAACTTCCATCCTTCCCTAGCAGCAGAAAAGGCAATGTTTAAAAAAAACCACTAAACCTTATTCTTTGTACGTTCCAACCAGGGGTGCACATTTAACGGTTGACGATTTAACAAATTTAACGAATTAACGGCATTTTTTGTTAAAATCTGGCTTAACGACTTAAAGGAACTTTTCAGAAATTTAGCGAAATTTTTAACGGGCTTTTTTCTCCGTGAGTTTATCACATTTACCGTGCACCAATTAATCGCTCTATGGCTCGAAAATCGTAAATCTCTGTTGTTCGAACATTGTTCGAAATCGAATTTCGCGGAAAAGCGTTATCCGGACATTGTTCGAAATCGAGTCTTGCGAAAAACTACTAATCGAACATTGTTCGAAATCGAATTTCGCGAAAAAGCACTAGTCGAACATTGTTCGAAATCGAATTTCACGAAAAACCACTGTTCGAGCATTGTTCGAAATCGAAGATGGCGAAAAAGTGCTGTTCGAATGTTGTTCGAAATTGAACATTTCGAAAAAGCATTGTTCGAATATCGTACGAAGTCGAAGTCGCTCCATTTCTGAGCATACGGTAATTTGCGGGAACGATTTGTGATTTCCTTTCGAGGAGGCTGGCGGTCGACTCATGATATTGTTCGAACATTGTTCGATTTCGAACAATATTCGAACAATGCTTTTTCGCTATCATCAAATTCGAACGACCTGCGATTTCATTTGGAGACGAAAAAGTCGAAAATCGCGAGGTTTTCTTCGAACATTATTAGAAATCGAACGACGTTCGAACAGAGGGAGTTCAAATAGAGGTGACTGTTGATTAGAGGTGATGCGATACTTTCTTCGTTGGTGTTAAACATACCTAGGATGTAAGAGTCCGGTTTTTCTAGGTTATTAGAATCCCTGGGAATTCTCAAAAATCTCATCAACATTAAGCAGCATCACGAAAATCACTGCTGTCTAGTCGACTCTGGGAGCGATATTATTGTTTTGGTACTACCTCCCCTTTATGTCTAGTGTTGTTTACAGTTTTGTTCGAATGGCCTATTCGACTACGTATGCGAATGATTTTCATTCGAGTTTGAATAATGAATTCGAATATTCAAAAAATCGCGTTTTTCGAAAGTATTCGAATTTCGAAACCATTCAAATATTCGAAAAAATTTCGAGCACAGTTGTACGCCCGGGAAGTATAAGTGTGGTAGTTGTGGTTAAGCTTAGATATGCATACACGCCTCCCTTTTGAACACCCTTCAGAACGCTGGCGGATACAAGAATGCGGCTGTTTCGTGAATCTTTGTTAGAGAAAACGGCAAGACAATTTTCTAATTGGCTCTCCAATGAAACTGCAAGGACTGCTACCCTCCTCGACTCAGCTCTCGCCTTCGTATGTCAGAAGATTGTGGACAAAAACAATAGTTTGGAGCTTTGCACTTCTTTGTTACACAACCCTTTTAATTGTCTTTTTAACCTACCTCTAAAAACGAGTCATCAGGCGAAGACGTGTTTATGTACGCGTTGCAAATCACGCCTAGTTGTGAGTAGTGCCCACTAGTTGCAAAAGAAGTGACCTAGTATCCTGTTATTCCGGTCTTCTAATTGGATTGTAAACGCTTATTCAGCTGTCTTCCTAAATTCAATTTCTTTTCATCCACAATTGTGGTTTAGTTCTATCTTCTTTCGGTTCTCTAGAGAAACTCGATTGTTTGGTTTTCGGAAACCGCAAAAAAAATCGAGTTATTTGATTGTTCGGTTTACGAGAACCGCGAAAAATCGAGTTATTCGATTGTTCGGTTTTCGAGAACCGCGAAAAATCAAGTTATTCGATTGTTCGCTGTAAATCGTTGATGAATCCGGTCCCAGAACTGCATCGCGGCGCGAGGTGACGTAATGATAATCTCCCATATCTAATTATTCGCGCTGCCCGATCGATATAGGTATTTTACTCATTTCGTCGCGTCGCATCGCGATGCTACCCTGAACAGCCCTTAAAGGGCTATCAACTGCTTGGTCTTGAAGGCTGTGCGTGGTCCTATAATAGATTAGTTAGAACTCGTCCACACTTACTTTTTAAGCACATTTAATAAGACCTGCTTCCCTTCTTCCCACTGGGAATGTGGGCGTACCATCACATGAGAGCTTCGCGCATATGATTAGTTTTTGATGCGATTCTGATCCGCTGAATGACACCGTTTGCTATACCGTCAATAGGTTTGATACCAGCTGCACATTTGTTTGCGTTTTCTTTTCTCTACTACGCTGAAACGGTATTTATTGTTCTTGACCGCAGTCTAGCAGTCAGCGCCGTGCACGCCCCCTCAGCTGAGAACTTGAATCAATATACTACATGCTGGAACATTCCTCTCAACTTAGATAAGAGCATAGTTCTACATATAGGCAATTCTGATCACGTTGATTTTTCTATCAATGGTGTAGCTTTGCCAAATTGCAGTTCTGTCAAAGACCTTGAAGTTATTTTTGGCCAGCAACTCAAATTTTCGAAGCATAATGACTTTTTAACTATAAAAGCTTATAGTGCACTATTTATTATCTTACGTAATATTAAGTGCTCTGATGCGGCAGTATGGATACGAGTTTACAAGAAGTACGTACTGCCACACCTCAAGTACACAAGTCTGGAATCCTTATCTCAAAAAGAATATACCAAAGATCGAAAAAGTCCAAAAAGTTTTCACCCAAATTCTATGATACAAAAAGAAGCGGCTGTTCTGATCACACTGCCTTGTCTAACTACAAAGACCGATTAAGAACGTTTTCCTTGTGTTGCTTACAATGCAGAAGACTAGTGGCGGAATGGTATTTTGCTACCGCATTTCAAGTAGAGAGGTTAAGTTACTTTCGAGCAGGTACTGAGTCTAGGCCAATTAGCTGTAGAATAAATAGCCTAAATGTTCATTACAGTAGGATAAACCGAAGACATTACTCAACTGCTTTCGCTCTTTTTTCTATCGATGTACTAGATGGATGGGTCTTCTTCCTGTTCTACTATTTCTGGCAAACACAGCTAAAGCTTTTAAAAGGAGCCTTACGAGATCAGATCTTCTGCGCTTACTAAACTACCGGCATTTTTTCTAATCCTGAATTTTCTAGGCTATCATCATTCCGCTTCTCAGCATTATTCAGATGACTGCAGATCTACCTCTCCGTTAGCAAATGCTCAGTGTGCCGCGAGTTTGCTGAGATGTGGTGCCGTGGTTACTTTGATCTTATACCTTGTTTGTGTTGTGTGCTCTTTTGTCATGCTTAGTGAGTCATTATGCCTGCTCTGTTTTTGTGTTTTACGTAGGCTGTTATTCAAAGCTTAAGTACTGAAGAGCCTATGCAACCCATCATGGATGTTTCCTTATCTTACCCTTATCTTTTTTATGTTTTCTTTATATACCTATCACAACCTATATATGTATATATATATATATATATATATATATAACGAATTAAATGGCACTGGCTCGCGCCATTTTTGGCGCGTCTTTACGCGTTTGATCAAGAACAAACCGTAACATGTGGCATATCATTTAGAAGCGCAAACTTTGCTCTACCGGAGAGCACCAAATTTTCTATGTTAAAGTGGGAAAACTTCAGAGTTTTATTGACTTTTTTGCAGATGGACAAAAGGGTAATCCGAGGCATTTACTTGTATGAATTCAAGCTGGGCACTACAGCTAAGGAGGCGGACGTGAAGATCAACGCCGCATTCGGTCCAGGATGTTCCACAATTCGGACGTCGTATCGTTGGTATCAGAAGTTCCGGAATGGAGATGAGAGCTTGGAAGAACATGAAGCTCGTGGGAGGCATAGTGTGATGTTCGTTGGGAATTATTTACCACAGCTTCCTCCCTCCCGGTGAATCCATCACGGCAGAGAAGTACTGCATTAAGATTGAAGAAATGATGAAAAAGTTGAAGGATATCCGGCCGGCCTTGGTAAACCGAAGGCGAGTTCTCCTTCTGTACGACAATGCTTGCCCCCATGTAGCACGAATGACGTTGCAGAAGTTGAATGAGCTGAGCATTGAAACTCTACCACATCCTCCGTTTTCTCCCGACCTCTCCCCAACAGACTACCATTTCTTCAAGCATCTTGGCGACTTCTTGGTAGGGAAAATATTCAAATACCAACAGGATGCCGAAAGTGCCTTCAAAGATTTCGTCAATTCCAGAACTTCTGATTTTTATGCTACTGGGATAAAAAAGCTTGTGTCACGTTGGCAAAGATGTGTAGAAGTAGAAGTTTTTATTTCGATTAACAAGCTTGCCTACAAGCCGAGATATTAACTGTTTAAATTTACAGTGGTTCAGTGCCATTTATTTCGTTACAACCTTATATATACATATATATATATATATATATATATATATATATATATATATATATATATATATATATATATATATATATATATCACCTGTATCACCTGTCGTCCCGTTGATCATCGACTTGCTCGAGCGGGCGCCAGCAGCGTCTCCATTCGTCCCTGTCGCGTGCCAGAGTGGTCCAATGGATCCTCCTCGCTCGAGGGACACGAAGAGCGTCATATCGGTCGTTCAGGGCTTTCACGAAGAAGTCCGACCAACGCGTTGGTGGGCGTCCTGGTGTTCTTTTGACATCCCGCGGAATCCAATCTGTGACGACTCTCGTCCAGCGGGTGTCTGCGAATCGCATTACGTGGCCGGCCCACCTAATTTTCGACGACTTGGCCCATGCGACAGCGTCTCTGATCTTCGAACGTCGGCGAAGCTCGGAACTCCGGAGGCCTTCTCTCACTTGCGTGAGTCGTGTCACTCCGAGCATCGTCCTCTCGATTCCACGCTGCGCGACGCTGATCGCGTGTTCATCCTGCTTTCGTAGAGCCCAGGTCTCTGAGGCGTATGTTAGGGCAGGAAGAACAGTGGAGTCGAATAGGTGGGCACGGAGTCGGACGTTCTTCGTTTTCTTCACGACTTCTTCGACGCTCTTGAAAGCTCCCCAAGCCGCTCGCTTCCTCCTGCTCAGCTCCGGCGCTAGGTCGTTGGCCATGTTGACTTCGCGACCCAGATACACATAGCTGGAGCATTCGGAGATGTTCGTTCCGTTGAGCGAGAATGGGGCATCAGAAACCCATCCGTTCTTCATGAACATCGTCTTCGTAAGATTCAGCTGCAGTCCAACGCTTCCACATACACGATCGAAGTCGGCCAGCATTCGTTCCGCTTGACTGATGCTCGGTGTTATGAGCACGATGTCGTCAGCGAAGCGAAGATGGTGCAGTTGCCGGCCGTCAACCTTCACTCCCATGTCTTCCCATTCTAGTTCGCGCATGACGTTTTCGAGGGTGGCGCTGAAGAGCTTCGGGGATATGGTATCCCCTTGTCGAACCCCTCTCCTCACGTCAATGACGACGTCGTTGTAGAATGGTGAGATCTTGGTCGTGAATCCACTGTACAGCTCTCGAAGGACCCTGATGTACTGAGTAGGAACGCCCTGGGTGAGCAGGGCTTCCATGACCGCTTCATTCTCGACGGAGTCGAATGCCTTCTTCAGGTCGATGAACGTAAGGCACAGCGGCAGCTTGTACTCTCGCGACACTTCGATGAGCTTCGTAATGGTGTGTATGTGGTCGATCGTGCTGAATCCTCTCCGAAATCCTGCTTGTTCGCATGGCTGTCCTTCGTCCAGCGTTCTACTGATCCTATTCAGGATGACTCGAGTGAACAGCTTGTAGACTACGGACAACAGGCAGATCGGGCGATAGTTGCCAATGTCGTGCACGTCTCCCTTCTTGTACAGCAAAACGGTCTTGCTGGTCTTCCACTGAGATGGAACCTTGCATTCGGACAGGTAGCGTGTGAAGAGCCGCGCCAAGGTGTTGATGAGCGCTGGCGGGAGGTTCTTCAGGTGTTCAGCTCTGATCCTGTCAGGACCGGGTGCTGTACGTTTCTTCACCGACGAGATGGCGTGTCGGATCTCGGAAGGGAGAACAGAGGGGACGACGTATCCATCCTGCGGAAGATGGCATGGGGGCAGGTGGACGTGGCTATCGAAGAGATCGGAGTAGAAGTCGTGGATGACTTTCTCCATGGTCCTTCTGGAAGAGGTGATGGTTCCGTCAGGACGTCGGAGAGCGGTCATCTTGGTCTTGAAGTTGGCGAAGTTCCGGCGGGCATTGCGGATGCTCAGCCCTGCCTCTGCTGCTTCAGCCAACACTTCCGCCCTTCTCTCCTTGAGATCTTCCTTTATCGCCGCTCTGCATAGCTTTGCAAGCTCGGACGTCAGTTGGTAGTTGCCTGACGCTCGTGCTGCTCCACGCTGGCGTATCAGCTCGAGAGTTTCCGGAGACAGGCGTCTCTTGGTGGTCTTCAAGCTCTCGGCTCCCTTAGCACTATCGTGGAGATGGTGCACGAAGCGATCGTATTCCTCGTCGACGTTGTCCATGACGGCATCTTCCCAAAGGCCGGCAAGAGAGGTGTAGAGGTCCCAGTTGATGATCGTTCTGGGATTCCTCTTCTTGAACTTCGCGGCCTTCTCTCCTTGACGCGAAAAGCGGAACCTCGCGCGAAGGAGGCGGTGGTCCGATCCCGTGTAGAACTTGGGGACAACGGAGACATCGGTCAGGCAATACTTGCGATTGAAGATGATGTGGTCGATCTCGTTGTGGAACTGGCCACCGGGGGATTCCCAGGTCCATCGTAGGGAGGGAGGCTTCTGGAACTGCGAGTTTCCATGGATGGTCTTGGTCGACATGATAAACTCAGACAGCCTTTCACCTTGCTCGTTCCACTCCAAACCGTGGGTTCCGATGTGAAGTTCTTCCGGCGACCTTCGTGGCCCGATCTTGGCGTTGAAGTCGCCGACGATCACCTTGTAGAAGGTGTGATCTTCCTTATAGAACTTCTCCAGCTCCACGTAGAAGGCCTCGACGTCTTCGTCGTCGTAGTCGGATGTTGGGGCATACGCGACGAACACAGTCAAGGCTGGCACGGAGCCACATCGCTTCAGTCGCAGACGTCCGATTCGGCTTGTCAGAGACTCGTACGAATCGATGTTCATGGCCAAGTGCGTGTTGACGAGGACACCAACGCCACCTACTCCCCTGCTGTCGCATGTTCCGAGGAACAGTTCTTCTCCGGAGTCGTAGGCGGCGTGGAGGGGGTGGTGTCTTCTCGTCTCGGTCAGTCCGATGACGTCGTACTTGATCTTCCTGGCTTGCATCATCAGGTCCTCGACGGATGCTTCCGATGCAAGCGTGCGGGCGTTGTAAGTACAGATCGTCATATATCACTAGACGTTAGATCACTCGACGTTATATATATATATATATAACGTCGAGTGATCTAGCCTAAGTGAGATACACCGCATCATCCACAGCGCGGGAAAGATTTGCTATTGAACGTGAGATGTTGCTGCAGCAGCGAAAGTGCAGCCTTTTACAGCTTAACACAACAGCACCTACCTGCGTTTCTGAACGTCCAGATTTAAAAGCCGATCTCGTGCCATTAGCATGAGAAGAGCACTAAGGGCTACGAGTAAAAGAGGAACTTCCTCGGGTGGAAAACCGACAGCAATCAGGAGGGAACGACCTGGAGGAGGTATCGGGATGGGGGGGTCGATAGGGAAACTATGAAGCATTTCAGGAGGTGGTACCAAGAAGGTTTAGGCAATAAGGAGGGTCCAGTAGGGAATTACCAATAAGGGGGGAGGGCAGTAAGAATGACCAGCAAGTGGATTCATTCCGAGGGGATCAGTAAGGGAGACCGGATTTACGAGATGTGATACCGATGTCGCGCAATTGGCGTTCGCTCGCCGTCGTCGTGAGCGTGCGAGGGCTACTAGTTGAGATAGAGTAAGGGGGGGGGGCAGAGGTCGACAGAAGAAGGGACCTGGAAGCGGGACCAGGACAGAGAACCAGCAAGAAGGGAGCGGTAAAGGTAATTCACGGGGGACAAATAATTTGCCATCTGTGCTGCCTGTTCAAGCTCAACTGCGCGCTTCTGAGCTTCTGGACTCGGAAGACGAATCTTCTGAACTTCTGGTTTCAGAAGACAGGTCCTCTACGTCGCACTAGAAGCATCTAGGTAATGAAAATATGTCTCCGGCGTCGTGCGGCGACCGTAGAATTTAGAATTCAACATGGAATGCTGGTGCTGCAGAGAAAGTGCGGCCTCCTCCTGCTTCACAAAGCGGCAAGTTCACGCCTCTCTGATCGCCTGGATTTAAAAGACGGCTCTTCTACGCCTTGCTAGAAGCATCTTGATAAAGAAGATGTATCACCGGCGTCGTGCGACGAGCAGCCGCTTTCAGAATTCAACGTGGTACTATTCAGCCTCTTCCTGCTCGAAACAGCGTCAACTGCTCGCGTTTGTTAGCTTCTGGATTCAGAATAAGTATTCGCTACTACTGTGCGCGTTTCTAATCTTCTAAGCGTCATGATTTAAAACGTGTGTCGCCGACTTCATGCTATGAACATGGGAGGACCACTAAAGGGGTAGGAGTAGTAAAGAGACTTCGAAAACTTCGAGAGTGTGAGGCCAGAAGAGCGACCAGCAATGAGTAGTTTGAAGGAGGAATCAGAATGGGACACAATAGCCAATAGGAGGGACACACACAACAATGAAGCAGACTAGGAGGTGGCACCAAGAAAGGAGGACGCAATAAGGAGGAACCATTAGGGAGTTGCAAATAAGTGGGAGCAGTAAGGAGGATCAGTTGGTGGCGATGTCCGTTCCTCCACGTGGTGCCACTGGAAATTGTTCGCTTTTGCGAGCCGAGCTAATCACGGACACTCGAATGCAGGCGACAGGCCCTAGTGACAGGCCGGCCTAGGAACAGCCCATGTCATATCATATGGTTGATGGTGCTGAATGTTTCATGAGATAATGCTACGGCCCCCGCGGAAGCCGACTCCACTCGCAAAGCCCGGCGAGTGTGAAAAGTATGCGAGGTCCCTGATGCGAGGACGGCATCGGGGGGGGGGGGAGAGGGAGGGGGGAACTGAGCTAATCCAAAAGTCCCGCAACGTAAGCAATACACGCGTGGCAACGCTGAATGTGGGTGCGTTGTCGGGCCGCTCCTTTGAGTTGGCAGAGGCACTGGAGCGAAGGAAGATTGACTTGTGTGCGGTGCAGGAGACGAGGTGGTCCTGTAGTAAGTAAAGGGATATAGGTCAAGGCTATAAAGCCGTTCTGTGTGGCAGTCCTAGGAGCACCAGCGGTGTTGGCATAATCGTCTCAGAACGGTTCCGAGACGCGATTGCAAGCGCGGAACGTTTCAGTGACCGCTTGATGAACGTCGTAATCGCTGCAGAACGGCGGCGGTATCACCTTTTCTCTGCATATGCTCCGCAGACAGGCTGCTCTGAGCAAGCCAAGGATGAACTTTGGAGCCTGCTTGATGAGTAGACAGCAGAAGTACCGTCACAAGACGAAATCATTGTCGCAGGTGACCTGAACGGACTCGTTGGCGCTGCGAAAGACGGGAACAGCTGTCATGGTGGTCTCGGTTTTGGTTCACGTAACGCAGATGGTGAGCGCATCCTCGAGTATGCGGAGTCGCACGACCTCACCATCGTAAACACCAGATTCCGAAAACATGAATTCCACCTTATCTCCTTCTACAGCGGGAATTCTAAAACGCAGATCGACTTTGTCCTTGTGCGAAATCGTGACTAAAGGCTTGTCACGGACGCGAAGGTTGTGTCGTATGAAACGGTCGCCACACAACACCGCCCACTGATCTGCATTATGAAGATCACACCACCGATGTTTAGGCAGGTCGAACGGAGCGATCCGTTAAGGATCAAGTGGTGGCGTCTGAAAGAAAACGAAGCAGCTGTGACTTCGCGCATTCGGTTGCCGACGGTCACATCCGTCGACGAGACATGGAAAAATGCCGCCGAGGCGATTCTCCGATTCTCAGTGCTGCGCGTTCCGAATTCGGCACCACGAAACCGGGACGGCGTAAGGTCGATAAGCAGACATGGCTGTGGACTAACGAAGTTAAGGAAAAAGTTCGAAGAAGAAGAGATTATACAACGCATTTCTCGACGATAAGACAGCTGATAAATGGCGTCTGTATCAGGAAGCCAAGAAAGCCGCTTAGAAGGCAGCAGCCGATGCAAGAGCCACTCATTACGATGGTGTCAACGAGAGGCTTGAGTCGCGCGATGGCGAGCGATTTCTTTATCAACTCTCGAAGGTCCGTCATCGCCAGACTGAGGATGTTGAGAAGTTTTTTTGGCATAAACGATAAGAACGGTCTTCTACTCATGGACCGCAAGATGGTTTTGAACCGATGGGGCACCTACTTCGAGGAAGTCTCGACAAAAGAGTTCGCTCATCCGAGCATTCCATCTTCTTCTCCTGCACAATGTCCCGTTCAGAAAATCACCGCAGAGGAGGTAGAAGCGGCTCTGAAGAAGATGAAGCCGGGCAAGGCAACGGGCCCCGATGATTTGGTGGCCGACTTATTGAAGTCGAAATCCTGGTACCCAACGAAGTGGCTGGCGACGTTCTTCAACCAGGTTATTGCGGAGAAGAAAGCGCCCGATATTTGGCAGAGAAGCATGACGATTCAGATTTGGAAGAAGAAGGGCAGTCCTGCAGGCTGCTCCAATTACCATCTGGTTCGCTTGCCATGAAAGTCTTTGAGCGGATTGTCGAAAGGCGCATTCGTGATATCGTCCAGCTCTCTACCAATCAGTGAGGCTTTGTAGCTGGTTGTGGCACAGTCGATACCATACACGCCGTTCGTCTTCTGATAGAAAGCACTGGGAGAAACAGAAGCCGGTGCATCTTGCACTCTGGATTTGGAGAAGGCCTTTGATCGCGTTCCGCATGAAGTGATATGGTATGCCTTACGAGAACATGGAGTACACGACTCGTAGAGTGGGTACGAATACTGTACTCTTGTCCAAAGAGTGGAGTGGAAGCTGCAGCAGGTGCATCGATGGAGTTTCCCATATCTGTCGAAGTACATCAAGGGTCTGCGCTCTCCCCTCCACTCTTCGTCGTCATTATTGATGCCATATCGCGTGATCTTTAGCAGCCAGTCCCTTGGACGCTGCTTTATACTGATGATGTAATGCTTGCTAGCGAAGATAAGATAAGATTGAACTCCAGCGGCAGGTCCAAGCTTGGTGCTGTTGCTTGGAGAGATTGAGACTCAAATTTAAGGGTTGGGCACACTCGGCAGCGGCTTTAGTGCGTCAAAAGCGGAGCGGAGCGTCGCTCTCAGGCTCAGGACATGATTGCGGTAAGGGGCGGTCGTTCTTTCTTTCTCTGGTGTCGGTATTGGAGCACTGCCAACCATCGCTCAGCTGACCGGTTGGCTGGTTTGGTTGAGGAAAGGGCTTCCTATCTTACTTATCTTATCTCTTGCTCAGGAGAGATAGCGTAAGCTTCACGGAATGACCGAGCTCATTCCGTGAAGCTGACGCTTGCAGCGCTGACGCTGGGCGCCAACGCTGAAGCGAAGTGTGCCATAAGCGGGTCGCCGCCCCTGACGCAGAGACACGAACTCTGCGTCTCTGCCCTATTCTTCATCATTGGAGCTGCGTCAAACAACAAGAGTGTGCCCAGCCCTTTAATGTCAAGAAGACCGAGTATATGACGACGGACGAAGATGAGTCCAGCTCCATTAAGGTAAATGGCATTGAGCTGCTTCGGTATTCAAGTACTTGGGATCAGCAATCGCGTCCGATGGCGGTTCACTCGTTGAAGCCAACTCACGCGTGAATGCAGCGTGGTCCAAGTGGCGTTCTCTGACGGGAGTGCTCTGCGACAAGAAGATACCAGAGCGTCTAAAGTCGAAGATCTACAAAGCAGTCGTCCGACCTGAAGCTATTTACGGAGCTGAGTGCTGGCCCGTTACCAAAGAAATTGAAAGGCGCCTCAGCGTAATGGAAACGAAGATGCAGCGATGGACTGCTGTGGTTACGCGTTTGGATCGAGTACGCAACGACTCCATACGGCAGAGGTTCGGCGTCACTCCGATATTTGAGAAGATGCGCGATGCTCGTCCGCGATGGTACGGCCACGTTCTTCGCGCAAATAATGACACTGTCCGAAAGAATAGTCTTAACCTTGATGTGCCCGGTAGGCGGCAACGAGGGCAGCCAAAACAGCGGTGGCTTGATACGCTGCATCTGGACTTGAAGGTGGCTAGCTTACACCCTGATCAGGCGTTTGATCGGGAAAAGTGGCGCCAACATTCCAGGAAAGCGGACCCCACAACTAAGCGGGACAAACGCTGAAGAAGAAGAAGTAAGGAGGATCAGCCAGGGGATCTATTACGAGTGGACCAGTAACAAAGTGTGCGGGTTTAGATGTGACAGATGTCGCGCTATGGGCGTCCGCTCACCGTCGTCTTGCATGAGCGTAGGAGAACAACTTTATGAGGTAGAGAAGTAAGGGGGCACGACGGGGGAAGACCCAGAGAGCGACCAGGAAGCAGGGACCTGAAGGTGGAACCAGGGATCGGATTCATTAACGACTTACATAACGTTAACAGAGAATTCACAGAGGAAAACTCAGATAACGCGGCTTACCGCTCACCATATCGCTTGATAGGGCGCGCTATCAGGGCTTTCGGCTGTAATTTTCTATGTTAGCTTGCTGTAAATCAACGAATCCGGCCCCAGAACGGGGAACCAGCAAGGAGGAAGATGTAAGGGAGATTAATACAGAAAACAAGAAATGTTTTATCTGCGGAGCCTCTTCCTGCTTGACATGGCGGCAAATGCGCGTTTCTAAGATTCTGGAATCAGTGGAAGTGTCCCCTACGTCGTGCAAGAAGAGTATAGGCGCAGAAGACGGGTTCTCTTCGTCATGCAACAAGGGTCTGAATTCATGGGAACGGCTGCAGAGAAGCAATCTGAGGGACAGAAGTACTGAACAGCACAAACCAATGACGTTACTGAACGGTCCGGTGAGAAATCCTATGGTGAAAGTAGTGAACGGATTCACGCCCATAATGTATACAGCAAAACCTAGATGTTAAGCGTGTCGGAGCACTTGTCACTATATGATTGAGTAAGCGGTCGATAACGTTTGAGTGATCTAACCTAAGCGAGATACGCCGCATCATCCACAGCGCGGGCCGTCGAGTGATCTAACCTGAGTGAGATACGTCTCATCGTCTACGGCGCGGACAAAATTTGCTAATGAACGTGGATGTTGTTGCAGCAGGGAAAGCGCAGCCCTTTACTGCTTAACACAACAGTACCTATGAGCGTTTCTGAGCTTCCAGATTCAGAAGCCGACTTCGTGCCAGCATGAGAAGACCACTAAAATAGTAAGAGAAGAAGGGTGACTTCGAGGGTGGAGAACCGACAGTGATCAGAAGGGAGCGACTTGGACGAGGCATCAGGATGGGGGTCGATAGGGGGAACAATGAAGCAGGTCAGGAGGTGGCACCAAGAAGAGTTTAGGCAATAGGGGGAGGGACCAGCAGGGAGTTACCAATAAGGGGGGGGGGGCATTAGGAGAATCAACAAAGGGATCCATTACCAGTAAGGGATTTAGAAGATGTGACACCGATGTCGCTCACCCTCGTCGTGCCGTGAGCGTGGGAGGGCTACATAATTGGGGTAGAGTAGGAAGGATGATCCCGAGGGGGAAGGAATCTAGCTGGAAGAAGGCGGGACCAGGACGGGGAATCAACCAGAAGGGAGCCGTAAGAGAATTCATACGAAGAACAAGGAATCTGCCTTATGTATAGCTTCTTAATGCTCGACACAGCGGCGACTGCGCGCGATTCGGAAGACGGGTCTTCTGCGCTTCTGGATCCAGAAGACGGGCCCTCTACGTGCGGAACAAGCGTCCTGATTCTGAAGGAGGACCATTAAGGGGATTGAAGAAAGGCTGTAAGGGGGACCTCTACGGTGGACCAGGAGAGCGACCAGGAAGGAAAGGAGCAACATAAAGAAAAGTGGAAACAAAGAAGTGGGCCAGTAGTTGGGATCAGGAAGGTAGGGGGACTGAAGAGGAGGAGGGAAGAGCTGTAAAAGCGGACCAGCAATTAGATCCAGTAAGAAGAAACGAGTGAGGGGGGAACCTGGCTTCGGAAGCCATGTCAACGACAACTTGAAACGCAAGCTGTTGAGCATGAGAGCGGTTGCTGAGGAGCAACATGAGAAACAGAAGCATTTCGCAGCACAAACCAATAACATTAATGGCCGGTCCGGAAAGAATGTCAATGATGAAGGAACCGAAGTGGTGAACGGCTTGATGCCGATGAAGTACGCACCAGGTCCTAGATATTAGTGAATTTTATGTTTTACAAAAACTACTTCCCATAGGTCAGTCGCGCGAAGCGCACAGGTGCGAGACACGCCTTATGCGTGTCGGAGCATTTGTGATTGATACATATATAGCTTTATTCTCGACATTGATACAGTGTACTACGGCCGAAAGATTAAGGCGAAGGGCGGCTGTTGGCAACATGCCCAGCGATGCACGCGACGCAGCCGCTTGCACTGCACTTTGGCGACGGATCGCGGAAGCCGTGCGATTTGTGCATCTTATACGCCCGCGATGGCACCTTCCATGCAGCTCGTGGTGCAGTGGGTAGAGCGCCTCGCTCTGACCATGGAGGTCGGGGGTTCGGTTCCTCTGCATATTGGCGTTTTTGCATTTCAACTGACTGGATGAGATCTCAGGAGTTTTAACATCAACTCACTTTTCAGGCGTTTTCTGCAATTTTCCACCCGTATGCGGTTTTGTAGAACCCAGTTGCGGACTCCCCCTGAGCGACGAAAGCAGTTTCCACACGAGCAGCTTGGATGGCACCCACCCCGGAGTCCCTTCCCTAGCCTGGCTCTGCGCACGAAGAGTGCAGAACCCAGCCGCGAACTCCCCCTGAGCGACGAAAGCAGTTTCCACACGAGCAGCTTGGATGGCGCTTGCCCTGGAGTCTGCTCAAAGAGCGCGGAAGCCAGCTGCGAAGTCCCCCCTGAGCGACGAAAGCAGTTTCCACACGAGCAGCTTGGATGGCACCCACCCCGGAGTCCCTTCCCTAGCCTGGTCCTGCGCTCGGAGAGCGCAGAACCCAGCTGCGGAATCCGCCTGAGCAACGAAAGAACCCAACAGCAATGGACGATTTCGCGCTCCATCGCGAACGCATGTGGAGCCGCCGCGCTGCTGGCAATTTGCCAACAGTTGCCCTTCGCCCAACTAATGCCACCGTGTACTACTGCAAGTTCGGCTTGATTATCTTAGTTACTATGGAAGCAGCCTTGAATGGAAGCATAATGAAGGCCTAGATATAACCGGAATTGAAACAGGACTCCTAGGTGCTTCCTTCTGTCTAGCTGCTCAAAAGTGATTTCCTTACTTCATCGAATCACGCCATAGCTATAATGTTCGCCAAACTGATCACTGCATCCGAGACTGCAATAAAGTTATTTGCTTAAGTTTCCTTTCAATTAATTGATATAATACTTCTTAGTCTCATTACACATTTTGTTTGTGGTTGTAGTCTCCTTGTACTTAGGCTTATGAATTGCTGAAAAACTCTAGGCCTTACCAAAGTGGAAGTGCACACTAACTTCACTTTACTTCACTAGTGTTTTTATGACGCACGTTGTCCATAAATAAACAAATAAATAACTGATCCTAGTAGAATGTATATTAATAACGAAGTGCGTGAAAGCTCAGCGCTGGACTCGTTCACATTCATCACCAGCAAAGTACGCAGCTATGTGGGAAGTGCGCACTAATCCACGAACGGGGGAAGTGCTACCCTATTCTACATTAAGACAATTGGGCAATTTTGCACGTGTTCGAGTGCTCCGAACCTTTACCTTCGACATACATGCACCCTCTTACCAAGGCGAATACTCGTTGAGTATAAGGTGGCACCCCCCCCCCCCGAATTTATTTCTTATTATTGTGAGTATGCATCACAAGCGAGGGCGCAATGCGCGTAGAAGGGGGAGGGGCAGCCCATGACTACTCAAGCACACGTACGAGGTAACGTGGCATTTCCCACTGTAGGACGAGTTTTTAACTGTTAAGTTCGCCCGCGACCTACCGTTTGACCGAGGCCCTTCTTGTTGCGGCTTAGACTGCACGTATCTACGTGTCAGCTTATGTACAATGGAAAGTCCCACGCTCAAGGAGATCGAAACCCATAGGCTGCCTACCCCAACGCGCATTACGCCCACGCGAGTGACTTTCGATACGTTTCGAACGCACGTTATGTTCACATCTGTTCGCATTGCTAAGCGCTAAAACACATTAACATTAAATACACTTACGATCCCCAGACATTGGAAATGCCTTGGAACAGCTTCTCCATCTTTCCGCCAAATCTGAAAAGGTATTGGTGACTCGCACAAATACGCCTTAGCACACGTCGTTGTATGACATCCTTACGCCTTCTTCGGCATGACGGAACACCTCTTCTTGAGCACAAAGTAGAAAATAGTTTTCGCAAACTATAGGCTTGCTTATATATCTTGCGTTTATGTCACTTTATCACCTGTGCAATGATGCTCCCACTTTTTATTTAGAAAGCAGCTTCAATTAGCGGTTGCTGTGTGTCTCACTCGACCAGAGCAAGTACAAGTGGATTCATTAGAAAAAAGTGATGGAAAAATATGTGAATGGAATATGGGGAGAGGCAGGTGTTTGCCTCACCGCCCACTCCTCTGGATTTCCTTGGGAACGCAGTGCCTACCTCGCTAGTGACACGAACAGATGGGCTAAATCCCCTTAGACACTGAGGTTACTCTGGGAAGTTGTCCATCATTCATGCTCGACGTGTCTCACATGTCATTGCACGGAAGCGTCATAACGACAATTATGCTGCAGTGGCGTAATATAAGCCATTCACACGCCTTTACCCGCAAATTCCATCTCATCAGTGACGTTTGTCAGCTGAAGAGTACAACAGAAAGCCATTTCTCTCTCGACCTCGACCGACAAGGGTTGTACAACAGGTCCGCAGCGGATTTGTGGGCGCAAATAGGCTTGGTTGGGGTCGCCATGGACTTAGTGGATATTAGCCTTGGTAAAGCACGTAAATGTCCAATTACATCAGAAACGGCCTAGTCAGTAAACCATAGGTGTAGAACACATCCGGGCTGCATAAAATTTTTAGTTTCGTGCAACACAAAACGTTGTGTAGGGATGTCCTACATTGTGAACACCTATCACCGACTCCGGTGATGCTCATACGGTAGTGAAGGGGCGGGGCCTCGTTGCACAAAAGCTGGGAGCTTCTGGTCCCAGTAGCGTTCACCTGTGCGCTTAGAAGAACGACATTTCCTCAATGAAGCTAATTTATCCACTCTTCTGCTATCCTCGTATTTTCCGCAATCCACCGAACCACCCATAACGGTGAAAGGGGAAGAATCTTTCCTCATGTCTCAAGCGCCCATAACACTTTGGTGCATCGGCCTAATACGCCAACTTACTCCCACGTCAAAGAGTGACATCTTTGATCCCTGAAGAAGAGACAAAACTCCATCAGAGCATAAATTCGGTCGAATTCAAGACCGCAATTCCCTTAACTGAACAAGTCTTCCGTACTCTGTACCTGATGCAGCCTTCTGCGAGTCAGATAACAAAGTCTCCGTACGTCAAACTACTTGGAGCAAACTTTCTGCTAGTCAGAAAAAGCTCTCCATTAAAAAGGAACCATCTTTCACGAAGTGAAATGTGAAAACACAGAAGTAGCCAAATATACATAATGGCACTTCATTTTCAAAAAATGGAGATAATGAGTAGATCCACATCTGTAAAAAAATAGTTATGCGCTTCCGAGAATATACGATCGGCATAGACTATGCAGATGAAGAGTACTGCGAAAAATCTCGAGCTAGTATAACGCTTCTAGAATGTGGCCTAAAGCAGCTGCAAAATGGAAGAGATCTTCTCCACAAGTCATACGAGGAGCTGAAAAAAGAGAATAGCAACTCAAAACCAAGTCAGTGAAAAAAGACTTGATGGTAGAAATTGATCAGATTGAGGAAGAGTCTCAACCGCAAAAAAATCTTAATGACGCCAGGGACTTCATTGATAAGCTGATGATGAGAGTGGTCGAATACAAGTGTGCCAACTTCATTAGATATATCGAATTAAAAAGATTTACTGGGAAGGAGACCAATTTTACAATAAAATCAATTCAAGTTGGTATTTTCACCCAAACTTTGCTCATAGGGGTTATTTGGGGTGCCGATCACGAAACTAACATCCTTTTTCAGAATTTGGGCCAATTACAGTAGGTTACGGTAGGTGGGGTGAGTAAGGCTGTCGGAATCATGGTCACCGATTTCGCCCAAACTTTGTCTATGGGGGTTATTTTGGGGTGCTGATCACGGATCTGACATCCGTTTTTAGTATTACGGTAGACTATGGTAGGTTACCGTATGTACGGGTGACAGAAGCTGTCGGCGATTACCCGTACCTACCGTATCCTACCATACCCCACCGTATTACCAAAAACGGATGTCAGATTCGTGATCAGCAACCCAAATAACCCCTGACGACGTTTGGGGAAAAACGGTGATCATGACCTTGGCAGCCTTAGTCGCCGTACCTACCGTAACCTATCGTAATCGGCCGAAATTTCATAAACGGATATCAGATTCGTTATCAGCACCCTAAATAACCTATCTGGTCGAAGATTGTTAGGAGAAAACACATAAGACAAAAAGTGGTCCGTGAGAGACAATATGAGCCACCGGTGGCTCATAGTGCGGGCGTGTCCCAGGCGGCGTTCTGCCGCAAAACAGGATTGTCGTCATTGTGTTAAAGGAGGGACGCAGATGCTGGAAATGCTCTTTACCCAGTCACAGCAGCTTTGATTGTTTAAGCCGAACTGCTCCGCATGCGGACAAAATTATCACGTTTCTCTATGTATCAAAACGGGCAGGAATGAGCCAAGAAACAATAATAGAGCGTGGGATCCAACTCAAAGGTACCAGAACGGAGGCAACAACCAATCGCGGCCTAATCAAGGGTATCCGGAAACCCAACCAGATCGCCGAAGACGTACACCTGGATACAACACGCAGATGTGCTCCAGGGTGGTTACTCCACGGGGCCTCCTCCGAGCTCATTCTAATGACTGCCGAGGGCGACGTATAGAATCATAATATAAATAAATATGAAAAGATTCTGTTTCTCTTTTATTGTGGCGCACAGAGGACTGTTATTGAAGAGTCTCTTGCAGACCGACTAGTTCCAGAACATACTACCGAGACATGCACAATGTCAGGCATTGGAGGCCATATTGTCGAGGTCAAATTAAGCATCGTATTTGGAGAGGAGCTATACTTAAAAGTCAAAACAAAGCCTGTCCTAACTAACGCGTTTCCTAGTGTAAATCTCAGCGCTATTGATATCTCCTTCTTAAAAGCGAACAATGTTTGCCAGAAACTCGAAAGTTCGTGGTGAACACAAAACACCTCAGTTTCTCGTGGAACTAGATTACTATCATGACCTAGTTACAGGGGTATTCAGTGCCTTAAAATCCCCAACTGGGTTACATATTTCGAAAACCGTATTTGGACCTACGACATACGGCAAAAAAAACAGTTTCCTCAGGTACAACTGAAAATTCCGTCTGCTACGGCATGACAGCGGTAACAGAAGCAAGCGAAAAGGGAATGCTTTAAAATCTATTTGAACTAGAAAGACTTGGAATCACGCAGAAGGGATCATTGAAACCTTTTCTACAGTTCAAGAAGACGCTGTGGAAGCCTATTTCATCCCACAGGCGTTTGGAAACCTAAAAAAAGGTACCTCTAATAAGAGAAAGGTTTGAAGCGACGTCAAAACGGTCTCCTTTAAAAATCCGAGTAGGATGGTTTTTTCCGAGGCCTTTGGTCCATGTATGGAAACAGACTATGAGGAGCCTGTAACCTTTATACGCTACCCGTAAGGTGCACCATGAATTTATACATCACCATGTTGAATACCATAACGTACCGCTGGAAAATGCGCAGAAAACGTCTGAAATGGTATGGACGTCAGAATCCCCCAAATCTCTACCAATCAGTTGAAATGCAAAAGTGCAGCAACGCAGAGGAGCCAAACCCCCGGCACCACTTGCATGGGTCAACCCTCTACCCACCTGCGCTCCGAGCCACTGGCTGCAGAAGCATCGCGGCGTACAAGACCCCCAAACGCGTGCTGCGCCGTATCCCATTGTGACCCCCTACTCCTTGGATTTAACGACTTGGCAAAAAATAAACACATTTTCAAACCAGTTGAGGGATTAGGATTCTTCGTATATGACTCGCTCCCCCCGTTTAGATATACACTTCAGACCCTACCCTTGTAAGGGTGGTGTTTGACGCATCCTCAGAGAAAAAAGGAAAACTATCTCTAAACGACGTTATCCTAAGGGCGAAGCTTTTACCAGAAAGATACACGACATCCTACTCGCTTCGCGTGAAAGCAAGATAGTCCTCATGTGTTACACAGAAGCCGTTTTTACCCAAGTAAGGCTAGTTAAGTCGCATAAAGATCTATGTCGATTTCTGTGGCTAAAAGATATTAACATACCGCCGACTAAGGGCAATCTAATCCTATATCGATTCAAAAGGTTGCTATTTGGAGTCTCTGCTTCACCTAGCATACTAAACATGGCTCTCTCAGCATTCCTGTACGGATGCAATACCGAAATGGCCAAGGAGATCGCCGATAACGTCTACGTTGACAATATTCTGCTTCGAGCAAAAAGCGTTGAGGAAGCACCGAGCAAATACAGCTAATCAAAGAAACACTTCGCAGATATAGGCATGAACCTACGCGAATACATTTCGAATTCTAGTGAAGTTAACCAACAGATCCCAGAAATTGATAGACTGGAACGAAATCAAGGAAATTTACTTTGTGTCCGCTATCACCTTAACAGTGACAGCTTTTAAGTTATGACAAACTTTCAAAAAACGGCCAAGTTGAGAAACAAACTATCGTAAGCCAAATCAACTCCATCTACGATCCAATAGGTCTAGCAGGCCCGTTGGTGGTGAACTTAATATCTATGTGGTCAGAGAGGTTTTCGCACTGGCATAAGCTGGAAGACCAGTCCTAAACCAGCTCTGCATTCTAAATGAAACCGACTATGTAGCGAGGTTAATAACGCCGCAATATCCGTGCCTCGACCAATCCTCAGCTCACCCGAGAAAAACGTCTATGAGTCTTCGCAGACGCAAGCCAGTTGCTACTGCAACATGTACCTATGCCCAGTGCACCGAATCCAGGTCAATTTCCTGCTCAATTAGTGGGAAGACGAGACTTACACCAAGGAACCGCCGGCAAACTATACCCCGGTTTGAGCTCATTGCCCTGCTCATGGCTATGCGACTCAGTCGATCTATTACAGAAAGCATGAGCAAGGCAGTGGCTACAGTATCGGTAGTATCCAACAGTGAAATAGCACTATGGTAGCTAAGCTCTTCTAAGAAATTTCCCGAATTTGTGAGCAATATGCGAGACAAAATTCGGAAAATCAAGGAAACCATGGAGAGTGAAGGGATTCCTCTTTCGTTCCATCATGCTGAAACAGTCCGCAATCCCGCAGATGCAGGAACAAGAGGGTTGACGTCGAAATCTATTAACGATCACGATTGGGTCCGAGGTCTTCGTTGACTAGAAGCTGAATCGGAGACATGGCCTGTGAAGTCAATCGAAGCTCTCAGCGAGTTGCCAGTATAGTGTGAAGGCAGCGATGCTACAGCCTTAGTTAACACATCAATCCCACGAACAAAAAGCAAGAAGTGACGTGTTATTGATCTAACACGTTTTTCTCACCTAAATGGGGTGTTGGGAGTCATATCCATGATCGCAAAGGACTCAACAATTGGACCAGATTGACGAGAAAACATCGTGCGTCTAGCATAGCTCTCCCACAGCTTTCAAAAGCACAGAGAGCGAAATAACTTCAGACGATATGCAGCTTGCTGAGCAAGTGGTTGTAACCCAAGAGCAGAGCGGAGAAAGCTTTTTGAACATTCAAAAACGATTCCATGTCAAAATACTGAAAATAGGTGAAAATGGGATAATTCGACACGAATCCCGCTGACAAAATGCGACTATTCCTACCGATACTAAATCCCCAATATAAAAATTCTACCTAAATCAGAGTTGGTGCGCTTAATCGTGCAACAAATTACGACGATAATGTACACTGCGATAAAGAGCACACATCGATCGCTTGCCAAAGATTTTAGATTCCTCGCGCTTCAATGCGTTCAAAAAGCACATTAAAAACTGCACCACCTGCAAAAGGTATCAAGTACTCCCACTGTGTGCTCCAACAATGCCTGCTCTTCTAAAAGACAGAGTGGTAACAACTAAGGTGTTTTAGAACACAGGGTGTGACTTCATGGGACCCTATACGTCAAAGTCTCAGGAAAAAATGTATGTTGCCCTATACACCTTAAATGATTCTTTGACTATCCGGGCAGTGCATCTAGAGGTTGTGGAGAACATGACAACAGGTGCCTTCCTAGACAGCTTTATACGGTTTGTTTCGAGGAGAGGAGTTCCTCGGATTATTCGCACTGACTGCGGGACCAAATTTAAACAGGGCGAGCTATAATAGCCGCTACGTTTAAAAAAGACGAAGCGCGTGGACACTCCCTATCATCGTACTGGGCGTCAGAACGAATTATATGGCTTTTCAATTCAATATATGGTGTTTGGAGAGCCTATGAGCTCTTTAGAAGCATGGAAGCTAACATAAGCCCTCAGCTAATGCCCGCCAAATTTCCACTGCAGTTCATCATGTTCTACGGATCTCCCTCGATAGAGAGCTTTCTGGCTCTCTTGTTAAAAGAGATCCCGTCAGCTTGTCGCAGGACCACGTGGCTCGTCCCCGGGTGGTGGATAAGGAAACGAAAACGCAAACCAAGTGTGATCGTGTACTGCCCAGAGACGCAGGTGGGAAGCAAGGAATGGACTCCTCCTGCTGTGTCGGGTCGACGCGTTCCTTGTGCGTGGGAGCGGCATGTTCATGCACAGTGTGCCTGGATGTGTTCGCGGCTGTGAGGATTGTAACTGTGTCGGCTCGGCCAAAAGTTTGCACACGGTGTACTGGGAGTACAACCAGGCGATTCGAGGCCGCCTTAAGTCCCACCCCGTCCCTTCGGGCAGTCTGGCTGGCTGCCCGGAGTTACCGCCCGCACGACAGAGCCTGACTAGCTACCGTGTGTGCTGGAGTCAAGCACAGCAGCACTAAAGGACCTCATTCCTCTGACCCCAATTTCTGCAGCGATGGGAAGGACGAGTACGGAGAGGCTGCTAAAATCTCGGGGCCTAACCAGGCTGCGCAAATTGAGAAGGACTAGGACGACGATCTGTATATACAACGCCCGCACGTTTGCATCCAAAGCATCCGTCGAGGACCTGATGATGCAAGCCAGGAAGATCAAGTACGACGTCATCGGACTGAACGAGACGAGAAGACACCACCCCCTACACCCCGCCTACAACTCCGGAGAAGAACTGTTCCTCGGAACATGCGACAACAGGGGAGTAGGCGGCGTTGGTGTCCTCGTCAACACTCACTTGGCCATGAACATCGATTCGCACGAGTCACAAGCCGAATCGGACGTCTGCGACTGAAGCGATGTGGCTTCGTGCCAATTTTGACTGTGTTCGTCGCGTATGCCCCAACATCCGACTACGACGACGAAGAGGTCGAAGCCTCCTACGTGGAGCTGGAGAAGTTTTATAAGGATGACCGCAGCTTCTACAAGTTGATCGTCGGCGATTTCAACGCCAAAATCGGGCCACGAAGGTCGCTGGAAGAACGTCACATCGGAACCCACGGTTTGGAGTCGAACGACCAAGGAGAAAGGCTGTCTGAGTTTATCATGTCGACCAAGACCATCCATGGAAACTCAAAATTCCAGAAGCATCCCTCCCTACGATGTAGCTGGGAATCTCCCTGTGGCCCGTTCCACAACGAGATCGACCACATCATCTTCAATTGCAAGTATTGCCTGACCTACGATTCCGTTGTCCCCAATTTCTACACAGGATCGGACCACCGCCTCCTTCGTGCGAGGTTCCGCTTTTCGCGTCAAGGAGAGAAGGCCGAAAAGTTCAAGAAGAGCAATCCCAGAACGACCATCAACTGGGACTTCTACACCTCTCTTGCCGGCCTTTGGGATGATGCCGTCATGGACAACATCGACGAGGAATACGACCGCTTCGTACACCATCTCCGCAATAGTGCTAAGGGAGCCGAAAGCTTTAAGACCACCAAGATACGTCTGTCTCCGGAAAATCCCGAGCTTATACGCCAGCAAGGAGCAGCACGAGCGTTACGCAACTACCAACTGGCGTCCGAACTTGCGAAGCTATGCAGAGCGGCGATAAAGGAGGATCTTAAGGAGAGAAGGGCGAAAGTGTTGGCTGAAACAGCAGAGGCAGGATTGAGCATCCGCAATGCCCGCCGGAACTTCGCCAACTTCAAGACCAAGATGATCGCTCCCGACGTCCTGACGGAACCGTCACCTCTTCCAGAAGAACCGTGGAAAAGGTCATCCACGACTTCTACTCCGATCTCTTCGATAGCCACGTCTACCTGCCCCCACGCCATCTTCCGCAGGGCGGATACCTCGTTCCCTCTGTTTACCCTTCCGAGATCCGACACGCCATCTTGTCAGTGAAGAAGCGTACAGCACCCAGTCCCGACAGGATCAGGCCCGAACACCTGAAGAATCCCCCGCCAGCGCTCATCAACCCCTTGGCGCGGCTCTTCACACGCTACCTGTCGGAGTGCAAGGTTCCATCTCACTGGAAGACCAGCAAGGCCGTCTTGTTGTACAAGAAATTGACAACTATCGCCCGATCTGCCTGCTGTCCGTAGTCTACAAGCGGTTCCCTCGAGTCATCCTGAATAGGATCAGCAGAACGCTGGACGAAGGACTGCCATGCGAACGAGCACGATTTCGGAGAGGATTCAGCACGATCGACCCCATACACACAATTACGAAGCTCATCGAAGTGCAAGCTGCTGCTGTTCCCTACGTTCATCGACCTGAAGAAGGCATTCGACTCCTTCGAAACTGAAGCGGTCATCGACGACCTGCTCACTCAGGGCGTTCCTACTCAGTACATCAGGGTACATCGAGAGCTGTACAATGGATTCACGACCATGATCTAACCATTCTACAACGACGTCGTCATCGACGTGAAGAGAGGGGTTGGCAGGGGGATACCATATCCCCGAAGCTCTTCAGCACCACCCTCAAAAACGTCATGCGCAAACTAGAATGGGAGCACATAGGAGTGAAAGTCGACGGTCGGCAACTGCACTATCTTCGCTACGCTGACGACATCGTGCTCACAACACCAAGCATTAGCCAGGCGGAGCGAATGCTGGCCGACTTCGATCGTCTATGTGGGAACGTTGGACTACAGCTGAATCTTACGAAGACGATGTCCATGAGGAACGGACAAGTTTTTGATGCCCCATTCTCGCTCAATGGAACTAACATTTCCGAATGCTCCAGCTACGTGTATCTGGATCACAAAATCAATATGGCCAACGACCTAGCGCCGGAGCTGAGCAGGAAGAAACGAGCGGCTTGGAGAGTTTTCAAGAACGTCGAAAAAGTCGCGAAGAAGACGAAGAACGTCCGACTCCGTGCCCACCTATTCGACTCTACCGTTCTTCCTGCCCTAACATACGCCTCAGAGACCTGGGCTATACGAAAGCAGGATGAACACGCGATCAGCGTCGCGCAGCGTGAAATCGAGAGGACGATGCTCGGAGTGACACAACTCACGCAAGTGAGAGAAGGCCTCCGGAGTTCGAAGATCAGAGACGCTGTCGTGAGCCAAGTTGTCGAAAATTAGGTGGGCCGGCCACCTAATGTGCTTCGCAGACACCTGCTGGACGAGAGCCGTTACCGACTGGATTCTGCGGGACCAGCGCGTTGGTCGGACTTCTTCGTGAAAGCCCTGAACGACCAATATGACGCTCTTCGTGTCCCTCGAGCGAGGAGGATCCATTGGAGCACTCTGGCACGCGAGAGGGACGAATGGAGACGCTTCTGGCGCCCGCTCGAGCAAGTCGATGATCAACGGAGCGACAGGTGATACAGATATCCTCTACACCAATACTCGGACATTCGGGTTCGACGAGCCGAACAGTCTCCGCCCAGCCACGCCCCCTTCAACAGAATAGCAACAGCGGTTGCCAACAGAAACAGGTGTTGCTATTCTGTTGCAATAGAAACAATGTGTTGCTATTCTGTTGGAGGCTCGGAACACATGTTGCTATCCAGGCGCAGTGACTAGCGTGCTCCAATCGGATACGCTCGCGCCGCAAGGAAGAAGTTAGAGCTAGAGTTATGAATGTTGCAATCCAGGCGCAGCCATTTCTCGTTTTTTCCAACGACTGTATCGTTGATTTGTGTCTGCACTGTTGTGTACATGAAAGCCCCGAGAATCATTCTAACCTTCGCTTCGCCAGCGCTTGGCTCTGCCATCTTTTTTCCAGGCCTATGTTGTTCAACTGCTTTTTCAGGGAATTCATTCCTTCGAATGGTACTCGAGTGCAGTGCAGTGGACTTTGTTCTAGTGGTTTGCACGAAGGTTGCTCCACAAAGCAGTCGGAAAGGTGGGTTGTTTGGTTTCGTTTTACTATGTATATGTATTCACTATGTACATCTATGTATTCTGTCGGCGCTATACGGGAATTCATAAGATGTCCTTACTAGGGTAACACATCGTCAAAAAATACATGCGTTCGTGGCGGGACCCAGTTTGTGCAGCCGAAAAGCTGGCATATTGCCAGAGTTTCGCAATCGGTGTCTCGCGCTGCGTAGAAACGTCCTGTCCGCCTTGTTCTCCTTGCACTCCTTTCCATTCCTCCTGTGAAAGGTAACTATCTGTCGCCTTTTTACGATTGTCTTGCTTTCAAACCGGTGGTGCATCGTAATGTCGGAACTGTATGATAACCAGATTGGATTCTTTTTCTTTCCTGAAACGATGGTGTACCGAATGGCATTGGGCCTTGGGCCACAAAGGTTTCACGAGTGTTTGAATCAAGAATCAAATTCCTTATCCGGAGCCTGCTTATCCTTTTCCTTTAATATCTTAGGATTCGCTTGGAAAAACTCTAGATCAGAGTTCTATAAGGACTCTTACGCTGCTAACATTGCTTCCCGTAAGGTTCATTGGTTCTATCCTAGTCGGAGGAGTGCTTGCGGCACTAATATTAGTGCTGCTTATGCCCTATGTTTAAGTATAAGGTGATGAGCCATAGAATTCCCATTTCTAAACAAGTCACTTTGCAGATGTGCGGACATGTACGCCAAGAAATGGACACCACGTCGTTAGCATCCTCAAGGCGCCATCCGTTCTCATGCTGGTTGTCGTCGATGCTGATGTGTTTCGCCGGTGGGCATCTTGCATGCTTTCTTCTTGCAGATGTCTGCGTCTCCACCATTTCGTAAGGCAGCCACCGGACTCTCAAGCAAGCCCAAGGGGTTGGGGTGTGCGGGTCAGGGGAAGAGGGGGTAGAACGCTCCACCCCCACTTATTTTTGGCCAGTGGCCACCACAAGCCAATATATCGGACAAGTAGTAGCATTGAATTTGCCTTCGTGTCATCCCGTACATAAAGAATGCGTGGTGCATCCCAAAATGATTATTTTCCGCCGTTTGTCCGTTTTCCTTTATCGCTCTGATGATCGGCCCTGGCCTGGGAAGAAAAGACGCTGGCAGCGATATCAATGATCGACTCCATATACTGGTTTATTTGCTCATAGAGACACTTGTCAAGTTTTATTACCCGCTATAATTTCTTATCTGTAGGTCGAGTGTGCGCGCTGTTAGGTTGGCTTAAGGCTTAGATCCAGGGCTTGCGAACATACTTCTGCTTTGATCATGTCACTGAGTTGAACAAGAAAAGAAGCCATGCTTTGAATTCATTCCATCTATATTCAGGTCAAATTTCGAGCCAATAGGCGCCACAATGTATCACGAAGACAACGTGCTGGTTGTGGACAATTCATCGAAGGTACTTTTCGTTTTTACATTTCAAACCGGTTTATAATTTTTTTCCTCGTCCAATGAAAAAATGAACCATTTGTGTCGTCACTTCTTTCTTATTGGTCATTTTCAATTGAAGCTCTCATTCTGTTTCTTTCTGATGTTTTGTTCTTCCAGACCAATGCGTCAGAAAGAAGTGTAGAAGTCGCTCGACCATTGCCATCCGCGTAGGCAGCCACGGCAGCAGAAAACAAGAGGTGAGCCGCCTGAGGCTCGAAATTTCTTTTGTTGCATATTGCTCAGCTTCTTCTTCTTCTTGTTATCGTCTTAACTTCCGAAAATGTGTTCTAAATATAGAATATACTATTCTTTCTTTATCCATATGCTCAAATTTTCGCTTGGAGAACTACAACTAATACGGCTTGGATCTGTCTTAGTCGGGGGGGGGGGGGGCAACCGTAAGATGTTTGTTGCTTACGCCATCCCACGCTATACGACCATATCTCCTAAATTTAAAGGAAAGATCTTCTATCTTGGAACAGCAGCCGAAGCTCTTGTAGAAACGTAAGCAAGCACTATATGCCCCCTTCGATTTATATGGTCAATTTTTACATCGATACCTTGCTGCCTGACTCTTCTCTCAAAAATTCAATTTTGATTGCGTATTTTCCTTTCTTGTTAGTCTTTTTCATCATTTTATTTGTTTGTTCTTTCGGATTGAACTACTCACTTTATTATTTGAAGTGTTTGTGCTTTTTAAGAAGTCTGAAAGCATCTCAAATGTGCCTACAACGAGCAAGCAAGAACTGCACTTGACACAGAAGCCCAACGAAGTGAGTAGTGTCTTACAGCGTTGTTCAGCGAACTGTTGTTATTTGATCACCATTCTTCGTGTCAGCGGACTTTCTTGATGTTCGAATTTTAAAAATTACCATTTAGGGCAGAGAGGTGGTGTTCTGTCGCGTCCGCGATCCTGGTTCGCTTCCGCGATCGGGAGGCGGCGCGGCGACAGCGACGTCCAAGGCACCGCCTCCTAACATTGGCATTCTACTGCTATATGTGTCTTAAGTAGTCGTTCGTTCATAAACATCGTAGCCACTGAACCTCTAACACACAGAGGGTGCGCACACATATTTGGTGCATCGTCTTTCACGAACTAAACGTGTAGCCCGCTTGCCAGTTCCTGCTCATAGCCGAACTGACAAGCTAGGCGCGTGGCCAGGTCTTACCCGCCACCTTGCCGATTTCTTTCATAGAAGAAGCACCCCGCTGACTGCGTAATCAGCATTGCTCTTTACTTCCACAAGTCGAATTTGAAGAGGATCAAGACCAACTTGGCGTCCGAGATAGCGACGTTTCGTACATTCGCAGATCAACTACACTATCCACAAGATGTAGGCGAATGTATCGACTTTTGCGTGACGACCTCCGCAGCGATTCAAAACGCTATGTCCATAATAGGGACATCAAGAAGCGAACTTTTGGAAATAATCGGATGCATCCAAAGCGAGTACTCCGAAACCAAAAAGTCGGAAAAGAAAGAATTTCTTGAAGAGTTCCAGCTCATCGAAAATGAGATCATGTATAATGATACAATAACAGAAGCATACGCGATCTTGACAGCCTTGAAAACTCGACTTAGTGAAGTAAAGTGCCAGTATTCAAGACTCTCCGGTAAAAACCCCACACTATCGGAATCGATGAAAACAGAGGAGAACTGCCTAACCGACGAGGCCAATACAGAGGCCAACCTCTCCTACGCCCAGAACGCCAGAAGAGGCGAACATAATATTCCTCACTCTGGAGCACGTTCTAGCGTTCATGAAGGAGAACCCATACAGCCTAATTCTACAGCAATTGAGAGCGTTAGCCCTACACATTGCAATCGTGCTAAACCGCAGTCACAGTCATGCACCTCCATTAAACCTCCCAGAGCTACCATCCCACAGTTTTCCGGCAACATAGAAGACTTCCAGGAGTACTGGGCTGTGTTTGAAGCCCTGGTGCATAACAGCCAATCCTTGAGCGACACAGAAAAGCTGATCTTGCTAAAAGAAAGTCTCAGTGGTAAAGCTGCAACTACGTTAAAGGAATCAAGATGATACCCCAGAACTACTCATGCATGGTAGACACCATAAAGAAAAAATATGATAACTTATCAAACAAACGTGCCAGTATTATAAAGCGTTTAACGTCTCTACCGCCTGCAAGAGAAAGCGCTCGTTCCTGTGAAGCCGCATTTGACGAAATTCGGTCTCTACTTAACGAAATGACATCATCAGGTTACAGAATTTCCGATACCCAGGATCCAATGTGGATCGAAACAATCCTGAAAAACGATTCAAATCAGTTTCTTTAAGCCTCAATTGGCTGGTATCAAGGTTGTAAGCTGTCACAACGAAGTCTTGTTGCGATCAAAATTTCTAGCGCCAGGCGGGACTCGAACCTGCACCTCCCTCTGAATGTCGAACTGTAAAGGACGCAAGTGCACGCAGAAAGATAGTCATGGACAAAGACCTCTGTTGGAAGTGTTTCTCTAAAACCCATGGGAGCAGCGAGTGCAAGCGACCTCAGTGCAGACGCTGCGGAAAGCTTCACGACGAGTCTCTTTGTCTTCAGAAACAGAACGGAGCACAGGCAGTGATGCATCCAGCCACTAAAAAAAACACCGTTCAGAGCTCTGTCCAGCTGCAGGCACAGGCCGAGGGTAAAAAACGTAGCGAGGCACAAAGTACGCCACTAACCAGGAAACTATCTCAACGGTAGGTCAGAACGGCCAATGTGTTGTATATGGGCAGAATCGCCTCTCTTTGGGAAACAAGAAAATGTAAATATCTCGACCCCAATACAACTCTGCGCAGAGTTAGGGACGACCGAAGTTGGGCCGTTGGAGGCGTTAGCCCTATGCCTGCACGCGGAGGGAGAGCTCAAGTTGGCTGGAAACAGTGACCACGGGGATTACTCCGCCCCTCTACGCACTTTGCCACCATCACTCGCTCGTCATCGCTGTTTCCAGCCAAGTTGAGCCCGCTCTCCGCCTCCAGGCATAGGACTAACACAGCCAACGGCCCAACTTCTGTCGTCCCTAACTCTGCGCAGAGTTGTATTGGGGTCGAGATATTTGCATTTTCTTGTTTCCCAGAGAGAGGCGATTCTGCACATATACAACACATGGGCCGTTCTGACCTACCGTTGAGATAGTTTCCTGGTAAGTCAGCCACTCACAATGAATGCATCATCGTCAATAATTAATATGGAACAAGTTTACAACACGGAAGTCAGCCGTGATACGGCTGCAGTTCTCATGATTCTCATGATAGTTCTCATGACAGCAGAAGGACAAATATGGAACTTTTCAACAGGAACTTACTACAGAGCGCTCTTCCTTTTTGACACTGGCGCGCAAGTGAGTTTGATCAACGAAAAGTCAGCCGAATTTCTAAGCTTGCCAGTGCTCCGATCGGAAAAGTGCACTCTTTCTGGAATTAGCGGCATTTCAGAAACATTTTCATCGCATCACGTCGCTATACGCATTCAAACGGCACAAGGACGAGAACTCGAATTCGCGGTGAAAACAAAACCAACAATTACAGCGGGCTTTCCTTCAGCAATACTTACTGAAAACGACATCAAATTCATGGAAAGCAATAGCATTTTCCTCACCAACACGCGCATGAGAGGAGAACATCAGATCCCACACATACTGATTGGAGTAGATCTATACAGTTCCTTTGTAGATGAATTCGTCCCACCTATACAATTACCTTCAGGACTGCGAGTAGCGCAGACCATCTTTGGGTACGCCGCGTATGGCCGTGGTCACGTCCCATGCATTCGCACCAATGACCCTCAACTATCCTGTAATACAATCATTTCGGAATCCGAAATGATCAAAAACATGTTCGAACTAGAAGGCTTAGGAATCTCCACCAGTGAGGGAATATGCGACGAAAGAGCGTACACATACCTATCTGAATACGCAAAATTGATCCGCTATGACGAAAATAGTGTCACTGCCCCATTTAAAGGAAAACATAGTAGAGCTGACCGACAATTACAATGTGGCTCTCCGCAGACTCATAGCACTCACAAAACATCTTAATAAGTTTCCACAGCGGAAATATTGGTACGAAAAAACAATCAAGCAGTACCTTGATGAAGACATAATTGAAGAAGTGGTCGAACCAGTGCCAGAAACTGTGGGAACTTACTACATGCCGCACTCGGGAGTGTGGAAAGAGCAAAAACCCTCTCCCCTAAGGATTGTGTTTGACGCATCTTCTCATCAAAGGGGACGATTATCACTGAATGACGTTCTGAACACAGGCGCCTCTTTCGTAAACAAAATACATGACATATTAGTTGCCAGTAGAGAAAAGCCGATATTCAAGCCGCCTTCACGCAGATCCGTATTCTGGAATCGCACCGCGACTTGTGCAGATTCCTCTGGATTCGCGACCCCAATAGACCTCCAATGCGCGATAACCTGGCCGAATACCGATGGAAGAGAGTTCCTTTTGGAATAACATCTTCACCTAGCATGCTCAACATGGTTCTATCAGCTTACCTAGAAAGCGTAAATACGGAGCTCGCGAGCGAAATTTTGAAGAACATTTACGTAGATAATGTACTCATGCGAGCTGATTCCACGGAAGAAGCTATCGAAAAATACAAGTCTTCCAAAACGATATTCTCTGCTATTGGTATGAATCTCCGAGCCTTTGTTAGCAATTCCAACGAAGTGAACGACCTAATTGAGGAAAAAGACAGAGCGTCGTACGGACCCATGAAGCTGCTCGGAGTAGATTACGACCCGCGCTCCGATACTTTCTCGTTACAAACAGAGTTCTCCTTCCGACCACAGGCAAAGCGAGACTACCTAAGGCAACATCATTTAATCTATGATCCCATTGAGCTCGCAGCTCCACTATTGATATCGCAAAAGCACATGCTCCGAAGCATGTTTGAGGAGAAGCTCGATTGGAGTGCAACGGTAAATCCTCACTTTGCATCAGAATGGCAGAAGGTGACGGAATCTATTAATAACTTCCAGGTACAAATACCCAGGAAGTTCTTCACAACGCCCAACACGCACTACTTTTTGTGGGTCTTTGCAGACGCGAGCAGCCAAGCAATGGCGGTTTGCGCGTATCTGGAAAACACCGAATCAACCGAAATTTCCTCCCTTGTCAGCGGAAAAACAAAGCTGGCGCCCAAAAAAGAGCGCTAACAACTCCAAAATTAGAACTTCTAGCGATTCTACTCGCTTTCAGACTGGCACAATCAGTAGCCACAGTCATCAGTAACATCAGAAATAAACATCGCTAGCGATAGCCTGATAGCGCTAAGTTGGGTTCGCTCGACGCGAAAACTGCCACTTTTCGTGATAAACCAGAAAAACAGAATAAGGACGATCATGAACACACTAACGGAGCTCGGAACTCACTGTAACCTCTATCACGTTCCGGGAGAAAGGAATCCAGCAGACGCTGGAACGCGCGGAGTCACCAGCACTCAACTAAGAGACATCGATTGGATAAAAGGACCACAGTGGCTCCTAGACAAAAATGATCGATCACTATTAGTGAACATTGAGTCCATTCAGTCCTGGAATTTCGAAGTTGACGAAGAAGATAACGAGAAAGTAGCACTTGCTGAGCTTCAGTCACAACCTGAATATACTCCCAGTCCCGTCATTGATCTAAGTCGATACAGTGACTTCAACAAGGCACTACGCGTGACGGCCTACGTCGGCAAATTTGTAAACAAACCGAGAGAAAAACGACGTAGAACAACAGACGACTCAGATCCACTGCAGTACCTCTCAAAATTTTCTCCATCAAACCAAATAACGGCTTCAGATATGGATCTGGCTGAAAGGCTGCTGCTGAGACTGAACCATAAGGACACTGACTTGAAAGAACTCAGAAGTCGTCACCCCGAAAAACATATTTTTCGCGATCACGAAGGCATAATACGTTTCGAATCTCGCTTGAAAAACGCAAATTTGCCCCATGACACACGCAATCCAATCTACATTGCATCAAAATCAGATCTGATGCGCCTAATTTTGACGGACCTGCACGTAAGGTACGCCCACCGTGGAAGAAATCACTTACTTGCGTTAGCACGCCAACGGTTTTGGATGACACGACCGTCAAGATCGATTCGCCGGATGCTACACGATTGCGCAATCTGTAGAAGAGTCCAAAGCTTTCCCTTTGGAGCACCAAAATTGGCGCCGCTACCGCCTGATAGAGTGAAACAGGCGAAACCGTTTCAAAATACTGGATGCGACTTTTTAGGGCCATTTACGCTCAAAGATAATTCTAAAGCATACATATGCATATTCACTTGTCTCACCGTAAGAGCCATTCACCTCGAAGTCGTGGAAGACCTGTCCGCTGCCGCATTTCTCAATTGTTTCGAGCGTTTCATAGCACGCAGAGGTGTTCCGATGATAATACGTACGGACTGCGGCACAAACTTCGCACTAGGCCAAAAGGTAATCGACTCCCTGTTCACCAGTGACACAGAAGAAAACTCGGTACTAAGCTACTGCGCCAATCACAGAATCACATGGCTATTCAATCCTCCTGCTGCCCCCTGGATGGGCGGAGTATGGGGGCGACTAGTTGGATCCATAAAAATGGCCTTCCAAAAGGGAGTCGGTAGAAAGAAACTATCTTTAATTGAAATCATGACCGTTTCCAGCCGCATCGAGGCGATCATCAACACAAGACCACTTACGGCAATCACTACAACTGACATATGCGCTGTTCCTTTGCGTCCTGCGACTTTTTGCATGGAAACGTCAAATTCTCCCTGCCAGCTGAAGCGCAGCTGCATCTGGTGACGACACTATGTACGATCCTGACTGCATGCAAATAGTATCTCAAGTAAAGGAAGCGCTAGAGCATACAGAAAGTGTTGCAGAGAAATTCTGGAGTGTTTGGAACACAGAATATCTCACGCTGCTAAGGAACACTCAAAAGACGCTATTTAAAAAGCGCAGACACAATGCCAGAGCAGTTCCTGAAGAGGGAGAGATCGTTTTAATAGAGCACGAACTTCTGCCTAGAGGACACTGGGCAATCGGTAAAATCGTAGAACTCATACGCAGTGCAGACGGGCAAATACGGTCAGCAAAATTCAAACTCCCGTACAGAAATGCCTATGTTCACCGCCCGATCATCAAACTGTACCCACTAGAGATTCGTGCAACCACGCTAGAAAAAGATCAGGAACAACATGACGCAATAAACAAGACCAACGCCGAAAACAAAGATCAAGGACCTGCTACCGTCGAAGGCGAACAAAAACAGCAACGGCGGACCCGCATCTCGAAAACAAAGGCTTACGAAACCATTCGAAGAGTGGCGCGAGGAGAAGACGCGGAGGACAAAACAACTTCACCAAGCACCGGACGCCCAATTCCACACATCGGCGCTCTGTTTACAATCTTCGCGATAATGGCGATGTTTCTCCAGAAATGCACTGCAACTGAGGTTATCGACTGCGCAAACGGAGTTATATCAATAACAACCAACGAAGCACCGTTCGAAATTTGTATTGACAGTCACTGCCGAACGTTCATCGAAAATCACGCTCCACTTCAGTACACGCTAGAGCCCTCTCCGCACCACACTAAATCAGTGATCACGGTAAGGTCAGGAAGTCTTGTCACTCAACGCGAGTGCGCACCTGCTCCGTTCTGTGATCACGTGGCTAACTTGTTTTCAAAGGCCTTACTTGGAAACCCAAACTGTTGGCCGGCGGGGGCGATAATTTCCGTAGGAGTTGGACTCTATTTCGCAATCAGCCTATTATTACTGGTGGGCTGGCTGTTTTGTCGAAAACGAGAATCGTCACCGATTATGGCAACGAACACAACAAACATTGCACTGTCCGTGGTGCCGCAACAGCGAGAAAATAGTCCCTTCTCATTGTCTAACTTTAGCCCTGCACCACTGCATCCAGCAATCACCATGCTCATAGTGATAGGAGCTTGGCTCGCAACACTAGCAACGTCGTGCCAAGATGGATACATGAGAGACTCCATTGAGCTTACATGCTCCGAAATGAACATATGTCAGTACCAGTACAGAAAAGAACTCCTCTTTAACAGTGTGCAGTCAAGCCTCTGCATCCAGCTACGACATAACAACGCTAGCATCGGCCACATCAAAATAAAGCGTATCGCTGAACGGCTGGCGTGTCAGAAAGTGTCACTTTTCTGGACAAAGGAGACCTATCACAAAGTGCACCACGTAACACAGTGCCGTGGCATGGGGTCATGTTACAGAGACAGATGTGAATCATTAGCACCAACAGAAATGGTCCCAGAGTTGAACAATACTTCACTCTACCCAGGTTACATTGCATGCTCAATACAATGCAGCGGTATCGATTGCTTTTGCGCAATTCCCTTCCGAGCGTGCACGTTCTATCGAGTTTCACACGTACCACTCACTCCCCAGGTGTACGAAATCTTCGAGTGTGCCAAATGGGTACCTAAGATTAACCTTGACGTGGATATAG
>OX377202.1:50668688-50723296 GCA_947396885.1 Heligmosomoides polygyrus polygyrus
CTCATCGCAATTTGGCTAACTTCAAATGTGATCAAAAACCAGTTCCGACCGAGAAAAAAAGCAAGGGACACAAAAAGCGTCACGGTTGAACCAACAGCTCCGAACGTTGAGCTTACTCCTCTTCCTGGTTTAGTCCTGCTCGCCGTATTCACACTTCGCGCCGTCTCATCGATCAGCGCATGTCAACATGGGTACATGAGACCCTCATCCGACTTGGTGTGCAACGAGGTAAATCAATACCACTACGAATATAATAGATGCTCTTCAACCGCCTACAGTCTGAACTATTTGTAGAGATCATTCATGGAAACTAGACCGTGGGACTTGCTAAATTTCGAGAAAAGAGCGTCGAGTTCAGATGCTCCAAGGTAGTAGAGACCTTTACGAGACCGACAATGATGGACATATACAACATTGAACGGTGTGTCCAAGCCGGGTCATACACTATGAAGAAGTGCGAAACTGTCAAGCCATACGATATTGTTTCGGGGCTTAAGTGCACTTCGGACTATCCTGGATATACTGGTTGCATGAACAGCTGTGGAGGACCACTCTGTGGATGCTTTGTCCCGCTACCGAGCTGTTAGTTCTACCGCGTCATGCACAGGCCGCTGTCCAAGCGGGTCCGAAGCAATACATTGTCCACAAGGAACTCCAACGGTAAAACTTGAGATTGAAGTAATCATCAATAACAGAACGAAGATATTCACCAACTCCGTAACTGAGGACATAGAACAGTTCAACATCACTGGTGTAAGGCGAACATCGCTGCCCGGAAAGCAGAAGATGCGGGTTCGAGTCCCGCCTGGCGCAAGAGTTTTGATCGCAACAAAACATCCTGTAACGATATGTAGCCTCTCTACCAGCCGCTCCAGGCTTAAGCAAGTGTGTTAAAACATTGTTACTAGTAAGGTCTTCAGGTTAACCGGTTCCACGCTGATATCAGCGGCCGGCCCATCCCCGTATCACGGGTGGGTGCTGACAGACCTGGGGCCGGATTTATCAACGCCTTATGTAACTTTAACGGAGAATTGTAAGCTTATCAAGCGATATGGTAAGCGATAAGCCGCGTTATCTGAGCTTTTAACGTGGCTTATCGCTCACCATATCGCTTGATAAGCTTACAATTCTCCGTTAAAGTTACGTAAGCCGTTGATGAATCCGGCCCCTGGAGGATATCGCGGATGTTACGTGCGGTCAAACAGCTCCGGTGGTGTAAGGCGAACATCGCTGCCCAGAAAGCAGAAGATACTGGTTCGAGTCCCACCTGGCGCAAGAGTTTTGATCGCAACAAAACATCCTGTAACAACTGTGGCATCAATTCAGAAGACAGCAAGCTCGATGGAAAACAAACGCTTCTTGATCTCCAACAGTAGTTCGTACTTGCTACCAAGCAATTTCCAGAGCCCGAAAGCTTGTGATAGCCCTCTACAAGCATTAAACCGTTTCTCCACATGTACAACCTAAAGTCGCTGTTACTGTGGAACCTCCGTGTACAATTGCCAATTCCCGCAGGACTCGATTACAATGCTTAATGGACGAGAGGAGCCTAGGCTTCCACTAGTCACGCTTTATGGCAAGCTCTCCTCCAACGGAAGTCATAGTCATGTACTCTTGACATCCAATGAGGAGGAACTCGTACTGCGAATAGACTCCAAAATCCTCCAAACTTCGGCCGAAATGGTCATCAATCAGAAGTGCGGATTTAAAATCTATCAGTTAGTTGGATGCTATGACTGCGAACTTGGGGCGCACCTCACAGCGGTCTGCAAATCGCAAGAGCAGTTACCGTCACGGTAACATGCGAATCGCAGCAGTTTCCAGCCAAGTGTGCGGTCATAGGATGAGCAGAATGATATCGTGCTGCATTTCGAGCAACCACTATCCGCGAGCAGTGCAATGCGCGTTGCTCGGAAACCCCTACAAGTTTCTGTTAAAAGGGACATTATATTACCACGTGGCATCCCATACGACCTCCATATTTGATACACAAATTCACGGAGTTGCTCTACGACATCAATGGTTCTCGGGCATTAGTCTTGCGATGGAGTGAGCTTCAAAAACGGTGGAGCGCGCTCTAAACACGCTTCTCTATAGAAGCACCCCGAAGTCGTTACTTGTTTTTTGTCTAGTGGACGAAAACCGCCACAACTACATCTCGGGTAGGTCCAGCCGTTTCGTGTCGCCAGGACAGCACAAGCTTCAAGGCTGCGCCTGTGTCTATGCTGTCTCATGCCGGAACACATGGATGATTGCCGTGTAAAGTGTGAAAATTGTGGTCTTGACACGCTTGCTCCTTTGCACGCGTAAGAAGCTATCGCATCCGATGAAGAGACCGCACCATTAGCAGTCCTCTTCAAGCAGTTGTAACAAACTAGCGACTCGTTTAGCGTAAGAAAGAAGTGCCCGGAGACACGATCCCGTAGTGGAAATGAAGTACATAACACTTGTTCTCTATATGAGTTTATCTGGTTATTTAACAAATGATTATGAAATGTGAAACATACGAGAGGTTGGATGTGAAGAGTGGATTACAATACATGCGGAATGCATTGAAAAGTTACAATAAAACTACAAATATAATTTTCAGGATGGCATACGGTAAGAGGGAGAGAGGGAGGGAAGGAGGGCCCGAGCTCGCTTAAGGGGGAGGAGACCGCCAGGCGTTTTCCCGGTCTCCTCTTTTATAGCCTTCTCCGGGCGCGGAACGACATGTGCCGTGAGTGGCCGGAGGGCATGGATGGTCCTGGTGATCACGGAGAAGCGACTATCGGGTTCCCGACTTTGTCTCTAAGTAAGGCCTATGTTATACTTCGGCGACGCGTCGCCGACGTCGGCGACGCTATGCTGTAGGGGTTGCTACGCACTGCGTAGCAGCCCGCACATCACAGCGTCGCCGGCGAAGTCGCCGAGAGCTCCGCAGAGGGTGTTATACTTCCGCCGCAGACGTCGCTGACGCCGGCGTCGCCGACGTCGCCACAGACAGGCCGACGACGTCAGCGTCGCCAACGTCGGTGACAGCGCGTTGCCGTGCTGTGCACGGCGACGGTCCGTCACCGACGTCGCCGAGTCATCCAAGGGTGGCAGAAAATGCGCTCCGATGGAGTGTTATGACTGTGGGTTGGTTCTTCGTTCCCGGAACTGCCAACATCACCACCGTACTTCGAATTACGAAATCGAGAAGTGCAAAAGACACCATCCTGCGAACACAAAAAGCACAATTGATTAAAACACTGAGTGTTTGGGAGGGAGTGGGACCCTAAACCTTAGCTCCCCTTCAATTTGTCACTTTTCCTCCTTTTTGTGTCCTTCTCAGCCGTTCTGTTCGCATTTTCTAGGCCTATTTGCTTCCATGTAGAGCAAGTAATACTAACTAAAACTGTGTAGAAAATAAGTAGTGTTTCTTTGCGTTCTCAAATGGTAATGCAAACCTCTGCGAAGAGCTTTTTCGAGATAGAATTCTTACTAATTAAGAGTTAAATTTTCCTTTGAACTTCGAGAATTCCGCGTAAATTTAATTTAAACACGATTTAACGAAAAAGGTCTTTGCTAAACCAACGCTTTTTTAACGTCTGATCGGGGTAGACTGCGCCATGCACTCGTCTGTTATCTTGCATTTTACAATCTATTGATAGTGTTTCGCTGAACACTTCCTATAATCTCTTTACAAAGTGACCGTATCGATTGACTTGTGCTTCTTTTAAAGTTTAAAACCTAAAAACGCACTATGCCTTGCGAAAAATACAGGGTATTTTAAAAATACAGGTACTTTTGAATGGTTCTAACATTGCTACTAGTGAAACCTTTGAACACTTATCCATCTAAAAGCCAAATTTGGTTAGTAAGGGAAAATTCGGCAGATTAACAATGGCTGAGCAGACTGCCGTACATACAGAACAAAAAATCATCATCAAGTCTTGAACCATTAAGAAGAAATAAGAATTAAAAATTTTTTGAAGATTAAGAAAAGCTCAAAATGTATGCAAATTCGAGGCAGATGTAATCACTTAGCCTTTCTATGGACAGACTGGTTACCAAATGATGACATTGAAAACCCTCTCCGATGCTCTCCTGTCAACGTCGTCCCCGACGCCGCCACAGAATCTGTTGACGACGTCGCCGACGTCGACCACGCGTCTGTGGCGACGTCGGCAACGTCGGTGGTGACGTCAGCGTCGGCGACGTCGGTGACGGGCTGTCGGTGACGGGACGCAGCGTCGGCGACGCGTCGCCGAAGTATAACATAGGCCTAAGGGTCACCACACTGTCGTCATGTTTCAACGAGCAGTCCTTCGCCAAGCAGTCGTCATGTTTCAACGAGCTGTCTCCTCTTCAAGCACTCGTCATGTGTCAACGAGCAGTCCTCCGACAAGCAGTCGTCACCTTCAACAAGCAGTCGTCGTGCCGTCGTCCTATCAAGCCGCAAATTGATATGTTTTAAATGTATGTATGCATGACGTGGTTGTGCCGCGCCGGGAGTATCACCGACTCGGTGGTAGTAAAGGGGCGGGGCCTCGCTGCACCCAAGCTGGGTGCGCCTGGTCCCAGCAGACGTTCATCTGTGCGCTTAGAGGAACGACGTTTCCTCAATAAAATAATAAAGTAAATTGAGGAGTACATTCCACGTCTGACTCTCGATGAATCTTGGCATTTTTGACGTTGTAATAGACGAGTGTTTTCTTCCGCGCGGCCAAGATTGGTATAACTCTTTATTGCGGCTTAGTTTTCGGCGTAGTCGCCTTCCTCAGAGCCTGGAAAAGTCAAAGTCATCTGAGAAATTATCCTACCAAATGCCATTTCATTCTGCAGGAACCCATCCAAAAGGCTAAGAGACTACGAAAACGATGCCATAAGAAGTCGAAAACATGGCTAACCCTAGATGTGGACAAAAGGCGTCCACCGTCACCCTGGCTGGACGGAAGATGGGTGAAAGAGCTTAGAGCCCTTGAGACCGCCCGATTTAGGGACCTAACGGCTCATGATCCAGAGGTCAAAACCCGCATAGGGCGACGTACGGCGCCAGCACTTAGATCACAGCCAAGAGCACGTCTTTCCTATTGATTTGGGAGGACCTCGCGCGTATGTACAGCGCTTCGAGAGTTCAGCGCGCCGAGATCTCATCTTCACGCGCAACGATTTTGACCTCCACGCCGAAACAGCTGAGCGTGCCGGGTCTACCTGCTTCTCCCACATACTCATCTCCACACTCCTCCTATATGTGATTAGGTGCACCACACCAGACGTTAGACAGTCACCAGCCCTGCCAGAAGGGCAAACAACACATGAGGGTGTTGTGCATAGGCGGTCATACAACCGGTTTCAGACTAGATGCGTTTCAAAAAGCCGCAATAAAGAGCTATACTATTCTTGGTCACGCTGAAGAAAACACTCGTCGATTACAACGTCAAAAATGCCAAGATTCATCGAGAGTCGGACGTGGAAGGTACTGAGAGATGTACCAGCAAACTGCAGCCGACTCGTCATGGAAGTCCTCTTGCTAAGGCAGAAGATCGTCTTACCGAGGCAATCCATCCACTTTCTGGACGCGAGGGAGAAATCACAAACTTCATACAACATAAACGACTACTCGGCGCATGCGACCATCCAAAGGAGGACAGGAAGATCGTCTCAATTCACATGTATATTTTAAAAACATGTATTTCTTTTAAGAGAGATCACATGCATTCCATGCTGAAGAAATGTGTCGCGAAGGAAACATGTTGTGAGAAGTACGTGCCGAGTCGCCTTTGGAGGAGGATCGTGGGTGAGTCGAAGAGCATTTGTGATTCTATCCGCTCTAATGCCTAGTCTGCGGGAAAGTTTCACTAGGCTATTAGATTCAAAACGATGCCTTAACCAATTCTCCATGGCTAGTCAATTAGAACATAACAGCCCAGACGCTGGGGAAAGGGGAGAAGACTTACGCAGCCCTCGGGTCACCGTCATAGGTGACCTTACTCTGTCCTCGGGCGTGCTGTCGGTGTTGGACTTGGGTCCCAGTTTCGCACTTGCTCGTTCTTTGTGCCCCGGAACGGCACGTACTGTTGTGGGGAGTCTGCAGATACTGCAGGATGGGGGTCGAGCGTTCTATTCCCTCGTCCCCCTGGCCCGCCCACCCCCCACCCCCCTGGGCTTGCTCGAGAGCCCAGGGGGTTGGGGGTGCCTTACGAGATAGTGGAGACGCAGACATTTGCCACGCCTCTGTTTAAAGGGCGGGGGATAGAACGCCACTCCGCCCTGCAGGATCACCTGCGACGTAAGGCGACAATCGATGCGCAGGGTACTGGGTAGGACCTTGTAGATGCTACAGCTATACCATCCTCTCCGTTCCCGTCCGCATACCTGAGACAACTGGAGCCTAATGGCATGGTGGATTCAAAGTTCTGCGTGTTCACCACCTGTCTTTTTACCGTCCTGCGTAATTACATGGGTAAAAGGGTGTCATCCAATCTCTCCACCGACCAGCAACAAGGTCTTAGGAAGATCCGTAGCGGCTCCCTATCTTCTTCTCCTTCTTCTTTTTCAGCGTTTGTCCCGCATCGTATCGGGGTCCGCTATTCTGGTGTTATGACGCCACCTTTCCCGATCCAGCGCTAGATCAGGGTAACAACCAGTAATCTTCAAGTCCATATGTAACGTATCGGAGCAGCGCTGCTTCGGACGCCCTCTCGGCCGCTTTCCAATTACCTCGAAGTTAAGGCCTATCTTGCGGACGCTGCCTTCTTTCCTACGCAGAACGTGGCCGTACCATCGCAAGCGAGCTTCGGGCATCTTGTCGGCTATCGGCGCGACACCGAACTTCTGCCGAATAGCATCGTTTCGAATGCCGGTCCATGCGCGTGATTCCAGCCGTCCAGCGCAGCATCTTCGTCTCCATGACGCTGAGGCGCGTTTCAACCTCCCTGGTCGCAGGCCAACACTCAGCGCCGTACATCGCTACTGGCCGGACGACTACTCTGTATATCTTCGACTTCAAGCGCTCCGGTATATTCCTTTCGCAGAGAACCCCAGTCAACAAGCGCCACTTGGACCAAGCTGCACTCACGCGTGAATTCACTTCGATAATCAGTTTGCCGTCAGACGCGACTGCTGATCCCAGGTACTTAAAGACCGCAGTGCGTGGAAGCTCGATGCCGCTAACCTTGATGGAGCTGGACACAGTAACGTCCGTCGTTAAATACTCGGTCTTCTTCACGTTCAATCTGAGTCCAAACCGCTACAAGCGATCACACCAAGCTTGCAACTCTCGCTCGAGTTCTTCTTTGTCTTCGCTAGCGAGCATCACGTCATCGGCATAAAGCAACGTCCAAGGGACGGGCTTCTGAAGATCTCGTGTGATGGCATCCATGACGACAACAAAGAGGAGTGGGGAAAGCGCAGAACGCTGATGTACCCCGATAGAGATGGGAAACTCCATCGAGGTTCCAGCTGCAGCTTGAACTCGACAATTTGGACAAGAGTAGAGAATTCGCACTCACTCTATGAGCTCTTCAGGAACTCCATGATGTCTCAAGGCGTACCATATCACTTCACGCGGTACGCGGTCAAAGGCCTTCTCCAAGTCGAGGAAGGCGATATGCACCGACTTCTGTTTCTCGCCATGCTTCTCTATCAGGAGGCGGGCGGCGTGTATGGCATCAATGGTGCCACAGCCAGCCACGAAGCCGCACTGATTGCTGGAAAACTGGATGATGTCACGAATTCGTCCGTCGACAATTCGCTCAAAGATCTTCATGCTGTGCGAAAGCAAGCGAATCGGACGGTAATTGGAGCAGTCTGCAGGACTGCCCTTCTTCTTCCAAATCGGAATCGTCGTACTTTGGCGCCAACACTCAGGCACTTTTTAATCCGACACAACCTGATTAAAGAACTTCGCCAACCACTCAGCAGGGTACCAAAATTTCAACTTCCACAGTTCTGTTGCCACGTCGTCTGGCCCAGTCGCTTTGCCTTGCCTCATCTTCTTCAAAGCCGCTTCAATCTCCTCCACGGTGATCTTCTGAACGGGGCCGTGGGTTGGAGCCGTTGAGGGGATGGCTGGATGAGGAAATTCTACTGTAGAGATTTCCTCAAAGCAATCGCGCCATCGCTTCAATGCCTTCTTGCGGTCCATAAGAAGATGGCCGTTCTCATCATTGATGCCGAAGAACTTCTCGATGTCCTCAGTCTGGCGATGGCGATTCTTTGCGAGTCGGTACAGATACCGCTCACCATCGCGCGACTCGAGCTTCCCGTTGACATCTCCATAATGCGTGGACGGCCTTTTTTGCAGCTTTCTTCGCTTCTTGGTACTTCCGCCAGTTATCGGCTGTCTTTTCGCCGAGAAACACGTGATAAAGCGTCTTCTTCTTTCGAACTTTGGCTTTCACGTCATCTGTCCACAGCCAGGCCTGCTTGTCGACCTTCCGTCGTCCAGGCTTCGTGATGCCGAGCTCCGACCGTGCAGCGTGACGAGTCGCCTCGGTGGCCTTCTCCCAAGTTTCGTCGACAGTTGTCGTTGTCGGTAACCGCACGCGAGAAATCACAGCTGCTTCCTTCTCTTTCATTCGCCACCACTTGAGTCTTGGTGCATGCACCGCATCGCTCGACCTGCTTCAACCTCGGAGGGGCGATCGTACAGATCAGCGGTTGATACTGTGGGACGACCGTCTCATACGGCACGACCTTCGCGTCTGTGAGAAGACTTCGGTCTCGATCCTTCACAAGGACAAAGTCTATCTGAGTCCTGGTGTTCCCGCTATAGAACGAGATGAGGTGGGAATCGCGTTTGCGAAATACGGTGTTCACTATGGTGAGGTTGTGCGATTCCGCATATTCAAGGATACGCTCACCATATGCGTTACGCGACCCGTAACCAAACCCACCATGACAGCCGTACCCGTCTTTCGTTGCGCCGACACTTGCCCGTAGAGGTCACCAGCGACTGTGATGACATCTTTCGATGGTACCTCTGCTGTCTTCTCATCAAGCAGGCTCGAAAACTCTTCCTTGGCTTGATCCGAGCAGCCAGTCTGCGGAGCATATGCAGAGAAGAAGTGATAGAGTCGCTCTTTCGCGGCGACAACGATCTCCATCAATCGATCGTCAAAGCGTTCGACGCTTAGAATCGAGTCACGAAATCGTTCGGAGACGACAATTCCGACACCACTGGTGGTCCTGGGACTTCCACATAGAACGGCCTTGAAGCCTCGTCCTATGTCCCTTGAATTGCGGCAGGACCACCTCATCTCCTGCACCGCACAGAAATCAACTCTTCTACGCTCCAGTGCTTCAACCAACTCGCACGAGCGGCCCGTCAACGTACCCACATTTAGCGTAGCCACGCGGGTCCTGCTTACGTTACGGGACATTCGGACTAACTCAGTTGCCCCCCGATGCCGTCCTCGCATCAGGGACCCTCGCATACTTTTCACACTCGCCGGGCTTTGCGAGTGCGCGTCGGCTCCCGCGGACGCCGTAGCACTATCTCGATAAACCTGAACGGTCATACACCATGTGATGTGACATGGGTCTTCGTAGGCAGGCCTTTCACAGGGGCCTGTCGCCTGCAATCGAATGTCCGTGATCGGCTTAGCTCGAAGAGCGAACAGTTTCCAGTGGCACCACGTGGAGGAACGGAAATCCCTATCGGGTGCCATAAAGATCGGCATAAGCTATAAAGATGGAGAGCTCGTTGTGCTCTCACAAAAGCTGGACCGAGCGATCACTCGGTTATACCTCCAGGACGCATCGGTCTACAGTCGCTCTAGCCCTGAGGAGTTTAGACGACAATACCGTAGACTGAACAGAAAATGGGTGGCAGTTCCGCAAATCTACCTAAGGGGATGATAACGAGGTTGCGTTGCGACCACCCCTTATGTCCGGTGTTCTATACGCTAATAAAGACATACAAGCTCCCCCAGATAATGTTACTGCTCGCGACCCTTCAGTCCGTTCTATATATTTGAATTTTTCCGTTCTATGCATTTGAAGAATTTTTTGCGGGTTTGATAAATGTCGTGTTATTTGCTATTTGATTTGCAGACCGCTGATCAAATTACTTTGGAGGTCCAGCCCAAATACAGTGTGCAGTTCCCCATATGGGTTTTTGAAAGGTCAGGGGTTTGGATTTTGCGTGGCGCATGTCTTTTGCGTTTTGATACACCTCAGTTCCTGCGAGGGGCACATGCATTGACAGCAGAGCAGGCAAACAACAGGTCTACATATTGTTAACCCTTATTAAAGAGGAGAGTGGCGTTACTATGTCCCAATTTCGGATGCGCCGTGAATTCTACTCCAACAGGATACCGTTAAGGCAGTTCCGATGTGTAGCCTTTACAGTGATTTACGATGGCCAACCGATGGATAAGTCAGAGTTTGTCCTTCCAGGAAAATACAGGTACAAAACCGCGGATCCAGCCAGAATGGAAAACCTGTAGTTGTTCATGGCATGACCAGAACCAAAAACTTTGAATTCTTGATATTCTATATGTGAAACCGGTACGCGGGACATCCTTTTTTGTTGAAAACTAGCGTTTCATGATAATGTAGGCGTTATGTAGGTGCAGTGAAGAGAGAGGGAAGTCTGGGACCACCCCGAATTCAAGGTTCCTAGTTCGGGTCCTGTCGAAGCATTCAGGTCCTGCAAAATCAGAAAGGTCACAATGCCTATAACTCCAAGCATTAGTCAAGAGAAGCCAATGTTAGCCACTTCCTGTATGTGATAACGTTAGGCTCCAGGTGACGAAGACGATCTCCATGAAAAACGATGAGAAAATAGGGTGATATCAAGAGATTCGAAGAAGTCGTGAAGTAGACGAAGAACGTTCGGCTCCGTGCCCTCCCATTCGATTCCCCCGGTCTTCCTGCGCCAACGTACCATACAAACGCAAGATGAACACGTGATCATCATCAAATCATTCTGTCTCTAGCCCGGTCCCGCTTTGGACCAATGCCGCCTTCTTCGAAATTAATGATGCGTTTATCGTGTTTCTATGCAAATTTTCGTTCCATTGTGAGGAATGCTGTTTACATCGATCTTATACTGAACTCGAGTTTTGATGTTTATGTCTCTAGTGAAACATGGCTGAAATCGCATCATTTTATCTCGCCGTTGTTGTATAATACGAATTGTGAATTTTTCGCTATACGTTATGGTAGAAAAAGGAATCCGGGTGGCGGCGTGGCTATTTTGTTAAAGAATAATGTCGGGGCTGTTGAAGATTTCTCGCAGTCAGTTGAAAACGGCTGGTAGTACGAACATACGATTTTTCGCCGCGCGCGCGTGACGAGCCGCCACTGACGCATCTCTCCTGAGCGGTCGGTTATGGGAGAATGAAGCTCTAACAAACTCCTGAGCTATGCTGTAGTGTATCTAGATATGTGGCCTTTAGAAGTGAAGCTTCTTGTCGTAAAGACAAACTAAATCTTTTCAAAATGGAAGCCATTGTTTATTTCTTCGATTGGGTCATCCAATTCCCTATCGAAATATCCATTTTCTCTGATTAAGTGCACCGGAGAACCTCAAACAGCTGAGCAGAGGCAGCAGAAGAAGCTTATGCAGTCACGAGAGCATTAGACTTCGTGACTGTAGCAGCACACACTGTGCAGATGTCGCGCTTGCCGCAGCAGTCGGCTATCACTTTCGTATGTTCAGCTTGCTCGCCGCCATGGTGGGGATGTCCGTTCCTCCACATGGTGTCACTGGAAACTGCTCGCTCTGCGAGCTAAGCCAAGCACGGACACTCGAATGCAGGCGACAGACCCATGTCAAATCACATGGTGTATGAATAGTCATGTTTTTCGAGATTGTGCTACAGCGTCCGCGGGAGCCGACGCGCACTCGCAGAGCCCGGCGAGTGTTGAAAGTATGCGAGGGTCCCGATGTGAGGACGGTATTGGGGCAACGGAGCTAGTCCGAAAGTCCCGTAACGTAAGCAGGACCCGCGTGGCAACACTGAATGTGGGTACGTTGACGGGCCGCGCGTGCGAGTTGGTTGAAGCACTGCAGTGTAGAAGAGTTGATTTCTGTGCGGTGCAGTAGACGAGGTGGTCCTAGCGCAAGTCAAGGGACATAGGACGTGGCTTCAAGGTCGTTCTATGTGGAAGTCCCAGGAACACCAGTGGAGTTGGAGTCATAGTCTCCGAACGATTTCGTGACTCGATTCTAAGCGTCGAACGCTTTGACGATCGATTGACGAAGATCGTTGTCGCCGCTAAGGAGCGACTCTATTACTTCTTCTCTGCGTATGATCCGCAGACTACCTGCTCCGATAAAGCCAAGGATGAGTGTTGGAACCTAATTGATGAGAAGACAGCAGAAGTTCCGTCGAAGGATGTCATCATAGTCGCTGGTGACCTTAATGGGCACATCGGCGCGACGAAAGACGGGTACACCTGTCATGGTGGATTCGGTTACGGGTCGCGTACGCCGATGGTGAGCGTATCCTTGAATATGCGGAATCGCATAACCTCACCATAGTGAACACCGTCTTCCGAAAATGCGACTCGCACCTTATCTCATACTACAGTGGGAGCTCCAAGTCTCAGATAGACTTTGTCCTTGTGAGAGATCGCGACCGGAGTCTTGCCACAGACGCAAAGATCGTGCCGTATGAGACGGTCGCCCCACACCACCGACCGCTGATCTGCACCCTAAAGATCGCCCCTCCAAGGCAGAAGCATCCGGTGCCCCGAGAATTAAGTGGTGGCGAATGAGAGAAAAGGAAGCAGCTGTGATTCCTCGCGTGCGGTTACCGGCAGTGACAACTGTCGACGAAACTTGGAAGAGAGCAACCGACGCGATACGCCAAGCTGCAAGATTGGAACTCGGCACTACGAAGCCTCGACGACGCAAAGTCGACAAGCAGACATGGCTGTGGTCAGACGATGTGAAAGCGAAGGTTCAAGAGAAGAAGTCGCTGTATCATGTGTTTCTCGGCGACAGAACAGCCGACAACTGGCAGGAGTATCAGAAGGCGAAGAAAGCTGCAAAGAAAGCCGTGGCTGTTGCGAAAGCCACTCATTATAGTTATGTCAACGAAAAGCTCGAGTCGCGCGATGGTGAGCGGTATTTGTACCGAATCGCTAAGAGCCGCCATCGCCAAACCGAGGATATTGAAAAGTTTTTTGGCATCATTGATGAGAGCGACCATCTTCTGACAGACCACAAAAAGGCGCTCCAGCGATGGCGCGATTACTTTGATGAAGTTTCCACTGTGGAATTTCCTCACCCGGCCATCCCTTCTGTGGCTTGTGTTCACGGTCCCGTTCACAAGATCATCGTGGAGGAGACAGAAGCGACCCTGAGGAAGTTTATCTGTGGAAGTCAAAGCTGTGGTACCCTGCTGAGTGGTTGGCGAATTTCTTTAACCAGGTTGTGGCGGAGAAGAAGGTGCCTGAGTGTTGGCACCAAAGCACGACGATTCCGATTTTGAAGAAGAAGGGCAGTCCTGCAGACTGCTCCAATTACCGTCCGATTCGCTTGCTTTCGCACAGCATGAAAATCTTTGAGCGAATTGTCGATGGACGACTTTGTGACATCGTCCAGCCTTCCAGCAATCAATGCGGCTTCGTAGCTGGCTGTGGCACCATTGATGCCATACATGCCGCCCGCCTCCTGTAAGAGAAGCACCGCGAGAAGCAGAAGCCAGTGCACATCGCCTTTATCGACTTGGAGAAGGCCATCGACCGCGTTCCGCGTGAAGTGATATGGTACGCCTTGAGACATCATGGAGTTCCTGAAGAGCTCATAGAGTGAGTGCGAATTCTCTACTCTTGTCTAAAGAGTCGAGTTCAAGCTGCAGCTGGAACCTCGATGGAGTTTCCCATCTCTGTCGGGGTACACCAGGATTCTGCGCTTTCCCCAGTCCTCTTTGTTGTCGTCATGGATGCCATCACAAGAGATCTTCAGGAGGCCGTCCCCTGGACGTTGCTTTATGCTGATGACGGATGCTCGCTGGCGAAGATAAAGATGAACTCGAGCGAGAGGTGCAAGCTTGGTGTTATCGCTTGGAGCGGTCTGGACTCAGATTGAACGTGAAGAAGACCGAATATCTAACAACGGACTTTACTGAGTCCAGCTCCATCAAGGTTAATGGCATCGAGCTCCTACGCAGTTCGGTTTTTAAGTACCTGGGATCAGCACTAGCATCCAATGGCAATCTGATGACTGATGTGAACTCATGCGTGAGTGCAGCTTGGTCCAAGTGGGTGCTCGTTGACTTGCGTGCTCTGCGAAAGGAATATACCAGAGCACCTGAAGTCGAAGATCTACAGAGCAGTCGTCCGGCCGCTAGCAATGTACGGCCCTGAGTGTTGGCCTGCGAATAAAGAAGTTGAAACGCGCCTATGCGTCATGGAGACGAAGATGCTGCGCTGGACGTCCGGAGTCACGTGCATGGACCGCATCCGAAACGGTGCCATTCGGCAGAAGTTCGGTGTCGCGCCGATAGCCGACAAGATGCGCGAAGCTCGCTTACGATGGTACGGCCACGTTCTACGTAGGAAAGAAGGCAGCGTCCGCAAGATAGGCCTTAACTTCGAGGTAATTGGAAAGCGGCCGAGAGGGCGTCCGAAGCAGCGCTGCTCCGATACGTTACATATGGACCTGAAAGTAGCTGGTGTCCACCCTGATCTAGCGCTGGATCGGGAAAGGTGGCGTCATGACACCAGAATAGCGGACCACGCTACGAAGCGGGACAGACGCTGAAGAAGGAGAAGAAAAAGCTTGCTCGCCGTTGAAAACGCCTGTGGCCCATGTTAGCGACGATAGACGTATAGCGATGCGTCGGCGACGCTGTGTTTCGCGGGCTGCTACGTACTGCGTAACAGGTTGGTCGTGGCTTATCGCGCGCCTTCCTGCAAATCTGAAAAAAATAAACTAGCTATCAGCGATCTCGTTGAGTGTGAGCACCCATCTGTTTAGTTGGGTGATTTCAATTACCCTGATATCAGCTAGTCAGATTTTCGGGAACCATTCTCATCGGATAGTGCTTGTTTTGTGAAAATGATGAGGAGCGGCAGACTTGTGCAATGTGTAAATGAAGCGACCAGAGATAGTCACATCCCAGAACTTTTGCTCTCATCTGAGAAGTCACTTGTTGATGAAGTTATTGCGGGCCCTCCCATCGGTCTGAGCGATCACAGATGTGTAAAGTTTCGATTACAGATATTATTATGTCGAGCCCAATTACACGTACAGGGTGGTCCGTACATGAAGTGTTACGCGGAAAACTATATACAACTTTGCATAAACCAACTAAAATAAGAAAAGTGTACGAGTATTGAGAAGGCAAGAAAATTCTGCATAAAATATCATACATCACATTCAGAATGAGTTCCTTTAGCTTCAATGCAAACGTGCAATCTCTTTTGGAAATTTTTGAGGATGCGCGCGATAGTTTCCGGCGAAATTTCGTCCCATGCCTTCTCCAGAACTCTTTTCATGGAATCCAGTGAACTGTGTCTGAAAGAGCAGCCTATTTGCTCCAAGCTTGACCAGATGCCGAAATCCATAGGGTTGAGATCGGGCGAGTTTGAAGGCCAAACATCCTTCGTCCACAAATCTGGAAGATTGGTCTCACACCATTCCAAGATCTTCTTGGCACCGTGAGCTGGTGCCCAATCTTGCTGGAAGGTCCAATCTATGTCCTTAACATTTTCTTGTGTCTAAGGTATTACCACGTTTACCAGGATTTAGTTCTCGTAGATTTCGGCTTTGATCTGAACTTCTTTTTGAATAAAAACAGGCTTGGTCTTGCCCTGGCCAATCAATTCAGCCCACACGATAAAGGACTGTGGAAAATGAGCTCATCCGACGTTGACGGCTCTTGCGAATCCTTTTGGCAGCAGTTTCCGTTGATTCTGCGCGTTTTGGAGTTGTTCGACGGTAAATATCTCCTCCTCTGTTAAGAGAACTCAGTCGCGCTTGTCACCGCCCGTAAGGGCCTTCATCTTTCTGCATTCCTCCAATTTTGAAGCCTTCAGTTCTTCCGTGAGGTGCTGTCCTTTGGCAGATTTCTAGTAATACAATCACAGATCATCACTCGTCAGTCGTTGCATAGTTGAGCGATTTCCATTGTGCTCCTTAGCTAGTTTCCTATTGTTTCTTGCAAGATTTCGGTGTAACATGTCTTTGACGGCCTTTCGAAGGGCAGAAGTCCTTGCAGTTCGTCGTGGTCTTCCTCTCGGACGACTTTAGTTCCCTCCAGTCTCTTCTCGAAACGTTGGATGACGCGGTGTACTTGAATCCGATGCAGTTTGAGCATCTTTGAAGTCGTGGAAACGGACGACCCGCGTTTGAATGTATCGACTACTGCTGAACGATCCCTAAGCGAAACCACGATGCTTACCTAGAAACGGAGAATAAGACTGGTCATAGGTGCACTAAAAGATACGAAGAGAACAAATAACACCGCAGCAAACCACAGAAAAATAGAGAATTTTTCAAAAATGGACTTTCGTAGCGCGTAACACTTCATGCGGACCACCCTGTATACCCGTCAGTTTCGAAGGTGTGATTATTATAGCGTTTGCCACCTTCTTTCCTCGTTTTCGTGGAGAAATTGCTTGGACTCTGTGACAAAAGTTGATGAAAATATGAAATCTTCATTAGTATCCTTCATTAGTATGCAGCCATGGAACAAATAATTCTACAGCTTGCATTGGAAAGCATTCTTGCATCTCAGCTGACTATGTGATATTTGGGCGGTTTCGACGTCTACACGGTTTGAGGCGTTTTTTTGCTCATCTTCCAGCCGTATACGCTTCGCCGCTTCAAGAGCACAGAACCCAGCTCCGGACCGCTCCTGGGCGACAGAACCCAGCTCCGGACTCCCCCCCCCCCCTCTGAGCGACGAGAGGCTCGCCCGTGTTATGCTTGGGATGACGGACTTTGCGCTCCATCACCAACGCCCATGTTCGACTGTTTGAATTTTTAATTTTCGCGCCCGAACAACTCGTCCGAAAACTCGTCCGCAGATTTTCGCTGGTGTGTGTTCAACGGCGAGGAGGGGCGGTCTTTATGTACGGATGGTCGCCGCCCCCGCGACGGCGAATGCCGCGTTCGCGATGAGTTCCGCTGTGGTCATGTGAGCTGTGCCTCATGACCTGCTGCAGACGCTTGGTTTGAGTTGTTGATATCTCCTTGCTGTTGCAGGAGTGCGGGAAAACATACTCTGGTTCAGAAATTGATTTCGAGTTATAAAACTAAACAACGTTCTAATGCTCAATTTTATATGGTGCTTCTTCAGGAAAAGCTGAAAATATGACACACTATCGCAGTGAAACTGACTTTGTATACACTTCCTAACACTTGATGTGCAGGTTTTGATGCAGGTCTAGATATTGCTGGCCGCTGAAGTCACCCAATTGCGACGTCTTCTGCCGCGCTCGCCGCGCTATTCGCCGCGTACGCGGCGACCATTCGTACATAATGTCCCGCAGCCAACGGCGAGGCTGTCCGACTAGGTGCTGAAGCGCGGATTTACACCGGCCGCGGGCGGCTGCGTGGCAGCTGGACTGGCGTGGCTTCTCCGCTGCCTCGCCGACCCCGTCCTCGCACTGTCCGCTGACACGCTGTCGTCTGTGCTCCTAGTGCTTGCCGCGCTTCGCTAAGAAGCGCGTAGAGTCCCTGGAATCCTGGGTCTCGCCGCAGACTGCCTGGGTAGATACGAGTGCAGCTGTCCAGCCATGGAACCAGTTTCTGCTCGGCATCACTTGGCATCCTTTCGCCATTGAAGGAGATTGTTGTCCACATTTTCTTTGCCCTAATGCCACAGTACTGACGCGGATCAGGTTTTTATTTATTTCTAGCATTTCTCCAATTGCTTCAGTGACTTTTCTTTAGAACTCATTAAGGCGCAATGTGGCTCAGGGGGGGGTCACCCCCCCCTACTCAGTTGTTGTCCGCCTTAGTAAAGGATACGTGTGTGTGAAATTACATCGGAAATGGCCTAACTCAGTTCACTGTAGGGGTAGAACACACCAGTGCTGCAAAAGAAAATCCGGTTTCAAAAAGCACAAACCGATGTGTAGGGGGTGACCCCCCTGAGCCACATTGCGCCCTCATTAAAACAAGTCCAGATTGTCTAAGGATGGGCAAATGAAATATCGCTGATCAGGTTCTTATAAGAAGAGAAGTCCTGTTGGGGCCATGTGATTTCCACGGCAGTCTAAAGTTTGGAACCTTATCTAAAACCACGCCCGTGAGTGGCCACGGGGGCAATTCGTTTTTTCGTCAAGTGACGTGTTTCTTTCTTTCAATCAGGAAATCTAAACTTGCAGGCCTAATTGTAAGTTGCAGATTCCTTTGTTAATACATCATACCCGAGGGTGAGTATAAGGGAGGAGCTAGGAATTTTGTGACGTAAGAGCGATAGGAAATGTCTGCAGGTCTATGAAGTCATCAGTCTCCATATCCAGTCACCTTAACAGTTCCCACACTGCCTCACTTTGAATCTCTAACATCGCTAAATTCGTGTTATGTTTATCTGATTATAGGAAATGTTGATAACTGCATACAGCGCTTGAAAAATAACACTCATTGTTCCACCTTCCAACAGAAGTGCATGAGATTCCAGAGCAGCCGCATTAGTTAGGATGGGAGTCAAATGTACTCAAACAGGCTACATAAGGCGAATATCAATGCACTCGAATTCCCTCCCTTTGATCACACTTTCATTTGCTCCCGTGTTGGGGTGAGGTAATCTGGCAGAAACCAAGCGCGTCAAGGCCAGTAGCGTTTGCGTGGAGCTCGTTTTGATTGGGACGCGGCAGGCCGGTCAAACTTACTATCACCCGTCCAAGCTGTTCTTCTTGAGTTCAGCAAATTAGGGTGATGTGCTGGCAAGTACATGTTTGACGAAGCAGATGTCACAAGATTTAGGGAAACCCAGCAAGGTAGGAATGCTGCATCTGTGCTAGGAACATCCGGAACAGGGATGTGCGGATTTTTTTTGTCGAAAAAAGCAAAAGTCGGAAGGCGGAATGGAAGCGCCAAAAATGACCGGAAACCGGGATACGAAACATGAAAACGGAGATAACCACATCCGCCATTCTTAAAGGTGCATCTGGAACGGCTTCAGAACTGGCCCTTATTGCCTTTCTTTCGCGCAAAACTTTCCGTGCAGATTGTTGCACATCATCACAATGTACATAACGAGGCATGAATTCATAATATTAGGGCTAGCACAGTAAACTAAAACAAGTGCAAGGTCCTGTCCCACTATTTTTCATCCCTTCTCACCCTTTTCAGGAAGCAGCCTTTCTACTTTTTCCATATCTAGTTCCGACTACAGGTTTTCATATTTATTGTTTTTTAAAAGTAATTCCAGTAAATCAAAATCACAAGGCAGGCATTTTCGAAAATGCCTCGTTAAAAAATTAACAACATTACTCCATGTGGGTGAAATTTACACCATAGATCAGGAGCACCGATGTAATTTTGGACCAGATCAGAGTATGGCACAACTTTTTGCTTCATGGTGCTCAGCACTTTTCCAGTTGATGAGGTGATTATGTTCAGTACAAAACTAGTGTGAGGATGTGTCCATTTCCGTTTCCGCCTTCCTGTCCAAAAACAGGCGGAACGGAACGGAAGGGCTCAAAATGGTCGAAATTTGGAACACGGGAGCGGAACTTTCGCACATCACTGATCCGCAAAGTCGCTATGTGGCTGACAGATCAACCGGTACTCATCTGACAGTAATTTGAATAAAGTACTGAGATTGAGAAGTTGTTGGACACGAACACGGTACCTAATCTCAAACTGTCTCGCCCATCCTCCGCATGTAGATGTCAGCTCGCCATCCTAATTTGCTGAACACGTGAAGAATGCCTTTGTCGGGTAGCAATAAGTCTTACTGGCCTGACGCGTCCTAATCTCAACGAGGGCCACGCAACCGCGGTAGGCCGTTACGCGCCAGCTTTTGCTAGACCAGATAATTTACCCCTCCATGTTGGCAGGGAAAGGAACTCCACTGTCCCAACAATACTAACATGGGTGCGTCAGTCGTCCTACACCCTGAGGCCCTGCGCCAGCCAAATCTCTGCTCTCACCCGCGTCCGCGTCTAATTAGCGTACCACTTCTTCAAACGTTTACCGTAGGAACAGTCCTCGTGGGACCTATGACGATTGCGGATCAATGCTGGAGCCGTGCCAGCTTGATATTATACAGCTTGATATCATGCGCACCCAAGTCTTGGAAAAAGGGGCTAATTTGGATTGTTAAGGAAACACATCTAAAATCTTTATCCTTTGTAGGGAAATGGGCGCTGTGATACTTGGGGGAGTCACCTTCTAAAAAAGCTTCAGTCACGCGGACAAAAAGAAGCGAGGCATACTGTTAATGAAAAGCGAACAATGGTACTGGTATGCTCTGTGCTGTCAGAGCACAGAGCGAAAGAGGAAGGGACTCCGGGGTGCTGCATAATTAACACACTCGTGTTAAATTTGCTTACATCCTGGAGTTCTTTCCCTTGCCAAAATGTCGGGATAAATAAAAGTGGGTGTGTGATCGTAGAGGAATAACAGGGTACTAAGCGGGCTGGTGCCGGCTACATTGTGAGACCATGGTCGTGGAACACTCAAATAAACACGTTTTCTGTGCTCTCCTCCGCGCTAGCGGAGGAGAGCACAGAACTAGGCAAGGGAAGGAACTCCGGGGTGTGGCTGATCTAACATACATTTTTTAAGAAACCTTGCCGGTGTAAAGCAGGCACCAGCACGCTTAGTACCAATAACAGTGCATTAACATTCGCCTCATGTAGGCGGGGGAAAGGAAATGACAACTGATACAGAACTAGGTCGTCATGTTTTTGCAAAGCATTTCCTTCAGTCAGAGACACTTAGCTCCGCTCTTCACGTAGGAAGAAGTGCTTAAAGCAGTACAGGAACAGTTTCTATGATAGTAGCTTATATATTCATTGAAACAGTTGTTTTTTCTTCGATTAGTTTTTGAGCACATTTAGTAAGCTGAGTACATTCGACATGTCTAGGAAAACTAAGGCAGTAATTGCTTAAACTTGGGTAATTAAACCGCCAAACTACACAACATTTGAAAGTCACGTTACGCTGGTGTGCTGTACTGTTGTGATACCCCAAGCTGTTTCAGCTTCGGACTTGGGTGGCTGCGAGGCACAGTATGGGTCAGGGTTGCAGCAGTCAGTCCTCTCGATGTCCTCGTTATGCAACCTACGGTAGAAAAACATGTTTCGCTCTTATAGTAATGGCCTGCCTCAAAACTATGAATGCACCTGAATAGTAAATTCCACTTACCATTGATTGGAAAAGAAGTAAAGCCATGGTCGCAAAAGAGCATCCCCAACCCGCATTCCGCCGGATTACGATTCAGTGCTTTGAGTACAAGAATTGCGACAGAACATTGCGGTTGAACACTGCTGTATACAACTTGCTTTTCTAATGTCCTATTTTTCCTCTCTTCGCCGCATGTTTCGTTTCTTGCAGCTCCTTCAACCAGTTGCTTCATAGTAGTTTAACCTTCGAGAAGATCGTGCTCATTGAGAAGTGTACGTCACCTTGCTTCAAGATGTCCGGAGTGAAGGTCGAGGTCATACAGACGAAACCGTTCCAAGGTCAAAAACCTGGAACAAGCGGTTTAAGGAAGAGGGTACGTTTGCTTTCCTCCGGTGTTTAGGTCTTAGATTCCTTTTGTTATCAAAGATGTGTGGTAGGAGCTTCCTATCCCAGAAATATCCTACATATAAATGCCTCCGCACACTTGCGGAAACGCGGCAGGCGACAAAAATGCTACGTTGCAGTGAATGGAGGACGTGGCGCGGCAGTCATCCTCAGCTTTGGCGCTCCACTCTATCGCCAACGCGGCTTCAATATCATCATCATTTCATTATCTGTCTCTATTCCAGATCTCCGCAACGATCGGGTAGAGACAGACAGAACCCTTTCGGCGGCAAAGCGCCTACAGCGACAATAATGCCTTGAACCATTATTGCCGCTGCAGCTTTGCCGGCACATCAGCGGCAAGTTTTGCCGCCGATCTCTGCGTCTCGTCTCCTTAGGCCCTCGCACACTTTTGCGGCAACGTACAGCCCTATGCACAAAAATAGGGATGCATGTTGCCGTAAAAGTGTGCGAGGGACTGAGGTTTGCATCAAAAATTATGTCTGTGTCTTATGAGTTGCTTTGTTGTTGATTTTTTGGCAATCACCAATGAATGCGCCTGCAGCAAAGCTTCTAAATAATAATGGTTTTATTACGTTAGCTACATGCAGAGAACAATAAGAGTATCACGTCATAGCGGCTTATGTGCACAAACCAAACGTCCAGCGACTTAGCGGCCGCATACGTCTGGTGGGGGCTTCACCCCATACCCCGAGAATAGAACACGTTGGGCGTATTCTTTCCTTCTTTGGATCTTGTTACCTTCATTACAGCTAAAATTGGTTCAACGTGCTATATGTCGTGACTTTCGTCCGACACGTCAACGTCGTTGTATCTTCGGCTAAGTGGTAGAACTGTCGTCGTGGCTCTCGCCCGAGCCGGCAGCAGTCGTCATCATTCGACCGAGCATGCTCTTCTTGTTCTGGTATGGGGGTACTCGCCATACGTTCGTGTAGCTACCAACATCGTCTTCGACGCTGTGTTGCGGGCAGTGGCCGCCGTCGCCGTCCGCTGCCGGCAACACAGCGTCGCCGAAGTATAACAGCCCTAAGGCCTCGTGCATACTTCGCGAGGGAATCGCGGCGACGAATTTTGCAGAGCGACGCGAAAGAATTTGAAATTCTCAGTGCCCTTCGCATCGTTCATCGCTCTGCAAGGGAGCGCGACGACGATCCGTCCAGGACCAACGTACGCTAAACACCGCGCGCGGCGCGAAAAAATATGCCATGCCCGCGAGGGCGCAGGAAGCCAACGCGCGTGCCGACCGCACTATTCGACCGCGTGCGACGGAATGGCTATGAACTGAGCGCTGCGATGGCATCGCGGCGATAGAAGTATGCCCCCGCTTTAAGACCCCGTTTATACTTCCATTGCCGCGCGACGCGATGCCATGTATAGTGGCCGAATTGATTGATCGCGTCGCTCGATCAATGCTGCCACTATACATGGCATCGCGTCTCGCGGCGTCGAAGTATGAACGGGCCCTAAGGCCTGGTCTGCACTTGCGCCGCCCGGTCGATATCTTTCCGGCTATGGTGCCGCGCCGCGCAGCGGCGCAACTATAAGCCAGGGCTAAAGGGCACTTGCGGCGGGCGGCGAAAACGATGAGTCACGCCACCCCGCCGATGAGTCACTCTAGATCCCGCCGCGAAACGCTACAGCGCAGACAGTCTGCCGGCGTCAAATCGACGCGAAGTCAGCGGCGGCAGTAATAATACTAAGAATCATTGTCGCCGCCTTCGCCGCTCACAGAGCGACAGCACCCGGAGAACTCGTTCATATCGCTCCCGCCGCAGTGACCTACACTGCCACTGTGGTTGAAGTCGCGGTGCGAAGGAGTTGTCACTGAGAAGCTGGTCGCTAAGGTCCCCGAGGGCTGGCGTAACGGCGGGCGTGAATGATGGGCATCGATTATGGTTCATCTATTTGGAAGCATTTTTTAAATGAATATAAATGCTAGGAATACAATAGGTTGGTGCATAATTTCTGTTCTTAAAGGAGCTTGACAACCAACAATATAATCACTGTTAGTGTCGACAAATGGAGGCGTATGGAATCCTGCACTGTGAACGTAACGCAAAAAAAAACCTTAGCACGATATTAGATAACCTTAATTGCACTGAAAATCTCATGGTCTTCCAGCCGCAAGTTAGCCGTATGAGGTTTAGGGGAAACCTTTGCACAGAAGTGCAACAACGAAGCAGACCATTCTGTTTAGTATGGCCTTGTTTAGTGTGTGCGCGACGCGCGACGCGATGCCATGTGTAGTGGCCGAATTGATCAATCGCGTCGCTCGATCAATTTGGCCACTACGCATGCATCGTGTCGCGTGTACACTAAACAAGGCCTATGAGCTATAACTGCATCGGATAGACCTCCCGGACTCAACAAGGCATCGGAGGGAATACTGTGATCACAAGGGCTCCACCTTATCTTCGACCTGTTTGTCAGCCGAGCAGCTTTAGTGGGAACTTTTAGTGGAAAAAAGTGAGAGCAAGCGCAAAATGGTACAAAACTGTTGAGTTATATGGAGTGTTTTATTAGATTTCGGGGCTTACACTGAAGAACTAACTTGGCTTAGAAAACGCTTCTTCACAAAACGAAACACGTTTTGCTTAATACATCTGACCTTCTCCGAGGTCGCAACTGCCGGTAAAATTACGCAGTATTGCGTACAGCAACCCCCGCGGCGCCGCACCATCCGCCGTTGTTCTGGCGGGCCCATGGTACCCGCAAGATTTTGCTGCCGGGCCTAAGGATAGAACCACGGCGTTGCCGCAGAAGTGTGTGTGTGGGCCTTTAGGCTATGGTGGATCTACGACCGCCGCGTAAGTTGATCACGATAGACGATCGAACCCACATTTGATAGCGCCTCGTACGATTGACACAATTCCTTCGGGAGAAGCCCCCGTTGGTCGGAGCGTCCTCCGACTCTGGCGGCCCCTCCGCTTGTCTACGCTTTGGTGGTTACGGCTAACCACCTTAAGGCCTCCGCACACGTTTGCTGCAAACCGGCAGCCCTGTCTTTGAGCATAGGGCAGAGGCGAAGAGGATGCCGCCAGAGCGGCACATCGGCAACTTGCCGCAAAAGTGTGCGGAGGCCTTCACTTTCACGATAGTTCGACGGTGTATGTTGTCGTCGTGGTGAATCCTTTCCAAAATCCTGCTTGTTCGCATGGCTGTCCTTCGTCCAGCGTTCTACTAATCCTATTCAGGATGACTCGAGTGAACAGCTTGTAGACTACGGACAACAGGCAGATCGGGCGATAGTTGCTAATGTCGTGCACGTCTTCCTTCTTGTACAGCAAGATGGTCCTGCTGGTCTCCACTGAGATGGAACCTTGCACTAAGATGGCGTGTTTGTAGCAGCGCAGGGTGTTGATGAGAACTGGCGGGAGGTTCTTCAGGGGCCGGATCCATCAACGACTAACCTACGGGTATAGGGATAGAGATACCCACAATGGAGCCTGCGTCTCTGACTTCCACCTTATCTCTACCTGATTCTTATCTTATCTCTACCCCTTATATACACACGGGTTTAATTGTTGATGAATCCGGCTCCAGGTGTTCGGGTTTGATTCTTTCGGGACCGGGTGCTGTACGATTCTTCACCGACGAAATGGCGTGTCGGATCTCGGAAGGGAGGACAGAGGGGACGATCCTACGGAAGATGGCATGGAGGCAGGTGGATATGGCTATCGAAGAGATCGGAGTAGAAGTCCTGGATACCTCCATTGTCCTTCTGAAAGAGGTTATAGTTCCATCAGGGCGTGGAAGAGCGGTGATGTTGGTCTTGAAGTTGGCGAAGTTCATTGCGGATGCTCCACCCTGCCTCTGCAGCTTCAGCCAACACCTCCGTTCTTCCCTCTATAAGATTCTCCTTTATCGCCGCTCTGCAGAGCTTCGCAAACTCTGATGTCAGTTTTTTGCTCGTGCTGTTCCGCGCTGGCATATCAGCCCTAGGGTATCCGAAGACAGACATCTCTTGGTAGGTCCGATTGATTTGCACTTGATCGGAGGCTCCAAGTCATCGCGGAGACAAATGGCGTGTGGCTGGCCGGCGGCCGGGTGAGTCATACGTCCACAACCACACGAAGGGTATGGGAATCCGGATAACTTGCCTTGAACCTCAAGTATTCGGCAAGAAGCGGGTAATAGTGAAAGCATTCTTGACATATTGGGCAGAAAATACGTTCATCCTGGGATGCAATAGGACTCGGACCCATGCTACTATCAGTATTATCTAGTCCACAGTACATTTGTTTCCTAAGGTGCCAATAAAGATTCTTCCTCAGCATTTTTATTATTATCTTTCACTTTGGAACGATCCAATTTCCATCTGTTACCAACCAAAAAATGAGTCATGGTTTTGATTACAGCTGGGTTTTTTTTGTGGTTAAAGTTCTGAAAACAAGGGAGCACTACTTATCGTCCTTAGATTGTGAAAAAAATTTTTGCAAGGTTCTAGTTCTCTATAGGACCTTTTGTTTAGCTTTCAGGACTGCCTAATTATCGCATGTGTGCAAATAAGGAAGCTCCTCGTTCTTCTTTATAGTGAGCGTTTTTTGTTTCCTAAATCATGACAGAGAGGTTGTGGTTCTACTCTACTTCTACCAAATCCTGGTAGCTAAGGCCTAGAGTCGTTAGCAGAATGCAACCCGAGTGAAAGGGCTTTGCACAACTGCTTGGAGACCATGTATGCCCGTCTTCGGAACATAAAACAGCTGAACTGGTCCCCGAAAAATTCCGTCACGCGCGAGCGGCGAGAGTCAGATGAGCAGAGTGAGCGCGGGGAGGAGTCCGGTCTTTTTTGTGCACTCCGCCGCTGTCGCGGAGGAGAGCACAGATTGGGCTAGGGAAGGACTCCGGGGTGTGGCGAGCAGGGGAGGCGTGGAGTGTGCGAGACGACATGACGAAAAACCGCGCGCCGCCTCGGCACCATGCCAAGCGGACCAGTTCTCCGGCAACGGGAAGACATGAGTCACCGCCCCGCCCTCGCCACGCGCCATTGGTCGGAGCGATTAATCAGGGCATCCTAAAGGCTCCCGCAGACTTCTGCGACGTTGCCGCTGCCCTATGCTTAACCATAGGGCAGGGACGCAGAGCTCGCCGCCAGCGGCGCCGCTGGCCGGCCGGCGGCCCCGGCGGCGTCGCTGGCGAAAATGACTTGAATCATTCCATCCGGCGGCGCCGCTCCAGCGTCTGTCTGTCTGCGCTCTGCCCTTTCGCGGCGGGATCCAGAGCGGAGACGGACGCGATCGTCATCGGGGCGCGTTATTGTTAAGCACCAGTCGGTCCCGACTAGAAACAGTACAGTACCTCGCCGTCACCGCTCCCACTGATGATGAGTCAAGCCGCTGAGCGGCGCCGCTCAGCGATTTCGCCGTCCGCCGCCCGCCGCTCGCCGCAGAAGCCTGCGGGGGCCTTAAGTGCGGATCAATCGGACCTCTCTTAGTGGTCTACAAGTTCTTGGCTTCCTTAGCACTATCGCAGAAATAGGGCACGAAGCGCTGGTAACCCCCGTCAATGATGTCCATGACGGTATCTTCCCAAAGGCCGGTGGGAGAGGTGTAGAGCTCCCAGCTGATGGCTGTTCTGGGAACTCTCTTCTTGAATTTCGCGGTCTTCTCTTCTTGACGCGAATAGCGGAGCCTCGCGCGAAGGAGGCGGTGGTCCGATACTGTGTAAAACTTGGGGCCAACGGAGTGTCGGTCAGGCAATACTTGTGGTTGACAGTGTGGTCGATCTTGTTGTGGAATTGGCACCGCCGAAATCGCAGCTCCATCGTAGAGAGGGAGGATTCTAGAACTGTGAGTTTTCATGGATAGTCTAGATGGACATGGTGAACACAGTCTTCTTTCTTACTCGTTCCACTCCAAACCATGGATTCCGGTGTGAAGTTCTTCTGGTGACCTTCGAGGCCCGATCTTGGCATTGAAGTCGCCGATGATCACCTCTAGAGGTGCGACCTTCCCTGTAGAACCCCACCCCACCCCCCAGCTCCACGTAAAAGGCTTCGACATTCTTGTGGTCGTAGTCGGATGTTGGGCAGACATGACGAAAACAGTCAAAGCTGGTACGGAGCCACATCGCTTCAGTCCCATATGTCCGATTCGGCTTGTCAGATGTGATTGGTTGGTGACTCCAAGCGCATTTGTGGATGTATTCGCTCTAAGCTTAAAGTAAAACTGCAGCGAAATTCTTAGGCTCAATGGAGAAGGAGCGATGTGATGAGAATAGTATATCGTTTGGGCGGGTACCTTCTATTTCCAACCGCAGATCTGGAGAATATGTAGTTGAACGGCTTGCCTTAGGGTTACTGTGATTGGCGACGTAGCGTTATCGAGCGAGGCCATCGCCGCTCTTGATTTGGGTCCTACTCAATATCTTTTCCATGGTACAACGCACGGTCGTGGATGGCCTTCCCTAGATGACCGCCTCAGGTGCAGAGCAAAGATCGATGAGCGAGCTAACGACATGTAAGTGGTGGTCTCGGCATGCCGCCTCTCCATTTTCTGGCACGTTTCGGGTGCAGCAGGGTCCAAACTACGAGATAGATACAGAATTCCGCACCTTTTCTACTTCGCCATCCTTTGTTTTGTAGCGGCATACAGGAAGAGGACTAATATGCAACCTTAGTGCAAGGGAAAAACAAGGCCTGTGTTGAAACCGGCTGTATAGAGGTCACTGTTAGCGATAAGGTAAGGGAGTTTGTCGTACTGTCGCAGAAGTTGGACAGAGCAATCACAAGGCTACATCTCCAAGATGATACCATCTACAGTTGCTCAATCCAACAGTTTACGAGACAGTAGCGTAGATTGAACAGAATGTCCGAAATTGCCAAATCGGCAAACCTCCCTAGAGTCATTACGGCGCGCTGAGAGATGGAGCTGCCTACATGCGTTGTGCTCTACGTCATTAAGACTCAAATCACCCATGGGAGACACTGCGATCGACAACCCTTCATGTTTCAAAGTCAGTCCTATCATAAGCAGTGTTGAGGGTCCCACTGATAGGATTTCGTGGCTCCCCAATCTTCTCTTAGTGCAATCTTTCCTCACATTTCCTCGAAAAACTTCACCGTATCACTATAGACGAGGAAATGGTTATGGAGCCGTTTGATGTCAATGCGTATATGAACGTGTCGAAGGACAACGCCCTAAATAAAAGCAGTCTGGGGGAACCTTGCAGAATTTCAAACGGCCATCAATTTATACGGGCCCACCATCGTCCAACTAATGACGCTCACCAATGAGTGTCTCACGTGCAATCTTTTCAAGTGGTCAGGGGACTTCTATAAGCAGATAAGGGACCTTGCACAATGGGCCAGCGCTTAACACCTGTGCTAGCAGTGGCATTCATGTCTAAAATGAAAGTTTTGGAGTGTGGGCCAACATTTATAGTCGGTATACGACTATTTGTGATGTGTTCAACACAAGTAAGATAGATGCCTACTTCGAATTACTAAACAAGTAGTCCGAGTATATCCAGTTTACTAGGGAAACACCAAGCAATGATTGGCTTCCGTTCCTCAAAGTGCAGGTTAGCCTGTCCAGGAAGTTGATCAAACGAAGTGGTATTCAGAACCTAGTAACAATGACACACTGGTTCACTTCAGGTCTGCACATCCATCCAACATGAAAAGGGCCATAGTCACCAATATGTTTGGAACAGCGGTCGCAGTGCCGTCTGACAGCAGCCAGAAGGCGACGTCTGGGGAGCTTGCAGGGCACATCGCTTCCTTGAATAGGTGGTACCCGTTATGGATTTCTACCAAACCAAGACATAGCACAGTGGTTGTAAACAGGAACGAGGCCGAGCGAAACAAATGTTTCTTCTACATACCGTTCATACCGCACGACGTCAGTAGGGAAATCCGTGGTTGTCTTCAAAAGGCAGACTTCCATGAATTGGTAAGGGTGGTAGAAGTCCCTCTTATGAATTTAAAGAGACAGTTGGTTCGCAACCGAATGTACCACCGCACCTATCCTACTCATTCGTGCGTAGTGTGTCCTTTCGGAAAACAAGGTGATTGCATGACCTCGGGGGCGGTGTACCTCATGTCATGGAAATGCAGAGAGGAGTACGTCGGGGAAACGGGAAGACTGTTGTGTAAAGGTGAAGGAGCACGTAGACAGCCTTAGAAGGCCGCAGAGTCGTCTCCAATGGGCGTGCTCAGCGTAAAGTGTCATGGCGCGCAACGGTTCGTTGACCGTCGTGATCCTTGCACACGAGAGCGACATGTCCGCGCGGAAAATCCTCGAGGCATTCTGGACATGATCACGAAACCTTATGATCAACCGCAGAGGCGAGGTGGCGGTGACTTTAGGACTGGCATCCCTTGTCGGCTTTTGAGGGTTTTGAACTACAGGGTCGTTCCCTAGGAGGTCATTAGGGTAGGTGGTCCTTATAGCTTAAGTAATTCACTAACGTCTACCTCCATCTGACGGTGATTGGTGGAGCTCCTCGGTTTCCACCACAAAGGTCGCCCTCTTTCGTTGCTCCACATCGTTTCACTCCATTCTGCTTTTAATTTCATTCTGTAGTATGAAATGATCTTTGGGGAAATGGTTCTTTAAGTGTTAGGGCGTGTTCACACTTCGCGAGAGGAGCGAAGGCATAGGTGGGAGCGAAGGGAAAGGATACGTATCGATCAGTGCCGAGCCGTTGCTTGTGAAGGTATGCTTTGCTTTGACGCTCATATCGAGGAGTATGAATAGGCCCTTATTTGGACTCTCCTTCTAAAGAATGCGGCACCGCCGGAATGTAAGCCGAGTGAAGTGCTGTAACAATCTCGATGCACAGCTTCACCAAACCACCAATTCAACAAGCCTGTCATAGAGTCGTACGCTATGTATAAGTGTGAGAATATTAAGTCTGTTCTCAGCTTCTTCTGGCAGCTCGCTCACCCGATGTTTAGCTGTGTCGTCCTACTGAGACAGAATGGTATTATTGTGTTCTCGAATGAGTTTTGAACAACGTTGTCGTGAATGTGAACATGCCAGTATATCTCGAACATGGGTAATGAATTATCAATTCAGTGATAGCCGCCCAAGATAACCCTTAAGGCCCGTTTATACTTCCGACGCCAAGCGACGCGACGGCATGTATAGTGGCCAAATTGTGCTCGGCGTCGAAGTATAAACGGACCCTAAGGGAACGTCCAGCTAGCGCACGCCGTAGTTAAATAATACCTAACCATTAGTTACGGACATACTCAGTTATATAGTGGTAGATGCTGTGCATTCGTACACATCAGCAAACATCTGATGCAGCTTTTCTTCTTGAAACCTGGCAGTGTGCAGTTATTATTTCCCGGTCAAGGTAGTGATGAAGTGGTAATTTAGGTTCCTGAATTTCAACAACTACACTACACAGAAAATTTTATTCAAGCTGTCTTGGATGGAGGGCTCGCCTCGAAAAAGAAAGGCTCCACTCTGGTCGTTGGAGGAGATGGAAGGTTCCTGTCCATGGAGGCTGTTAACGTGATAATAAGAGTTGCGGCAGCGAATGGAGTAAGCAGTGTCCGTACAAGTCACCTACTTCCTGATTGTCATAATTGCTTTCTTCCAAGGTATCCCACTTGATTATCGGACAGAATGGCTTCTTATCCACTCCTGCTGTCTCAAACTTAATCAGAAAAGGGTTCGACGGGAAGAAAATCGATGGAGGTGCGTCTATTCAGAAGTTGACATTTCTTGCCGTAAAGTTCGTTTCATCCAGGAATCATTCTTACGGCCAGTCACAACCCAGGCGGGCCTAAGGGAGATTTCGGCATCAAATTCAACTGTGAAAATGGAGGACCGGCCCCTGACGCGGTGAGTTTCCAACATGTCGGATAAGGGATAAGTGAAATGTGCTCTTACAAACTTTCAGGTAACGAATGCCATATACGCCATCACAACAAATATTTCAAGTTACTTCACATGTCCCGATTTGCAATGTGACTTCACCAAAATTGGAAGGTATATCAGTATACGTAACGAAGCGACTCCATTTTTAAAAAATGCGTCTCAGGTATGAATACGACATAGACAATGTTGGCCGATTTACCGTGGACGTCATCGACTCCGTGAAGGACTACGTTGAACTAATGCAAAAAATTTTCGACTTCTCGAAGGTGACTCCTAATGCCATCGCTCACTCCTTTAAATAGCTTCTTCTTTCATTTCGTTTTTATTTCTGAGCGACGGCTCGTGAACGTCTGCCTTTCTGAGTGTAAGTTTAACCTGCAGCTGTACTGGTTTTCCCCACACAACTTGGCTCCAAATTCACCACACTGGTATGAAGTTCCTATTTTATATATCAACGGTTCACCAAGTAGCCTTGACTTAACACATTCATTTACTTACTTACCAAATAGTTCGTGTCCCATCTTTGATTCAGCAAGACATCTCTGACTTTTATTTAGCTGATCACGGTACAGTGTTCCCCCACTTAATCTTGTTCAAAATAGGTCTTCTAGGCGTATTCTACCGTGGGAAGAACGAATATCGTACTCGAGCACAGAACAGAGTTTCAAGGTTATTCGAGATTTTAAGACTTATGCCCTGGCTAACCTCCGCTGCAGATAGAGGCGGCGAAACAGTGTGTATCGATAGCAGACGCAGGCTCTGCGTCTCTTACTAGCGCGCGCTATTTCGCAATGCCTTGGACGATTCGAACTTAATATAACGAGCTTATAAGTCATTTCCGCAAAAACGACTATGATATTCGTTCTTCCCTTGGCAGATTACGTCTAATAGACTATTTTGAACAAGATTAAGTGGGTTACACTGAGTACAACAGTATCAAAATCTCTTTTACCAGACGTTCAGCGGCCTCGCGGCCGCCAAACGTCTGGTTGGGGGCTTCGCCCCTAAACCCCGAGAATAGAGCAACCCCGATCTTCCTCCTTTCTTCTTTAGGCCTTCCTACAGCTAAAAAAAAACTGGTTTTACTATATGGATTAGTGCAGTGGGATATGGTAGGGCAGAATTTTCACTGCGCATATGAAGCCCATCCACCCTCCATCACATGCACGCGATTTATTCTCCGAAGCGCTCGTTCTCTACGTGTCGAGAAACAGGTAATGAGAATCCCAATCAGCAAAATCACAAAATTAATCGGTATTGGTTGACACCGCTTACTGTCCGACGGCAATAATGCTCCTCCGAATACCGTGGTCACTCTCTCTACCCCTCCCCCCTCCCCCCCCCCCCCCGTCCCGAAATGCTTCCTTTCCTATGTGCTGGCAAAGAAACGGAGTGAGAGTCAAGGACGCACATGTGACGCTGAGTACCGATTCACGTGTCACTGCGCTGCCACGACGTCTATGACACTCCTGCACTCTGACACACGTGCCACGACTTCTGTAACACACGTGCCACGACTTCTGTAAGCCGTTTTCAGAAATCCGACACACACTGAACGATGTTGAGGGAAAATGCTGGTCCCTCCCCTCTAACGGTTTCCCTTTGTTGTTCCACTCCTATTGGTCGCTTTTATTCGGAAACCGTACGCAAGTTGGACGACGTCTTCAGCACGTCATCTGAATCCCTACCGACGTTGGACGACGTCTTGCGCAGGTCTTTTGAATACCTACGCACGTTAGACCTCGTCTTCAGCATGTCTTTTGAATCCCTACGTAAGTTGGACGGCGTCTTCAGCACGTCTTCTGAATCCAGACGCACGCTGAACGCCGTCTACGGCACGCCTCCTAAATCCCTACGCTCTGCACTCGATCCCCATTCGTACCCTGACGCGTTGCCCCTTGAATATCTCGTAAACTTGGACGATCAGCCGCCAAGGATATAGTTCGCCAGCAATCGCCCATGGTTAAGCTCAAAGAAAGCCCGGCTGGCATACGCCGCGCTGTCGTAGACATCTTTTGGCGTCAGTCCCCCTCCCCGTGACGGACACGTGACATTAGCCGATTATATAGTAGGATATAGTAAATATTTAGAACTAGAGTCCCTAGTTATGGGTCAGTTATAAGTCCATAGCGTGCCTTTTTTTAATAAAAGTTACTATCTCCATCCGAAGTATTGATCTTGTTTGCGATAAGTTAGGCTCTTCTTGCGATGAGGTAGGGCAAAGCAATTAATTGTTGCACTATAGCTGAAATCACCGTACAATCGAATAGAGTGCTTATCGCTAGTACCTTATTGGCACGTAGCAAATTCACTCCATTTGTGCTTCTCACGCTCGGATTTCGTTCTTCTATGATGCTTAAAATTTTTAGATCAAATCGCTCGTTTCTGGTGAGCTGACAGGGAAACGATTTGAAGTGTTGGTCGATTCTATGCATGGAGCTACCGGGCCATACGTTTCAACAATTTTGTGCGACCTCCTTGGTGTGGAATCTCGAGGATGTCTAAGGTTGGAGTGCATTTTTCATTCGCAGCTTGTCGACTCATTCACTCGCGACTGAATAAGCCGCGTGCACACTCCGCAGCGGCAGTGCGACAGCCACAACCACCGAAGTACTGCGGGAAATCTCGTCCAATTATTGGCGGAACTTTCAACACGTGACTACTCTTGGTTACTTAGTCGCGAGTTATAAAGCTCTGCAATATATTTTTTGCATCTAGCTGGACTAATCGAAATTCATCTCCTCTGGTTACTACGTGTTCGCATGTGTAATTTGGCTGTACTTCACGTATAGGAATACACTACGCTTTCTCCTTCACCACGTCTGCCCGTTTTCCAATTTCCTCAATGTTTGATGCTCTCTTGATTTCCTCATTGTTTATTATGCTTTTCGGCCAAAATCCAGAGAGATTTGAAGAAAAGGACTGGGAAACAGAAAAAGCGTGGAGGAGAAACAATATTCGAAGGAATGATTGCAGCCTATTCAGTGTTGGTTTGAACATAGTGGGCTGTCACGTGGTCCCGCAACGATCGCCCAGGCGCTCTGGGCCGTATGCTCGTCTAACCCGAGTCTCCCCCAATGGGGGATTGGGGTGTGATATGATATGTAGATATTGATTGATTTTCCCCCAACGGGGGAACACGAGCATATGGCCCTGGGCAAACTCAACCCTTGGCTATTTAGTCGCAAGTGATGCAGGATAGTCTCCCATCTAGACGTGTATCAGAGCTTGCGCAAAATGTATTAGGAAGTACATAAAAACTCATTTTTGCTGCGGTGGTGTCTCAGGTTCTTCTCAGTTTTTTTTCAAAACTCCATTTGAAATAGAAGCATTGGAATTTCGTTTAAATTAATGAATCAATCCCAATGTCTCAACCCGATATAGTTTCCCACAACTTAGAATGTTTGTCGAGATCCCTTCCCGCTATTGCGATAACGTTCAAACCTAGCTTCTGCAGCAGCTCGTACATCCGGGGCGGGGCGGAAAGGCGAGAGCGGCTGAAAGCGGTAAGGCGGCTTAAGGACACGGGTCAACCAGGCAAGCGGAAAGGCGAGAGCGCAGAGAAACAGACACTCCGCTGCGATCCGACGGCTGCCGGCCGAATGGGTTGCGGGGCTACTCGCCCCCGCGACCGCGGTTGCGAGCGCGGCAGGAGAGATTCCAGACGAAAGAGTGCACGCGGGCGCGAATGTCTCCATACTTGGTCCACGTGTGAATCATGAGCTCACGGCCGCGATGAGGGAGTCTCCAAGCACGATGACGGCTTACGAAATCTACAGGGACTGGTACCGACCACATCACGCAAAGACCGGTTGCATTGACACGCTTAAGAGGTCACATTGAAATATTTGCGAGCAACCATAGGAGGGGAAGATTTTTAAGGAGGAGTGAAGGAGCACGACTCAAATGCTCCAAACAGATAACATCTCGAACTACACTCCAAAGCTGTCTAAGGATGGACGAAAGCTCTTTCTCCACCTCACTGGGACCTTCGAGGTCTAACCAGACACCTGAATGTCCTCACAATATTCTTAATAGAGGTCTGCCAACGCTCCTAGGATTTTTCCTACCGTCTTTACGACAGTGGAGTAGCATGAGTCGAAGAGTCGACACATACACAGTCAGTATAGAAAATCTAGGACAGCTGGCCGAAAAGCTAAAGAGCTTAAATGGAGTGAAGAAATAACCATTGAGTACATGTTAACCCCCCCCCCCCTCTAGTCAATTTGCATCTATGGCCATGTGTCATATGTTTCCCATGATCCAGGCATATCCATAAACGCTTCGAAAGAACCCGCTGGATATCTGAAAACACCCAGGACTCAATTTCTGGGGTTAAGCATAGAAAATAAGGGCCTGATGTCCGATACAAAAGCTACCATCACGTACAGGCCTTCTCTATTAAAGGCAAATATGATAGACCAGCCCCTATCCCTGGTTAAGATGCTCGTAGCAGTGTCCGTATGGCAATACGGGATACCGTCGAAGCAAAATGCCTGGCGCATCGTTGGGATCATCACCGTAGTTCAAGTGCATATTTTGCAAGTCCAAGGACTCATGGATTTCTGTTAAAAGGCTAGTCAGTGTTTCACCATTCCTGGGCACGTCTGGCACCAATTAACTCACTCCGGAGATGGTTTACTGCCACTAAGTGAAACGGATTCTCATGGACCCACGAGGACTCCGCTCCGTGGTGTAGAAAATGCGCAAGTGCACGGAGAGATGGAGGCTCCGGCTGCGAGTGAGAGATTCGGTTGGCAGCGAGAGACGCCAGACGCCGTGCGAAACTCCGTTCGCGCGCCGACTGTGACGTCACGGAGGCGAGTAGCCCGGAGACCGGCCGAATGAGCTGACTCAGCGCGCGGGTGAGAGTACAAACTCGTCGTCTGCGTATCAATAAGCACTAGCAGTCGCGGAGGCGTGTAGTGGAGAAAAGGATGCAACTTTAGCTTACAGACGTTTCTAATGGTCACGAAACAGACGTCTGGTTGCTGCTACGTTTTAGGTGGCACGAAAGACATCAATTAGAGAAAGTGTACAGAACTTGTAAAAAGAAATTGTAGGAGGTACGGTTGGCTCTGCTTGCATAATGTCTAGGGTTTCCAGAAAGCACATGCCAGTGAAGGTAGGGAAGCATCAAATTTAAGTGGCTCATCGTCATTGGCTTTTTCATTATTTGCCTTCCTTGGGCAGAACATTTGCGTATATGAACAGATGACAATCCTATAAGCCGATCGGGGAAGTATTGAAAACCACTTCAGCGTCTTCACTGCCTCTCGTCCTTAAGCATTCTCTCTTCTAGGAGCTTTACGTTTGCTTTTTTACAAGCGATAGTGATGGAATATACTCATTTGCATATGGCAAGAAGCATTGAGTAAATCTATTATCTGGCAGCGGAGATCTAGTTGCTGAACAGCTCCATATGTAAATACTCTCTAGTCAAGCCTATATACCTCACCGCTCAAGTAACTATCAGGACCAGAAACAATGAAAATTTTTGGCACTCTAGGTTCGACTAACACTGGTTGTCAGTACCATTACCAAATGCCCTTGGCGTGATATTCTTTTTAAAAAGTGAAAAAGGAGATAAGACTTTATCCCATTGCATCAACGTTTCTGATAAGACAGATCGCCTAACCGACATTCTTCGTACGCGAAATAACGGTCTACGGAGCGCAGTCCTCGAGTTCTCCTTCCTCGCCTTCGGTAGGGGTCCTCTAGCGCGAGAGTGCTCCGTTGTCTGGACTCCAGAGGCCGTATTCATGAAGCGGCGGGAGCGGGAGATAAGCGATATCATAGCGATATCATCTCTCGTCTGTCTCTCCTGCCTTGCTCTCTCGCTTCGATCGCTTCCCGTGAGAAGCCGGGAAGATCCCGGGAACGTTCATGAATACGGCGATAGGCCAACGGTGGAGTGAAGCAGCGAGGCATGAGTGAGATCTCTAATTGAGAGGGTGCCGACGGCGCGACGAAACCGCCAAAACATGAGTCATGGTTGATTCGTGCCCTGTAACCTTCATTCGATTCTCCCTTACCTTTTCAACAGTTTCACCATTCTTGTTAAGGGATTGCAGTGTTCGATGTTATCCATACTCTATTAGTCTTACCGCAGAACAGATTCGGTCTTTTAGAATTGTGCCAAAGTCCGACTTTGGAGGTGGTCACCCTGATCCCAACCTAACATATGCGAAAGCTCTTGTAGAACAACTACACAGAGGAGAACATGATTTTGGAGCAGCGTTCGATGGCGATGGGGTAGGTTACCTTGGCATTTTTCTCTAGGTTGAGTTGCAACTACACCGAAATCGACACACGCTTTTCAGGATCGCAACATGATTCTAGGAAAGAATGGGTTTTTTGTTACACCAAGTGATTCTCTCGCTGTAATTGCCGACAATCTGAGCTGCATACCGTATTTTAAAAGTAGAAGTGTTGCTGGTGAGTGGCAAACCTTTCGTCACATTTATTGTTCTTCTTTGTCCAGTCCATTACTCCAGGCTTTGCAAGATCTATGCCTACTGCTGGTGCTGTCGATTTAGTGGCGAAGGCTAAAGGACTGGAGGTAGGTTTTTAAAGTGCAGTTGTACTTTTAGCGGGGTAGAACAGAATCCAAGACCTCTTTTCGAGAAGAGCTCTCTATTTCTCCCACCGTGTACGTCAGCATAGCCACTCTCCGTGGCCACTATACATTGGATCCGATCCAAAACCTTCGGATAATTGGATGATTCGGATAATGCTCATTTCGCGGGGCCCGGATTTTTGGATGATTTGGATCGAATAGCCGAAAATGATTTAGTCGGATCCAGGGATGGGCGGAATTTCTGTTTTCTGATTTTCTGGCCATTTTTGACAATTTTTTTCTGTTTTCTGTTTTCTGGGAAAATGGCCAAAAATTGGCCAGAAAACAGAAAATAGAGTTACGAACAAAATGTTATCATAGAAATCCAATGAAAGGAATTCAAAAAGTATTATAGAATAGTGAGCTTCATTCCACAATAGTATTTCTAGAGCATCTTAAATGGAAGGCATGTGGCGTTTTTGGATGTGCTCGTGTAGTAATTGCGCCGCATACTCATGAACTATCACTAAAAATTTTATATTAAAACTTTAAACCTATTATTCTGAGGGCATTAAATTATGTACTAACTAACCACTTGTCCTAGAGTTACTGTGGGTAGGGTTATTCTCCACCTCCGGTTTAAAAATTGATCACTGTTAGTCGGTCATCCCCAATATCGCTTTCTGCGGAGCCTTCGTCGAAGCTGCTTTTCTAACTATGAAGATTCCTCCTTGGTGTCACAAATTAGTAAGAGACAGAAAAGTTTTAGTTACCTTCGATTTCGCTGCTGTAATGATACAGTACTGATACACGAAATTTCTCATTTATCACTTATATCATCTGTCGTCCCATTGATCATCGAGTTGTTCAAGCGGGCACCAGCAGCGTCTCAACACGTCCATGCCACGTGCGAGGGTATCTAAAGAATCCTTCTCGCACGAGGGACACGAAGAGCGTCATATTGTTTATTCAGGGCTTTGACGAAGTCCGACCAACGCGTAGGTGGGCATCCTGATGTTCTCTTGACATCCCGTGGAGTCTAGTCGGTGATGGCTCTCGTCCACTCGGTGTCTGCGAAGCGCATTACGGCCCGCCTAATTTTCGACGACTTGGCCTATGCGACAGCGTCCCTGATCTTCGAACGTCGGCGAAGCTCGGAAGTCTCGAGGCCTTCTCTCACTTGCGTGAGTCGTATCACTCCGAGCATTGTCCTCTCGATTCCCCGCTACGCGACACTGATCGCTTGTTCATCCTGCTTTCGTAGAGCCCAGGTCTCTGATGCGTCTTCTCCACAACTCTCTTGACAGCTCCTCAAGCCGCTCGCATCCTCCTTCCCAGCTCCGACGCTAGTTAGTTGGTCATGTTGACTTCACGACCCAGATACACGTATCTGGAGATTCGAAGATGTTCGTTCCAATGAGTGAGAGTGGGGCGTCAGAAACTTGTCCGTTCCTCATGAACATCGTCTTCGTAAGATGCAGCTGCAGTCCAATGTTCCACATACACGATCGAAGCCAGCAAGCATTTGCTCTGCCTGGCTAGCGCTCGGTGTTAGATGGTGTAGGTGCCGTCTGTCGTCTTTCACTCTCATGTCTTCCCATTCTAGTTGTCGAATGACGTTTTGAAGGGTGGCGCAGAAGAGAACCGGGGATATAGTACCCTCTCATCGAACCTCTATGTTCACTTTGGCAACGACATTGTTGTAGAATGGCGAGATCTTTGTCGTGAATCCACTCTGCAGCTCTCGAAGGACTCTGATCTACACAGTAGGAACGCCCTGAACGAGCAGGACTTCGACGACCGCTTCAGTTTCGACAGAGTCGAATGCCTTCTTCAGGTGAACGTGCAGCGGCAGCTTGTCCTCTCGCGACACTTCGATAAGCTTCGTAATGATGTGTATGTGGTCGATCGTTCTGAATCCTCTCTGAAATCCTGCTTGTTCGCATGACTGTACTTCACCTAGCGTTCTGCCGATCCTATTCAGGAGGACTCGAGTTAACAGCTTAAAGACTACGTACATCAGGCAGACCAGGCGATTGTTGCTAATGTCGTGCACTCCTCTGTACAGCAAGGCGGTTCTGCTGGTCTTCCACTGAGATTTAATATGATATATAGATATGAGATGAAATAATAATGTGATAAAGAGGGTATATGCTCGGTCTTCATTATATGGTGTCTACGCATTCAAAAAAGCATCTTCACCTAAGATCTGTTGTGCTGACAGCCCCTCCAGTCAAAATCTCGTACTGTACTCTAAGGCACCAAGCCAGTGCACATCATCTTTAGTCGGCTAAGCAGTAACTCGGTGCTGTAAAGAGCATTGGTAAGTTGGCCTGAGAACTTTCAGTTACGCGGAAACTAGGCTACTTACAGGGAAAGGTATGACCAAGAACGAAACGAACTAGGAATACAGATTCTAGCGGAGCCAGTAATACTCAACGAATCTCTGCACAGCTTTAGAGTATGTTGCCAGAGTGGGTCTACAAACTCAAGCAATTGAGTTGAAATATGGAAACAGTGATCACTGATTCATCGTGTTCGGTACTCTAAAGGTTTCTTACTAGTGGGACCATTATCTGATTGAGGCGTTCGCGGTGAAGCGGGGCTTATGAGTAATGTTGTGTACTTCACCTGTCGAGATTCCTAGGATCTATCAGTCCAGATTTACAACTTGCTGATTGCAGTAGACTGGAATGTAGTAGAAATTTTTATAAACGCTTACAAAATAAAACGCTGGTCTACGACTACATTTCTAGTCATACAAAAGCATTTGCTACTGGAAAAATGAATCTTTGGGTAAAATAATTAGATCGTGTGATAATGTCCAAATTTTCTGTTTTCTGATTTCTGTTTTCTGACGAAAGCGATTTTCTGTTTTCTGTTTTCTGGGAAAATTTTCAAAATTTCCGCCCATCCCTGGTCAGATCCAATGCATAGAGGTAATCGTCCTCTCCAGGGTTGCTTGCTATGAAAGAGGAGGCCAGAGCAACTATGGCGACCCCTCCCCTCCACTTGGGTCTGCCTACTTGGCTCAGCTAGCTCATCTGTTCCCTCTAGGTTCACTGCCTCGGCCCTATAGTATTTATGATTGTGTCAACTGTTTATCCCACCATGTGATATAATCTGTAAATGAATGCAAGATAAAGTCTTGTCTCAAATTAATACACATTTTCTCGGTACGGGTCCAGATGTTCAGGAGCCTCTTCGCCATTTGACAAACTGGCTGCTAGATTTCTTACGCACTTATGAATTCACCAGCGTCGGTCGCCGGCATCGCATCCGCGGGCCACGCCGGGCTAGCCAACTCCGCCGGTGTCGGTATGACGGGCCACGCTAGGGACGTAGCCCAAACCTAGCTACGGATGCTTCCTTACCCAGCGTCGGTCGCGGGCCAAACCTAGCTACGGATGCTTCCTCACCCAGCGTCGAGCACGTTGAAACTTGCGCCTACTCCAGATTGATTCCTAGTTTGGTACCACTCGCATCTCAGTATAGCACGCAGAAGAATGTCCTCAGCACTCCTTCGTCTATCGTTGTGTTCACAGCCTATTGCAGCTCGTCAAGCCTAGAGAAATGTCTCACATTTCTGTCCAGTCGTCGTGGTTCGAGCCGCTAGGTCCAAGACCTCATAGTGTGGGTTGGCAATTGTCCAAGACCTCATAGTGTGGAAACCTCATCATGGGGGGTGCTCGTTTGTGATCAACACCGACGGTCGTCCGGAACTGCGAGCGTCGTTTGTCAACACCGCCGGCCGTTCGCAAGTGCTAGCGTCGTTGCAGTCAACTCCGGTTCGAAACCGCTGCATGCCACTCTGCCATGTTGTGGTGCTTATCACTAGCAAAGCGCTTTAGACTGTGACTAATGCCTTCCTCCTTTATATATGGTGGGATAACTCAACACCTCCATTCGCATTAGGAAAGCTTATTAGTATTTCCTTGACAGTGACGATGTTTCCTTCAAAGCAAAACGAAACAGCGGTTCATTCAGGAGGCTGTGTTATTGATTACTCATCTAGTAATGAAGAATCGGAGAAAGCGCTTGAGCAAAACCTGTGAGGGGTAGAGTCGATTGTAGAAACTGCAAATTAGAGAGGAATGAAGACTAGGGTCTGGAGGTGATGTGGAAAGGATGCGAGGTGCGAATGCCTGTGAGATACAGCCTTGGGGTACTTACGAAGCACGGGTGCCCTGGTGGCACTGTACTTGCGAGGGGCGTGCGGAGGGGTAATGTCCAACTCATGATAGCCGAGCATCGGTCAGCGCGCGCAAGCTCGACATCGAGTGTTCCATAAGTACCGCCTTGGATGTGAGTTAGGCTCGTTTATACTTCCGACGCCGAGCGGATGGCATGTATAGGGGGCAAATTGATCGATCGCGTCGCTCGATCAATATGGCCACAATATGTGGCGTCGTGTCGCTCGGCGTCCAAGTATAAACGGGCCCTTAGACGACTACGAGGTCTCGTAAAGAGAGCTTGGTTGGATACAGTGGGAATGGCAAGTCCGGATGTCTTGAAAACGTCGGTGTCTTCTGCTCCAGTGTGTACAAAACATTATTACATTATAATATATTTAGTCGTCATTCGTGCGAATGAGTCGGAAGCAACAGAGCATTTCGCAACTTCATTACTTGCTCGTTTTTGTGCTGTCGCCTCGTTTTGTTGTGGAAAACCGCTTGATTTGATGGTGTATAGTCATGTTCAGTTGCCATCACTACTTCTTTTGCCGTCATTCATGACGAAATTAGTTGCTGTCCATTAAGAACCTCACATATTTATGCGTACAGGTGTTCGAGACTCCCACCGGATGGAAGTACTTCGGTAACCTTATGGATGCGGGGCGCATATATTTGTGCGGAGAGGAGTCCTTTGGGACCGGCAGTGACCATATAAGGTGAGTTGTGGGCTGGAAAAGGACTCGCTTAATTCTCTCATTCGTTGTTTACAGAGAAAAGGACGGCGTATGGGCGATGTTAGCGTGGCTACAGATTCTAGCGGAAAAGAAACTTTCAGTGGAAGATATTGTAAAGCAGCACTGGCAGCGTTACGGCCGCAATGTTTTCACCAGGTCTGTTCTGTTGTTGTTGACCACGAAATGCCAACGCCAAATTGTACTCAACTTCACTTCCAGATACGACTACGAAAATGTGGATGCTTCTGGTGCCAATTTACTGATGACATTTCTTGAGGCGCAGATGAGTGCGTTTGTAGGCAGAGAACTGACTGCCAACAACGTCAGTTATAAAGTGAGTGGTTCTGACAATTGTGTTCCAGGCATTGTTGGGAATAGGCCCTGTAGAGTTCGTTGTAGAATTCTTCTGTAACGCAACTTTGTCGAATACAATACTGGACCTTTGCTGGTTAATTGTCGATGCTTTCATTATGACGTATCTCAAAACGGCGGAGGGCCGTTGGATACACCGCCCTCAGAAAGGGGCGGGGCGAGGGGCGCGCCGAGGGCAAGATGTCCGGGTCCTCGCCTTCACATGGAGGTATCGCATTTCTAATTACTTCGCTTTGCCCTGCAGCTCTATCATGAACTGATTTCGTTCTTGAGACAAGAATCAGAATCTTGTTCACCATATTTGGAGGAGAAGAGTTTTCAGCTGCAGCGCCAGGGCTTTCTTCAGGTTCCGCCACTTTGCTCAGTACTAAGGCGTCGTCCGCATTCTCCGGCAAGTTCAGCAACATCTTAGCGAGATATGTCATGATAACAACGCTACCATCCACTAGAAAGTTCTTCAACACAAGGAAAATTATCTGATCCTTGGAAAGAGAGGACGGCGAGCCGGTTTTGCGCACAATTACGGATAAGCCCTCAATGTAGAACTCCTGACCGGAATCACCCATAGTCTTTAGTTGAGGCGAAAATTAAAAGAACTGTGGTGAAAATTGAAAGAATCTGGGGAGAAGAGCGACATTCTCCTTTCCTCGACTGCCTCCATAACCGAATCGATTGGAAAGTGACTTCAATGTTCCCCGAGATGCGCTTCCCAAGCGTCTCCTATCAATTGTTAGGTTTTTGGACGACGTCACGCCAATTAACGACGGTTTCGCGCGCAGCAAACTTGTCCAAATAGGGCGGTGCGGGCAGGGCGGGAAGTGGGCGGCGGGCAGCAAGGTGTACCTAACGACTGCTTCCTCTCAAAACTAGTGACCGCCATGTGCCATGTTTGTTCCTCCCTCTACATTTTCAGCCAGTACTCGCGCCCTTTTCTCCTTAAGATCCTTTATCACCTCTGTGCACCGCTTCTTAGGCTCGGACGTCAGTTGATGGCTATCAATTCGTGTTTCCCTAGGTATATGTGTCTTGGTGGTATTCAGGCACTCGGCTTTTTTAACGTCATAGTGGAAGTGATGTGGTCGTACGTTTCCTGAACATTGTCCAACACGTTATCCTCCCGAAGGCCGACAGTAGAAGTGCAAAGACCTCGATCGATGGTCGTTCAGGGGCTCTTCTCCTTGAGTCTTGCGGCCGTCTCTCCTTGCCGCGAAAAGCGAAGCCTTCCGCAAAGAAGGCGGTGGTCCAATCCCGTGTAGAACTTCGGGACAACTATGACGTTGGGCAAACAATACTTGTGGTTGAAGATGATGTGGTCGATCTCGTTGTTGAACTTGCCACCGGGGGATTCCCAGGTTCATCGTAGGGCGTGAGGTTTCGGAACTGGCTTTCCATGAATGGTCATGAATGGTGATCTAAGACAATTATTCACACTGGTCGTCCCAATAAGGCATTGGATTTCAATGTGAAGTTCTTTACGTGACCTTCGTGGAGGGCCGATCCTGGCCTTGAAGTCACCGACCATCACCTTTTGGAAGGTGTAGTCTTTCTTGTAAAACTTCAACTCGTCGTCGCAGTTGGATGTTAAAACGTACATGACTGGTACAGTGAAATTTGGCACGGAGCTTCCGCTTCTCCGAGGATCACTCCTTTTCCGGAGTCGTAGACGGCGTGTAGGGAGTTTTCTCGTCTCCATCAGATGACGTCGTACTTTATCTTCCTGGCTTGCATCGTCATGTCCCCGGCAGGTGCTTCTGATGCAAGCGTACGGCGTTGAAAGTACAGATCGTCGTCCTGGTCTACTTCAGTTTACGCAGCATGGGTAGGCCCTGAGATTTTAGCAGCTTCTCCTACTAGTCCTTCCTACCGCTTCAGAAATGTGAGCTCTTAGTGTTACTGTTTTTTGATTGATGTACAGCGCAGGTAACCATGCTGTGTCGTGCAGGCGCTGAAGTCCGGGCAACTAGTCAGACCGCTCGAATGAACCGGCGAGACTTTACTGCGGTCTGGATTTTGATATCGACGTACCGTCAGTCTACCGAGTGCAATCTTTTGGCCGGCTGGGCCGACATGCAGAGCCCAATCTGCGCAGATGTGGACACATCCGCAGGTGGAACCAAAAACATTGGAAGCGTGACCAACCCAGAGTGATAAACTCAAGATGTCACTCCTCAGCTACGGCTGCTACAGAACACGATTTCTGATTGTCAGTACCATGAAATAACGGCGGGGTTCTATTAGAGGAGAAGTTCATCTAGAAGGTTGGCGCACTATTTTCTATTTTTCAACTTCTCAGCTTGCGTGACGCTATTTTTGAGTTTTTCTAATTATACTGAATTTCTTTAAGGTCAAGCTTGCGGACAATTTCCAGTACACTGACCCCGTGGATGGATCTGTTGCTACAAAACAGGTTTGGTCTTTGTGCGCGTATGTTTTTTGAACGAAAATTCTTCATGTATAGTCATCTTTTCAAGTGTTTGTACTGGCAAATCGCACAGTGGGCTTCCACTGCTAGTTATGTGCTAATGGCAAGTTATAAAGTATTGGTAGCGCTCTATGGAAATATTGTCAAATTCTTCAGTTCAAATTATAAAACCAACACATAGGGCTGTCATGCCATTACTTATTTTATTTTTAATAATTGCTACTGTTACAGGGTCTTCGAATTGTGTTCGAAGATGGCTCCCGCCTAGTGTTTCGTCTTTCTGGAACAGGATCTGCCGGAGCCACAATTCGTCTCTACGTAGACTCTTACGTTCCTTCTACAGATACGAAAAGGCTGTTTGCACCAGCTCAGGTAATTTGAAGAATCATAGTTTATATCTCTCAGAACCGTGAGATGTCGTGATGACTTCAAATAGTGCGTGTGAATTTTGACGCACTCAAGACGGAGGAAGCAGAGATTCGCTCAATTTACTGCTATGCCTTCACCCGTTTTCAGGCTTATCGTACTATCAATTCTCCACCTGAAAGCGAGTAAGTACTGAAGTGTAGGGATGAATGGGAATTAATGCAGATATCGGTACACTGAAAGAATCACTCTACCCTTAATGCTTGGCGCAGAAGTGGATGTGGCAGGGCTACTTTTGATGTTAACTCGTTTCAAGTTTAGCGTGTGTTTTTTTGGCTAATTGTAAGATCTCATAGAGGTTTAGATCACATGTATCTTTGACCAGCGTCGGTCGCCGGCTCCGCCGGCGCCGACGCTGGAGTGTGCGGGCCACGCCAGGCTAGCCGGCTCCGCCGGCGTCGGGTATGGCGGGCCACGTTAGGGACGTAGCCCAAACCTAGCTACGGATGCTTCCTCACCCAGCGTCGGTCGCCGGCTCCGCCGGCAACCAACGCTGGGTAAGGAAGCATCCGTAGCGTCGAGCACGTTGAAAGTTGCGCCTACTCCAGACTGATTTCTAGCTTGGTACCACTCACTCAACATAGCACGCAGAAGAATCTTCTCAGCACTCCTTCATCTAGCGTTGAATTCACAGCCTATTGCAGCTTGTCAAGCCTAAAGAAATGTCTGACACTTCTGTCCAGTCGTCGTGCTTCGAGCCGCTAGGTGTGGCGAACTCCGGAGGTGACTTCATTAGCCACTAATTTTGAGGGAACGTACGGGAAGAATTATTCCGAGAGTCTAGTGGAGTCGAAAACTGGGGGTGGGACGGGAACTTGGTTTCCGCTGTTGACGAACCACTACAGACAGTGACTTATGCCTCCCTCCTTGATATATATGCTGAGATTTTCTGTCTCTGATTTCCCTACCTCCAATGTGTCAGATAGAAATCGTGGTCGGTTCGGTTTGAGAGAAAACCGATAGCACCACTCAAATGATCGATAATGATCGATAAATCGATATCGACTGCCTGATCAAAACGCCCAATCTACTGTGGAGCGCTCCCGTCGGCCAACATAATCAGGCAACTCTAATCCCGATTGGTTAGGTCTGAGAGAAAACCGATAGCACCACTGGTTATTTGATTGATAGCGTAAATGCGTCTTAATTGACACCACCAAAGTGGGGGTATGTGTGCTCCTCACTGTTGTTTTTGTTGTTCAACTTCTGCTATCAATCGAATAAAAATCGCTCAGCCGAAATAACTTCGAATGGGAGAATCTTACAGCCCGCAGCTAAGAAGCAAACATATAGCGTATTAAAAGATGAGATCGCGCCATGCACTCCAAAAATGCCACCTAATTGATCCACCAAAGTGAGGATATGTGTGTTCCTCACTGTTGTATTTGTTGTTAAACTTACGCTATCAATAAATATCGCAACGTCTGAAGGGGCCCAAGCGATAAATAGGAATCATGAGTGGGCGGGAGAAACTGTTGCATGCGCTCGAATGGAAGAATCTTACTTACAGCCTATGAGCAAGCATATAGCGCAATAAAAGACGAGATCGCACCATGCCCTCGAAAAGTTCACCGCAGCCTTTAATCGACTGATAGTGTAAAAGCAACTTCATCACAAAGGTGGGATATGTATATTCCTCACCGTTGTGTTTGTTGTTCAACCTCTGCTATCATTTGAATAAAAATCCAACAGCTTGGAAGGGTGTAAAAAGTAGGAAGTTTATGTGGGCGGGAGAAACTGATGGGCTCAATCCAACCAACTTAGAATGGGAGAATCTTACTTACAGCCTACAGAATCAGGCATAAAACGGCTCAGGTGGACAGGGCTCATCGTGTTAAGTGGTTGTCAGCCTCTTTAAGAAGCACACGAGTGGTTATAAGTGCTACAACTAGCAGTGGGGATCAAATAGGCTGGGGCGGGAGGGCCACGATGTAGGAACGCCCAATCCGTCGTTTTGTGGTGTATGAAATTCAAAATTATCAGCAGCACTGGTGGGTTCTAGTCCTATGGTGGACCAAGTTAGTTCACTTCTGCTGTGAATGGGCATACATGTGCCTTCCTACCAAGGGGCATACTCTAACGTGTAGAGCGAGGAGCACTAGAATAGGGCCGCAGATTCTCACCATAACACTGACGTCAACTTAAAAGGCTCTCGAAGAGAAACAAAGTGAAACGGTGGCAAAGACAGTAACGAAGAGCGGCAGTATGGATTAACACAGCAGGAGCAGTTCTCAGAAAAGTGAAGGCGGAAGCTCGTACACATCAGAATGTTATGCCCGAACGCAGAGAAGGTAGCAAGAACAGGAATGAGCAGTGACCTCGGCCATGCACACAGGCGGCAGAGTTGTACCCTACGGTAACACAACTGTAGCAGCACCTAATTGCAAGCACTAATTGACCGGTAGCAAGGGCAGGAGCCTTCAAGGGGGGCAGTTCGAAGCAGTAGTCACTCAACACGTGCGCGGGCAGAGCCGCGGCGCCGGCCTATTTCGCAACGCCTCACGTGTCCTCCTCGGCAGCGGCGATTGCTCACCTCCCTGCGCTTCCATTCGGAGAGAGAAGTCGAGAACCTGCCTCAAACTTGGGTGATTAAACCATCGAGCCCGCGGAGTTTACGAAGTTTCCCACGGTCACGTTGAGACAAAAAAACCCTCCTCTATTATATATGGTGGGATAAGTAGGTTAGTTCTTAAAAAGGATGCAAAATTTACTTGTTTCAGGAGCTTCTCAAACCGTTGATCCTCATAGCGCTGGATCTATGTAAAATGGAGCAGTTCACGCAGCGGAGAGCTCCAACTGTAATCACGTAACCCTACTCGACCGGTAGCGCCGAAAATCGAGAGCTCGATTCGGCCATCGTGCTTCGTGCTATTGTTCGTCTACACGCAACCCGGTCCTTATCATAGATGTATGCTTTGTTCGCATTTTGCATAGTTTACTACCAATTTCTAGTCAGTTATGAACTGCCTTAGACATAGTGCTCAAGTAAAGATTACTTAATTGTCGTGTGATTCCACATTTACGAAGAATGCCGAAGCAGTCATTTGGATTCTTTCATATTTTTTGATTGTAATTAACTGCAGCCTGCACCTTATGTTTGGGCAGGGCTGGTTGCAGTCTTACATGATTGCATCCCGGCTATTGGGGATGTGTACTATCCTGATTACGGGAAGGGTAGTCTGCCTTGGACAGACATCTGGAGCGAGCAGAGCAGATTTTGTGGTGTGGAGCGTGCATCGGGAAGAGGGGCGGTTTGTGCGCTCGTATTCCTAGCATTACACCGATTCCCCGTCGTTTTTCCGTATGCTGTCACCCTTGATGCTTGTCGCAGTATTAAGGTTGTGGTTTCTAATTAACAAACGGGACAATAATTTCATAAAAACATGAAGCCCTGGGTAAACAAATTAAAATCTTGATCTAAAACAGGTGGTATTTTATCTCCATTTCGTGTTCTTAGGTATCCCATCCCGTTTTTGAGCTGCCGAGTCTGTTCACCATGTTCGAGTGAACATATATTCTTCTTGGTTTAGTGTTTGTGGGTTTTTCAAATACTTTTTTTTGATTTTTTCGATATAATGCATATAAAGCCTTTGTAGGTGCAATGCCTCACAACGTACTGTTGCATATGAACGCATTTCAACTTCCTTGTGACTTTGCTTCCTCAAGTTGGCATAGCGCGATACCATTAGGTAAAACATGGCGGTGGAGCGACGTTCTTCTAGCGTGCCGAAGGAGCGTGTAATATCATGTGCGCATTCAAGATTTTGTAGCGCCGCTCTGTACCTCTCCGGAAAGCTGGAAGGACCAAGTATGGGCATGCCAGCGGGACGACGAGGACGGGCCCTTGCCCTATATGTGACAGCGTAAGCCTGGGAACTAAATAAGACCGCTGATGCGGACGCTTGACAGCGCAGGAAGAATACTGACTTGTCCATCGGCTGCCCACCTCAAATCATTATGTAGGCGAAATATGCGTTCAGGTTGTTCCACTTTTACCTCGTTAGGATGCGTGGCGCATTGTGCAAGTGAATTGAATGACGCCGATAATTAGTCTTCATCCTTTTAATGCAAGGCTGTCCTTCGAATTCTATAGGAGAGACTCTGGTTCAAAAACATGATGTGAGACTGTAGATCACTCAAAAAATTTAGCACGACAATCTGCTCTAGTATCGGTGTCCATATTTTCCTGAAATCACTAGACACCAACATAGCAGTTGACGGTGGTGACACTGCGATACAGAAAAAACTTCCGTCGTCGACGTCACCGCAGACGCGTCGACGTGGTCGCCGGCGGTGCCGGCGACGTCATCCAACGGTGGCAGAAAATGCGCTCTGATGGAGTATTTCGCCTCCGATATACTCCGGCGAAACTTTCGCTTTGAAGTTTCTACACATAGAACGGGAGAAGGCTTTATCTCTCGTCGTCGTGCAATATACGTTCTCGTTATGCATGTTATACGTTTACATACATCCATGTGGTGTGGTAGACACATACGCGTCGTTTCACGTAAAGGACACATACATACATGTGAAATTGTCGGATCATACGTGTACTAAGGCGTCACAAGATGATATACTAACTCTGAACGTAACATAGGGTCGAATGGATTATACATGCAAGGCATGAGAAGATTAAATGATCTGAATTTAATAACATCATATACGCCATAGTGCGTCCGTGAGCGTCGGCGGAAAGCTGAGAAGGCTGTAGTGCCGACGGCCATGTCAGTTGAGATGCTGCCGGCCCTGTGGAGGTAAGAGATGACCGTATCCTGAAGGTAGAACTAAATTCCCCGAGGGGCTGGCCCGTTGAGAATGCGGTCACCCTAGTATGCCAATGAGGACGGTTTCATAGAGCATCCAATTGTCCCAAAGGACTTATCGGCGGAAAGCTGAGAAGGCTGTCGTGTCGACGGCCATGTCAGTTGAGATGCTGCCGGCCCTGTGGAGGTAAGAGATGACCGTATCCTGAAGGTAGAACTAAATTCCCCGAGGGGCTGGCCCGTTGAGAATGCGGTCACCCTAGTATGCCAATGAGGACGGTTTCATAGAGCATCCAATTGTCCCAAAGGACTTATCGGCGGAAAGCTGAGAAGGCTGTCGTGTCGACGGCCATGTCAGTTGAGATGCTGCCGGCCCTGTGGAGGTAAGAGATGACCGTATCCTGAAGGTAGAACTAAATTCCCCGAGGGGCTGGCCCGTTGAGAATGCGGTCACCCTAGTATGCCAATGAGGACGGTTTCATAGAGCATCCAATTGTCCCAAAGGACTTATCGGCGGAAAGCTGAGAAGGCTGTCGTGTCGACGGCCATGTCAGTTGAGATGCTGCCGGCCCTGTGGAGGTAAGAGATGACCGTATCCTGAAGGTAGAACTAAATTCCCCGAGGGGCTGGCCCGTTGAGAATGCGGTCACCCTAGTATGCCAATGAGGACGGTTTCATAGAGCATCCAATTGTCCCAAAGGACTTATCGGCGGAAAGCTGAGAAGGCTGTCGTGTCGACGGCCATGTCAGTTGAGATGCTGCCGGCCCTGTGGAGGTAAGAGATGACCGTATCCTGAAGGTAGAACTAAATTCCCCGAGGGGCTGGCCCGTTGAGAATGCGGTCACCCTAGTATGCCAATGAGGACGGTTTCATAGAGCATCCAATTGTCCCAAAGGACTTATCGGCGGAAAGCTGAGAAGGCTGTCGTGCCGACGGCCATGTCAGTCGAGATGCTACCGGCATTGTGGAGAAGTGGAGGTACGAGTTGACGGCATCCTGAAGGTAGAACTAAATTCTCCAAGGGGAAGGCCAGTTGGGCTCCCTAGTATGACAATGGTGAAGGTTGCGTGGAGCATCCAAATGTCTCGGACGACTTACAACGACCAGCTAACATGATTTTCCCACTGGCGATCCCAGTTCTTAATGCGTGGGTAGCTGCCCTAATAACCCAGGCAGCCAATCTCCATTGGCTTGCCTACGTTGCGCGAACTGAATAGAAATGACTGTGGCATCAGAGGGCTTCTGGCTTTACAGAATTGCTGCCATTATAAGATCTGGGTCAGGCCTAATTTAGTCGCCACGTTAGACCCTACTGCAGCCTGATCGGTCTTGGACCTAGCGATCAGAATCCACCATACGCTCTCACCTTCATAAGAAAAGTGTTGGAAGTGGAGCATGCAAAGCTCACTGTTCCTCAACGGACCCCAGAAAGCGATGAGGACCATGGTAGCTCCTACGGCAGCTTGGTCCGTGCTTTCGTGGAGGATTGTTTAAACTATTATATCTATGTGGGCCTGGAAGCCTTGGGATGGTGTTTAGCACGTGGGCGGACTTATTGCGTCCTAAGCAGCGCCTTCAGAACGTGGGACATCTACACCTATGAAGGCAGCGGACCGAAGAAATGTGTGAGGGCGCTGATTGGATTAGATGAGCCACAGAAACGTTCTTCAATTCAGGGAGGCCTGATATGGGACCCGAAACTTGGAAATAAAATCCAAGAACTGGGTCTTGCTTGCTGGTAGATCTTGGGCGTCCCTGGCGCTACAGAGAGATCGATGCAAGCCTCGATAATGGTGGCTTCTTGCTGAAGACCCACTGCTGACGCCACGTGACACGCGTCAACGGCTCCTGTATGGCGTAGGCCGCGGATCACATCTGTAAATGGATTTTTTTCTTCTTCTTCAACCTTTTCCAACTCAAATGGGGGGGGGGCGGGTGGGGTCGCTAGACGAGAAAAAGCCGGAATGGGTTTAGCCGGGCCCTCCCTCTTTCGACAGCGCTGGCGCTTGCTGACCTCAGCAAGCGCGAGGCGCTGCCTCGTGACTCTGCAGGGGCCGGTACCGTATCGCTTGTACCGGCACCTGCATTCGGGGCCGAATGCATCGACCGCTGTCGATGAGACATGTAGAAATTCAAATCATCATTTTTGATTGTAGGTTGGTTCTTCGGTGCTGGTACTGCCGTCATCCCACCGGACCTCGAGTTACGAAATTGAGAAGTGCAAAAACTCCCATATTGGGGACACCAATAGTGCCATTTTTACTCTCAACGGTCTTTTATCGTTAGTTTTACAACCATTGCCTAATGCTGTGCGAAAATCCGTTCAGCTTGCTGGAATTTCATACATACCACGCTATAACTTGGCTGGTTTTGCGAAACCGTTCTTTCTTGCCCTCCAATAGTACCTTCGCACACAGTCTAATTGTAGGTAACCTGAGTATGAGGAAAAAGGATATCTTCTCATTATTTTGCATGGAAATGACTTCTACGGAAACAATGACTAAACATTGATGAGGAATGAATTTAAATCTTGGACATTTCTCAGCTAACAGATTTGTTTATGGTATAACCTAAGCCTTCATATCATTCCTTTCATTTTTTGTTGCACAGCCAACCATTGTTTTGTTACGTGTTTCGCTTGTCAACTTCGTTGTTTGCTTGTTGGCTTAATTAAATATAAAAACATTAACAACAACAGTGATTGTTTGGGGAGGGAGTGGGAGCCTAGTCCTTACGTTCCCTTCCCTTTGTCACCTTTCTTCGCTTTTCTATCGTTCTCACCCGTTTTATTCGCGTTCTCTAGATCTAAGTTCTACGAAGAGCTTTTTCGAAATACAATTTACATTAATTAGGAGTTAAATTTTCCTGTGAATTCCGAAAATTTAATTTTAATGCGATTTAACCAAAAAAGCTTTTGCTAAACTCCAATAAAGACATTTACCGAAAATGCTGGTAAATTCGTTGAGCTGGTAAATCAATAATCGTTAAATGCTCATCACTGCTCCGAACTTTTATTAGTACACTGCGCTCCGATGCTAAAAGTGCGCTGCGATGCTCTCCTGCCGACGACGTCGCCATAGGCGCGTCGACAACGTGGGCGACGGTTCTGACGACGTCTGTGGCGACATCGGCGTTGGCGACGTCGGTGACGGGTCGCAGCGTCGCGACGCGTCGCCAAATTATAACATAGGCCTAATCTCCAAGTTCAACGTCCTTGAAACCTGGACATCTTGGGAGTAAGTCTTTTCAATCCTCTGCCTTACAGGTTTGATATAAATTCAAATTCTTTATTGCGGAACCACGTTTCGACGAACTTGCTTTTCTCAAGGCCTTAAGGAAGCTCGAAATGTTTTCGACTCTGTGAAACTCACTGGATCAGAAATACACAAAACACTTCTTTACCAGGAACAACATGTTCTAGGAAGCGATACCTCCTTCGTCGCGCGAACTCACAGAACAGCGCAATTGGAGGGATCGGTGAGTTCTAAGACCAAAAGAGGTATCGCTTCCTAGCGCTCTATGTGTTGCTCCCAAGGTGCCCAGGTTCCGTCGAACTTGGAGATCGCAACTATGTAGAAACGGAGTTTAGTTAATGCTGACCTTCGTATTGTGTGTTCTCCACTGTACGAAATTTGCGCCACTGATTCGTGAATTCTCTATGAGGGGATCCGTTTTAGCAGTTT
>OX377202.1:50723496-50764848 GCA_947396885.1 Heligmosomoides polygyrus polygyrus
AATCGAATAAAAATCGCTCAGCCGAAATAACTTCGAATGGGAGAATCTTACAGCCCGCAGCTAAGAAGCAAACATATAGCGTATTAAAAGATGAGATCGCGCCATGCGCTCCAAAAATGCCACCTAATTGATCCACCAAAGTGAGGATATGTGTGTTCCTCACTGTTGTATTTGTTGTTAAACTTACGCTATCAATAAATATCGCAACGTCTGAAGGGGGCCCAAGCGATAAATAGGAATCATGAGTGGGCGGGAGAAACTGTTGCATGCGCTCGAATGGGAGAATCTTACTTACAGCCTATGAGCAAGCATATAGCGCAATAAAAGACGAGATTGCACCATGCCCTCGAAAAGTTCACCGCAGCCTTTAATCGACTGATAGTGTAAAAGCAACTTCATCACAAAGGTGGGATATGTATATTCCTCACCGTTGTGTTTGTTGTTCAACCTCTGCTATCATTTGAATAAAAATCCAACAGCTTGGAAGAGTGTAGGAAGTAGGAAGTTTATGTGGGCGGGAGAAAACTGATGGGCTCAATCCAACCAACTTAGAATGGGAGAATCTTACTTACAGCCTACAGAATCTGGCGCAAAACGGCTCAGGTGGACAGGGCTCATCGTGTTAAGTGGTTGTCAGCCTCTTTAAGAAGCACACGAGTGGTTAATAAGTGCTACAACTAGCAGTGGGGATCAATAGGCTGGGGCGGGAGGGCCACGATGTAGGAACGCCCAATCCGTCGTTTTGTGTTGTATGAAATTCAAAATTATCAGCAGCACTGGTGGGTTCTAGCCCTATGGTGGACCAAGTTAGTTCACTTCTGCTGTGAATGGGCATACATGTGCCTTCCTACCAAGGGGCATACTCTAACGTGTAGAGCGAGGAGCACTAGAATAGGGCCGCAGATTCTCACCATAACACTGACGTCAACTTAAAAGGCTCTCGAAGAGAAACAAAGTGAAACGGTGGCAAAGACAGTAACGAAGAGCGGCAGTATGGATTAACACAGCAGGAGCAGTTCTCAGAAAAGTGAAGGCGGAAGCTCGTACACATCAGAATGTTATGCCCGAATGCAGAGAAGGTAGCAAGAACAGGAATGAGCAGTGACCTCGGCCATGCACACAGGCGGCAGAGTTGTACCCTACGGTAACACAACTGTAGCAGCACCTAATTGCAAGCACTAATTGACCGGTAGCAAGGGCAGGAGCCTTCAAGGGGGGCAGTTCGAAGCAGTAGTCACTCAACACGTGCGCGGGCAGAGCCGCGGCGCCGGCCTATTTCGCAACGCCTCACGTGTCCTCCTCGCAGCGGCGATTGCTCACCTCCCTGCGCTTCCATTCGGAGAGAGAAGTCGAGAACCTGCCTCAAACTTGGGTGATTAAACCATCGAGCCCGCGGAGTTTACGAAGTTTCCCACGGTCACGTTGAGACAAAAAAACCCTCCTCTATTATATATGGTGGGATAAGTAGGTTAGTTCTTAAAAAGGATGCAAAATTTACTTATTTCAGGAGCTTCTCAAACCGTTGATCCTCATAGCGCTGGATCTATGTAAAATGGAGCAGTTCACGCAGCGGAGAGCTCCAACTGTAATCACGTAACCTACTCGACCCGGTAGCGCCGAAAATCGAGAGCTCGATTCGGCCATCGTGCTTCGTGCTATTGTTCGTCTACACGCAGCCCGGTCCTTATCATAGATGTATGCTTTGTTCGCATTTTGCATAGTTTACTACCAATTTCTAGTCAGTTATGAACTGCCTTAGACATAGTGCTCAAGTAAAGATTACTTAATTGTCGTGTGATTCCACATTTACGAAGAATGCCGAAGCAGTCATTTGGATTCTTTCATATTTTTTGATTGTAATTAACTGCAGCCTGCACCTTATGTTTGGGCAGGGCTGGTTGCAGTCTTACATGATTGCATCCCGGCTATTGGGGATATGTACTATCCTGATTACGGGAAGGGTAGTCTGCCTTGGACAGACATCTGGAGCGAGCAGAGCAGATTTTGTGGTGTGGAGCGTGCATCGGGAAGAGGGGCGGTTTGTGCGCTCGTATTCCTAGCATTACACCGATTCCCCGTCGTTTTTCCGTATGCTGTCACCGTTGATGCTTGTCGCAGTATTAAGGTTGTGGTTTCTAATTAACAAACGGGACAATAATTTCATAAAAACATGAAGCCCTGGGTAAACAAATTAAAATCTTGATCTAAAACAGGTGGTATTTTATCTCCATTTCGTGTTCTTAGGTATCCCATCCCGTTTTTGAGCTGCCGAGTCTGTTCACCATGTTCGAGTGAACATATATTCTTCTTGGTTTAGTGTTTGTGGGTTTTTCAAATACTTTTTTTTGATTTTTTCGATATAATGCATATAAAGCCTTTGTAGGTGCAATGCCTCACAACGTACTGTTGCATATGAACGCATTTCAACTTCCTTGTGACTTTGCTTCCTCAAGTTGGCATAGCGCGATACCATTAGGTAAAACATGGCGGTGGAGCGACGTTCTTCTAGCGTGTCGAAGGAGCGTGTAATATCATGTGCGCATTCAAGATTTTGTAGCGCCGCTCTGTACCTCTCCGGAAAGCTGGAAGGACCAAGTATGGGCATGCCAGCGGGACGACGAGGACGGGCCCTTGCCCTATATGTGACAGCGTAAGCCTGGGAACTAAATAAGACCGCTGATGCGGACGCTTGACAGCGCAGGAAGAATACTGACTTGTCCATCGGCTGCCCACCTCAAATCATTATGTAGGCGAAATATGCGTTCAGGTTGTTCCACTTTTACCTCGTTAGGATGCGTGGCGCATTGTGCAAGTGAATTGAATGACGCCGATAATTAGTCTTCATCCTTTTAGTGCAAGGCTGTCCTTCGAATTCTATAGGAGAGACTCTGGTTCAAAAACATGATGTGAGACTGTAGATCACTCAAAAAATTTAGCACGACAATCTGCTCTAGTATCGGTGTCCATATTTTTCTGAAATCACTAGACACCAACATAGCAGTTGACGGTGGTGACACTGCAATACAGAAAAAACTTCCGTCGTCGACGTCACCGCAGACGCGTCGACGTGGTCGCCGGCGGTGCCGGCGACGTCATCCAACGGTGGCAGAAAATGCGCTCTGATGGAGTATTTCGCCTCCGATATACTCCGGCGAAACTTTCGCTTTGAAGTTTCTACACATAGAACGGGAGAAGGCTTTATCTCTCGTCGTCGTGCAATATACGTTCTCGTTATGCATGTTATACGTTTACATACATCCATGTGGTGTGGTAGACACATACGCGTCGTTTCACGTAAAGGACACATACATACATGTGAAATTGTCGGATCATACGTGTACTAAGGCGTCACAAGATGATATACTAACTCTGAACGTAACATAGGGTCGAATGGATTATACATGCAAGGCATGAGAAGATTAAATGATCTGAATTTAATAACATCATATACGCCATAGTGCGTCCGTGAGCGTCGGCGGAAAGCTGAGAAGGCTGTAGTGTCGACGGCCATGTCAGTTGAGATGCTGCCGGCCCTGTGGAGGTAAGAGATGACTGTATCCTGAAGGTAGAACTAAATTCCCCGAGGGGCTGGCCCGTTGAGAATGCGGTCACCCTAGTATGCCAATGAGGACGGTTTCATAGAGCATCCAATTGTCCCAAAGGACTTATCGGCGGAAAGCTGAGAAGGCTGTCGTGCCGACGGCCATGTCAGTCGAGATGCTACCGGCATTGTGGAGAAGTGGAGGTACGAGTTGACGGCATCCTGAAGGTAGAACTAAATTCTCCAAGGGGAAGGCCAGTTGGGCTCCCTAGTATGACAATGGTGAAGGTTGCGTGGAGCATCCAAATGTCTCGGACGACTTACAACGACCAGCTAACATGATTTTCCCACTGGCGATCCCAGTTCTTAATGCGTGGGTAGCTGCCCTAATAACCCAGGCAGCCAATCTCCATTGGCTTGCCTACGTTGCGCGAACTGAATAGAAATGACTGTGGCATCAGAGGGCTTCTGGCTTTACAGAATTGCTGCCATTATAAGATCTGGGTCAGGCCTAATTTAGTCGCCACGTTAGACCCTACTGCAGCCTGATCGGTCTTGGACCTAGCGATCAGAATCCACCATACGCTCTCACCTTCATAAGAAAAGTGTTGGAAGTGGAGCATGCAAAGCTCACTGTTCCTCAACGGACCCCAGAAAGCGATGAGGACCATGGTAGCTCCTACGGCAGCTTGGTCCGTGCTTTCGTGGAGGATTGTTTAAACTATTATATCTATGTGGGCCTGGAAGCCTTGGGATGGTGTTTAGCACGTGGGCGGACTTATTGCGTCCTAAGCAGCGCCTTCAGAACGTGGGACATCTACACCTATGAAGGCAGCGGGGCGCTGATTGGATTAGATGAGCCACAGAAACGTTCTTCAATTCAGGGAGGCCTGATATGGGACCCGAAACTTGGAAATAAAATCCAAGAACTGGGTCTTGCTTGCTGGTAGATCTTGGGCGTCCCTGGCGCTACAGAGAGATCGATGCAAGCCTCGATAATGGTGGCTTCTTGCTGAAGACCCACTGCTGACGCCATGTGACCCGCGTCAACGGCTCCTGTATGGCGTAGGCCGCGGATCACATCTGTAAATGGATTTTTTTCTTCTTCTTCAACCTTTTCCAACTCAAATGGGGGGGGGGGGGGCGGGTGGGGTCGCTAGACGAGAAAAAGCCGGAATGGGTTTAGCCGGGGCCCTCCCTCTTTCGACAGCGCTGGCGCTTGCTGACCTCAGCAAGCGCGAGGCGCTGCCTCGTGACTCTGCAGGGGCCGGTACCGTATCGCTTGTACCGGCACCTGCATTCGGGGCCGAATGCATCGACCGCTGTCGATGAGACATGTAGAAATTCAAATCATCATTTTTGATTGTAGGTTGGTTCTTCGGTGCTGGTACTGCCGTCATCCCCACCGGACCTCGAGTTACGAAATTGAGAAGTGCAAAAACTCCCATATTGGGGACACCAATAGTGCCATTTTTACTCTCAACGGTCTTTTATCGTTAGTTTTACAACCATTGCCTAATGCTGTGCGAAAATCCGTTCAGCTTGCTGGAATTTCATACATACCACGCTATAACTTGGCTGGTTTTGCGAAACCGTTTTTTCTTGCCCTCCAATAGTACCTTCGCACACAGTCTAATTGTAGGTAACCTGAGTATGAGGAAAAAGGATATCTTCTCATTATTTTGCATGGAAATGACTTCTACGGAAACAATGACTAAACATTGATGAGGAATGAATTTAAATCTTGGACTTTTCTCAGCTAACAGATTTGTTTATGGTATAACCTAAGCCTTCATATCATTCCTTTCATTTTTTGTTGTACAGCCAACCATTGTTTTGTTACGTGTTCCGCTTGTCAACTTCGTTGTTTGCTTGTTGGCTTAATTAAATATAAAAACATTAACAACAACAGTGATTGTTTGGGGAGGGAGTGGGAGCCTAGTCCTTACGTTCCCTTCCGTTTGTCACCTTTCTTCGCTTTTCTATCGTTCTCACCCGTTTTATTCGCGTTCTCTAGATCTAAGTTCTACGAAGAGCTTTTTCGAAATACAATTTACATTAATTAGGAGTTAAATTTTCCTGTGAATTCCGAAAATTTAATTTTAATGCGATTTAACCAAAAAAGCTTTTGCTAAACTCCAATAAAGACATTTACCGAAAATGCTGGTAAATTCGTTGAGCTGGTAAATCAATAATCGTTAAATGCTCATCACTGCTCCGAACTTTTATTAGTACACTGCGCTCCGATGCTAAAAGTGCGCTGCGATGCTCTCCTGCCGACGACGTCGCCATAGGCGCGTCGACAACGTGGGCGACGGTTCTGACGACGTCTGTGGCGACATCGGCGTTGGCGACGTCGGTGACGGGTCGCAGCGTCGCGACGCGTCGCCAAATTATAACATAGGCCTAATCTCCAAGTTCAACGTCCTTGAAACCTGGACATCTTGGGAGTAAGTCTTTTCAATCCTCTGCCTTACAGGTTTGATATAAATTCAAATTCTTTATTGCGGAACCACGTTTCGACGAACTTGCTTTTCTCAAGGCCTTAAGGAAGCTCGAAATGCTTTCGACTCTGTGAAACTCACTGGATCAGAAATACACAAAACACTTCTTTACCAGGAACAACATGTTCTAGGAAGCGATACCTCCTTCGTCGCGCGAACTCACAGAACAGCGCAATTGGAGGGATCGGTGAGTTCTAAGACCAAAAGAGGTATCGCTTCCTAGCGCTCTATGTGTTGCTCCCAAGGTGCCCAGGTTCCGTCGAACTTGGAGATCGCAACTATGTAGAAACGGAGTTTAGTTAATGCTGACCTTCGTATTGTGTGTTCTCCACTGTACGAAATTTGCGCCACTGATTCGTGAATTCTCTATGAGGGGATCCGTTTTAGCAGTTTCATTTTCTACGTCTGGAGAGGTGCATTACCTATGAAAACTGTGACTGCGGTAGCGGTCTTGCTTACTGTGAGTATAGAGTTTAGCTTCAATGGAGTCGGTGTCGCCAGGGGCGTACAATGTGTAAGTACCACGGCCGCCTCTCGGCCTTTGTTTCAGCGACGTTGGGGGTTACTGGTGTATCCACTTATCCATTATAGATGCTCGTTTAGTAACATGGCCGATCAAACTCCAAGCAGCACCAACAGTTCCCACATGGACGGAGGCTTCGGATACCAGGCGTATATCAGTCCCGTTTCAAATGAGGACCCAAACGTTGTTGGTGGCTATGCCGCAAGCTACGGCTACTACACATGCTCGTCAAAGTATGCCCCAGAGGAGCCCGGAGTGATGAATGCTGACTCGTTCTCTGGTACGCGCTTGGGTTTCTATAACAAAAGCTCGCTGTAGTTGCCAGTGAAATTAGGATACGCACCGGCTCCTTCATCGGCAGTTCCCTACGGTCCCCCGAACAACTACACAGCAGTGACTGCTCCTCTTGGAGAAGCGATTGACGTCTTCGCCACTGGTGATGGCTCCAGCTTGCAGGGCTATAAATCTGTCAGCGAGTCTTCACTCTCTCAAACGGTATCAAGTCTATCTGCTGCTTCTTTTTTTACATCGCGTAATTTCTTGGATCTTGTAGAGCAGCACTTCCGTTACCAGCGAGTCGCGATCCTGTGCAGACAGCGAAACTGCTTACGTGAGTGAAAATACGAAGACATCCACTGCAAAGAAAATCAAGACTCTCCCTCTTCCCAAGGTGTGCTGTGTTTTGTTCTCGCTCTTCTGTGTTTCAGTCAATTGTTTAGGTAGGATTGCCGCTTCGTCCGTGCAAATCGAAATCAGAACAGTTCAAAGAGTACGTTGGCGAAGTTGCAAGGCTTAACGAGGAGATAGAGCGTTTGCAGAAGCTCCAAGAACAGGTGTAGCTCTATAAATGCTTTGGACAATCTTGCGTTCGATTGCTTTTTCTTTTGTAATGAAAATCTAGTGCTATCTGGCTAACAGCTGACGAGAGTCGTCATTCAATTTGTCGCGGAATAGAACAGCTTCGTTGGTCTGTTGTTGTAATCATGCTCACAACTCAACCTTTTTTAGCTGCGTCAAGAAGCGAAGAGGATTGTTGGGGCATCATCGGATGACGCTCTACCAATTGAACCTCAACGTGAAAGTTCTTCCTTCGAAGAAGCTATACCTAGTAGAAGCTCGTCAAAGGTACGTGTGCGCACATTAACTCGCAGGATGATTTTTCTTTCATTATTCTGCTATTTTAGTTGTCTATTGTTGTAGCCGTGGGTTTATTATGGCTAGATGTCTGAAGTGGGATGGTACTTTATGCTCTGTCGTCTTTATCTTTTGTAAGGGTCACTTTTAAAGGTCTGACCTTTGGTGAGCTATAATTATTTCGTGTTATAGCGCTTTGTGACCAAACATCCTTTCAGTCTTATCGTAAGAAAAAAGTTCACTTTATTTTAAACAATGATACTGCTATCCACAGTTTCCATCTTTCAGTGTTATTGTGACTCTCGCCTATTTTATAAACTACTATTCCCTTCAAAGCGAACTGTTAAAAGAAATCTGTCGCGTAGTCAAGCAACGGTGGACACAATTTCGCTACAGCTGCGATTCTACCTAAAATGTTTGTCACAGGGATGTATTGTAATAACTTTCTTGCACCAGACGTGACCCAAACCTGTATCCTCTAGTTTCCGGCCTCTGATGCCTGCATAGGAACAGGTCAAGCTAAAATATAGAATGCTTCATTAGAAGCAATGTTTTTAAAATATCACAGTACATCCAAAATTTTCCTTTTCCATTCCTTATACGAATATTGGAGATATATGGGGGATTGGCCAGCGTATAGAAGCTAGAAAAGCAGTTATTGGAAAAAGGGGCGGCCTCAGAAGCTTTGCGTCGATAACTCGTAGATCGCTGTTCGTGATAAGTTGATCTTTTTAAATTTAAATTTAAATTTATTACATGCCAGAGCATGTTTACAAAACAACGCAACAGTATGAAAATGTAGAAATTCAATTAAGGAAGTGAACGCAACATGCAATGTAAAAGAAAAAAAGAATATTAGGAAGAGAAGCTAGAACAGCAATAAAAGTAAAAAAAAGCTAGAGAACAGCAAAAAAAAAACGCTAGAAAGGCACAGTCGGAACAGTAATAAAGGCCAGGTAGCGGACCACGAATCTTGTTTACTCGGGCAAGTAATCACTAATGATATTCTTGAATTTGCTAAGACTACCGGGAAGCTGGATTCTTTTGAGCAATTTGCTGAACTCTATAGCTCCACGACACGTGAAAAAGTGTCGTCTCAACGTAGATCTTGGTCTCGAGAAACTTAGCTTATGCCCGTTACCCCTTGTGGATGAGGGGTTCATTTTGAACAGACCATCAGAGTTAACCTCAGCTCTCCCATGAATCCCATGATTTTATAAATTAGGATCAGGTCGCTCCGCATCCTTCTCCATTTGAGAGATTTAAGAGCTAGCTGTTCATTTCTTAACGAGCTCCTGGGAATTCTGTCATAACTGAATCCCATCGACCGCAAGAACAGCTTCCTAGTGAAGCTGTTTTGTACTCTCTCTAACCTTAAGATCGACTTCTGGTTGTTTGGACTGTAAACATTTGTTCCATATTCTAGAATTGACCTCACAAAGACTTTATAGGCCTTAACAAGCAGTTTGGGATCTTGTGTGCTCAAGGTTTTAAAAAGGAGAAACAGCCTGCGATCGGCCTTGGTGGCTATAATATTACAGTGATCCTCAAAAGAAAGGGTGCTTTTGCTGGAAGCTTTTCTTCCCCGTGGTTCAAACTACCTTCGCTTATGCTTCTAAACACCTTGAAAATTGCTAGAAGCTTTATTGTTACGTTCTAGTACTTATGTTATGCAGCGCTATACCCATTTTGAACATCAGTAACAATTTACAGCACTCGATCGAAAAGCACCAAGTAGCTGAATACATACCTACTCCTCTTGCTGAGTTGGAAAGGCTGAAGCGTGAGGAAAAGAAGAGGAATAAGAAGAAAGAGAAGGAGAAGGAAATCGCTGAACAAGTCAAAGAGAAAATAAAGAAAAGCCCAAGTAAAAGACTTCACGAGAATGACATTCACTTTCTGTTCGAGGTTGGTTTTCTCTGTGCATTCCTTTTTCGAATGTGTTTTCCGAACGTTCGTTGTTGTTGGAGTGGCGGGGCGTTTTCCTATGATATGGGGTGATAAACTAAGGTATCAGTGTGCTTCCAATGTGAGCACATGAATCGTTCAAGATAAGGTCATTGTCGAGTTTAGGATGACACAGCACCGAAAAGCAAAAAATCGAAAGGGGAGGAAATTCTACCGAAGGTATGTTGATTATATTCTAATTTAGTTTCCTAAGCAAGGTCTGTTTTCAGGGGAAGTTTAGTGCTGTTGTCTTTTCTAGGATGTGCGAGACCATCCCAGAAAGCATTCTTCGCCTCCCTTATCGCCTAGCAGACCGTCAACTTCAGCAATTCCGAAATCTTCAAAGATACCACAAAGAGAGGAAAGTCTAGTTGGCGTTTCTGCCAGCGACTGCTCATCGTCGAAGGCTGTTGTAGACATTAAAGCGGACAGTCCGGAATGCGCTGGAGATGTGAAGAAACGAATAGCTAGAGAAGGGGTGAGGAAGCATACTATTTTTGTTTCAGAAGGCATAGTTGCTTAGATTCCATTTCCGAAATCAAGCGCGTATCAGAGTAAATCCATAAAATTGTTAAGATATGCGTCGCAGTCTAGGAGTTTATTTCTGAACTGGGTTACGTATTTGGGAACAGTTTTCCTGGATGTCAGCTTGATATTTGCGCCGCATGAAATTTGGTTTACAGGATCCACTCCTATTCACGGTGGTATAATAGCTATAATTGTGTTCGAACGAATGCATTCAAATATTCGAAGCTCCCTAATTTTCGAATATTCCTACGAATTTGAACCTCGATGCCATGTGAAATAGTATTCGACAATCGAATAATTTTATTCAAATATCATACAAGTTTTGAACCTTCATACCAGGGTCTTACCGGCTAAATCTTTTCAGCACAATAGTGCATTGTAATATTGCAGCGCGTGTTTCTGAGGTGTCTAAGCACCGATATTTTGCGGTTTTTACCACGCTTCATCCACCACTGCGTCACATGTTCATATATTAAGTTGTTGCATATGAAATGCCCGATTTTGATTCCTCAATTTCTGGTCGTTTTTTTTTTCGTAGCTACGAATGTAGGTTTCAAGCATTGCATATAATAGGTTGTCGGATTACAAATGTCGCCTGTTTTCGATTTGTCATTTCTCTGCTGTTGTTATTTCTTGGATCATATAACTTTACGTGTTTAAGAAGCGTTTCCGAAGGCATCTATAGCCAAAGTTTCGTTCCTATTCTTTGACCCTTTAAAGAATTTTTTTAGATTAACGATGATCGAGCAAAAGTAACGAGTTCGTGTTTGCTTGCTGTACGACTTCAAGCAAAGAAGAACCGCTGCAGAATCCCATCGCATCTTGACTGAAATATTTGGTAACGAAGCTCCATCATTACGTCAATGCCAGCGATGGTTTCAAGGTTTACGAGGCGGCGATGAGAGCCTTGAGGACGAAGAACGTCAACGGCGTCCTGAAGTTGTGGATAGCCAGGAGTTAGAGGAAGCTGTCGAGCCGGATCCAACCCAAACTACACGTGAGCTCGCACAGAGGTTCGGTTGTCACCGTTCTACCACTGCCGATCGTTTGCATGCAATCGGAAAGTGAAATGGTGGGGAAAATGGGTGCCACATCAGCTCAGCCACACAAACAAAAAAAAAACCCGCAAAACCAAGAACTGCGGTTTCCATGACTCCATCGCAACGTCGGATGAGAAGTGGATCCACTATTTCTGAATTGTTACGTATTTGACAACGATGGCAACTTGATATTTGCGCCGCATAAAGTTTGGTTTGCAGGATCCACTCCTATTCGCGATGGTATATTAGATATAATTGTGTGTAAACGGCAATTGTTGAGCCTCGGTGAAGTTCACGAAAAAAGTCATGCTCTGTGCTTGGTGGAAGAGTAGAGGTCTGGTGCATTTTGAGGTGCTGGATGCAGGCTAAACAGTTACGGCAGACCTTTATAAGGAACAACTGAGCCGCGTGGACTGAACACTGCGTCAATAAGGAGCGAACACAGCCACTGTGGAATTCCTCCATGACAACGCTCGACCGCACGCTGCAAATATCACGCTGCAAAAAATTGAGCGGTTGGGCTGGGAACTTCTGCCTCACTCGCCTTAAGCCTAGACCTTGCACCAGCAGACTATCATCTTTTCCGGTCGATGCAGCACGAAAAATTCAGGAACCGTGAAGAAGTCAAAATTTGGATGTCCATCTTCTTCGAGTCGCAGCCACCGTAGTTCTTCAAAAAGGGCATAAATTCATTGCGAGAATGTTGGCGAGATGTTACCGATTCTAACGGAATATATTAGCGCTTGTATGAAAGTTTTGTCGTTCTGTTATTATAGTAAACTTTCTTTTTGAATAAAAAGACATTTATAATCCGACAATCTAATGGTTTCTCAAAGGTCGGAATATCCGCTGTCTTACCATTTATAGCTTTTGTGACATGATTGCCTCCTGCTGAGTATTTGACGTTATTCTTACAGTATGAGTCAACGTGGTATTCGGGTGCTCTACCTATATGAATGGAAAGGTGGGGCCTTCCAAAACGGGTTGACTGCGCGAGAAGCGGCGTCGGAAATCGAGGGGGATGTTCGGAATGATACGGTGCGCTAATGTGGGGATGCTTCAGAGTTCCAAGCTTTTTCGTACATTCAATGGTAGAGATGCTGTTGCATGGGCCAAGTCGGCAAAGATTAGGCGGGTTAATCAAAACATGCTTCCCCGACGCCTTCTGAATGAGAACTAAAGGACTGGATTCCGCGAAATGTCAGAAGGATGTAGGGCGAGTAATGATGCATTAGTCGGATTTATTCATGAAAGCTCTGAACGTGCATGTGTGGTGCTTGGTGTCTTTTGAACGATTAGGACTGTTGAAGTGCTCTGGACTGCGACAGAAGGGAATGGTGCCATTGCCGAGCGCTATTGAGAGCTATTTGGTGTTGAACGGGCCGGCGGATCATACATTCCAGCTGCTGTTGACCGTGGTTTTTCATTTAGCAGTTCGCCACCCATGAAATTTGCGTTTCAAATGCTTGCTGTAGATACACCTAGTGACGTACCGGCATCGAGCGTTTCGTCGTAACCGCTTCTTCGAAAAATCTTTTCTTTGGTGGTACTTGTGCTTCCAAAAAAACTCTTCCGCGATGTAGTGTCTAGAGAAGTCATAGAAGCATTAGGTTCGTTTGCTAGGCGGCGAGGTATTGCTTTCAGGTGCAGGAGCGTGCAGTGAAATTGGCCTGTTCGGTGCCTCGAAAGGCCCCGTCTGCGAAAGAGCAACTGAACGCGAGAATGTGTGCGATCGCAAAGGAAAAATCAACCTCTCCAACATTAAGCAATACGGTAACTCAGGCTTTCTCTGTTAGCTCTTAAAATCGATTTCTTTGTAGCGGTATCGACAGGGGCGGGGGAGCTGAGAACATACTCGGGAATAAATGGTACAGTTACAGAAGTAAGGGGGCGTGGAATAGAGATCTAAGACCTCATTTTGACAAATATTTTAGAAGCCCATTACGCTTGAGCAGATGTATGGCCACCGACGACCGAACGTGGTTGGCTCAATAGCTAAGGGAGAATCGCGACACGCAAGAATTACTTCACTATTTGTACGTTCGACAGTTGTCTACTCATAGCGAGATTACATTTGGTTTTAGCTTTTTACAATTGCAAGGTTTGTTTATTTCCCACTTTAGGGTAGTGAGACAGGTGCAACACCGAAGTTGCGTGATCCGACCAACAGCAAAATTCCTTATTCGATACGTGTCAGTTTCTTGAGCAAGATTTTTTCGCAGTATCTTGAGGTGTGTCCAGAAGCGGAAGCCGTTAGAAACGTAAGTTTTTCCAGTACTCGTCTTTATTTGTTGAGGTTTTGCCTTCGTTTAGAATCCATTTTCAACTCTTGCGCTTTGCAAGAGTCGCAATTGGATTCTAGAATCACGAAATTTAGCCTTCTATTTAATGTATGATTTTGACGTTTCGAAGCTTGTGGCTGATGTTTTTTCTGATATAAAGTTGTAGTGGCGTCAGCGTCTGGCGTATGATCATTCATTAGTGATAGTGGAATTTGTCGTTATTTTATGGTGAAATGCAGTATAGCAGTACGATGTGGCTGACAAGGGTAAAGCGCGTTGATGTCGCGGAATCTTACGAATGCGCTACAATGGTGTTGATTAAATGTACGTCTATTTTTTTTTGTATTGCAAAGATAGCGTTCATGATAAGTAGAGATGGGTGTGAGCTTAACCATGGGCATGTGACGGAGTTGGTAGCGGATCACTGCTTTTCTGGCACATAATTGAGGGTGATATGAATGGAGATCGTGCAGCAGCGTCCAGATTCTGAAGACATGTAACATCATCGTATATCGGACGTGTGGATTTTGACGAAGTACTACAGATGTAAGGACAAGGATCCGGTTCCAAAACATGCTTCACAGAGGTCGTGTAGCGTGCGTTTGGATTCAGAGTATTACAGACGTCGTGCAATGATTGTCCGAATCCAGAAAAGATGTTATTGGTGTTGTGCCAGGAGCGTTCGGATTCAGAAAAGATGCCACAAACGTCATCCACTATCCTATGAAATAAGTGGGAACGCGTCTTTGTGTATGCATATATGTCGGGGAGGGATTACTACTACAGGAGTCGGTAGAAACCATGTCTGGAAAGTAGATTGTGTTTGAATCTCCGTGCTATAAATGCAACTTATACGGAATCGCTCTGCATATTGCTTTCAATTTGATGTTATCGCGAAGGGTTTTTTTTCTTCAGAAATTCTGTTCAATGGCCTCGTTTGTTTAGTTTTTCCTGCATATTTTACTGTTGGTCAAGTCGTTGAAGAGAACGATTCGTCTGTTGCCCTGTTTTAATTAAGAATTGCACAGTTTTTTATTTTTGTAGTTTTAGTCAGAATTGGAGGAGAAGGCCATCGTCGATAAAGTTCGTCACGTGCAGGGCTACAAGGTGGCAGCCATCAATTTGATCGGCCGCATTCGCAACGCTAAATCAACTGGGTCCGGCAAGTCAAGGGCAGGTACGTAAATTTTGGTAACAGTTTAAGGTAGTAAGCAGGCTTGTGCGCGCATTCTCGCAGAGATCCATCTAAACTTTCGTAGGCGTTTAAAAGTTCAGCACGACTGCATTTTTGACAATAATGAAACGGAATGACCCAGTAATTTTTAAGAATCCTACCATCCCACCATATATAATAGAGGAGGGTTTTTTGTCTCAACGTGACCGTGGGAAATTTCGTAAACTTGCAATTAGGTGCTGCTATAGTTATGTTACCGCGAGGTACGACTCTGCCGCCTGTGTGCATGGCCGAGGTTACAGCTCATTCCTGTTGCTGCTACCTTCTCTGTGTTAGGGCATAACCTTCTGATGTGTAGGGGCTTCCGCCTTCACTTTTCTGAGAACAGCTCTTGCTGTGTTAATCCATACTGCCGCTCTTCGTTACTGCCTTTGCCACCGTTTCACTTTGTTTGTTTCTCTTCGAGAGCCTTTTAAGTTGATGTCAGTGTTGTGGTGAGAAGTGCGGCCCTATTTTAGTGCTCGTCACTCTACACGTTACAGTTTGCGCCTTGGTAGGAAGGCACATGTAGAATCCACAGCAGAAGTGAACTAATTTGGTTCACCATAGGGCTAGAACGCACCAGTGCTGCTGATAATTTTGAATTTCATACAACGCAAAACAACGGATTGGGCGTTCCTACATCGTGGCCCTCCCGCCCCAGCCTATTTGAACCCCACTGCTTGTTGTAGTACTTATATCCACACTCGTGTGCTTCTTGAAGAGGCTGACAACCACTTAACACGATGAGCCCTGTCCACCCGAGCCGTTTTGCGCCAGATTCTGTAGGCTGTAAGTAAGATTCTGCCATTGTAAGTTCGTTGTATTGAGCCCATCAGTTTCTCCCACCCACACAAACTTCCTACTTTTTACACTCTTCCAAGCTGTTGGATTTTTATTCGATTAATCGCAGAAGTTGAACAACAAACACAGCGGTGAGGAGCATTCATGCCCCACTTCTGTGGTTCATGTATGTGGCTTTTACACTATCAGTCGAATAAAAGCTCCGGTGAACTTTTCGAGGGCATGGCGCGATCTCGTCTTTTATTGCGGTATTTGCTTGCTCATAGGCTGTAAGTAAGATTCTCCCATTCGAAGTTCGTTGTGTCGATCGCATGCATCAGTTTCTCCTGCCCGCTCATGATTCCTATTTATCGCTTGGGCCCCCTTCCAAGACGTTGTGATATTTATTCGACTGATAGTGTAATTTTAACAACAGATACAACTGTGGTGAACATACATATCCCCACTTTATGTGGATCAATTAGGTGGCATTTTTGGAGAGCATGGCGCGATCTCATCTTTTAATGCACTATATGTTTGCTTCTTAGCTGCCGGCTGTAAGATTTTCCCATTCGAAGTTATTTCGGCTGAGTGATTTTTATTCGAGCATAGCAGGAGTTGAACCACAAATATTGGGGGGAGGGGCAAAAGTAATGAGACACCCCATGCCGTGTCCATATATCTCGTGGCTGGAGTCTGGTTTCGTGCTTATCGTATTTGTATGTTTGTATGCTACTTACTGAAGCCCATCTGAGAAGTTACCACTTCCGCCCTTTCCAGAAGCATGCCAAAACCCCAGCCTGTCTCATGCCGAAACCCCAGTCTGACGAGTCGACCTGTGTCGCGCAAATCTCGCCTAATTCCCAACCTCGACCAGCCTGGGCTCAATATTCACGCAAGATGAGAAGTACGTCTTCTACCTTAACCCTGCCAAGCAGCGAGTCTGGGTGAGACCTGCTGACCTGTTACGACCTTTGTTCGGCGGGATGTTCAGGACGAGAAGCATCTTTGGAGCTTTCGGGTCTGCGCCCATGGATCGGTTTACCGGAAGCTGTTTCCCAAGAGCACTTCGATGAACTCCAAGGCCATGGTGAACGAAATAGAAGAGATGGGTCGGCGACTCGCTCTTATTCATTCGCAGCACTTCAAGAAGGTTCTCTTCTTCGACAACGCCGCACCCCATCGGGAACAAGTAACCACGGATAAGCTTGGCCAGCTGGGCTACGTTAACATGCCTCACCCACCGTATTCGCTGGACATCTCTCCATTCCACTACCACTACTACTTGAGCCTACAGGACTTCCTAGTCGGAAGGGACACAAGAACCCAAGCAGTCCTTGACAACCATGTCGAGCAGTTGATCAACACCAGGCCCAAGCAGTTCTGGAAGGATGGGATCAGGAAGTTGGCTGAGCGATGGCAGCAAGGTCCTTGCCCTTAATGGCAAATACATTCCTCAGCATCGTTGAGTTGTAATTGAGTTATAGAGATAAAGATTTTTTTCATGTTGTCTCATTACTTTTGCCCCCCCCCCCCCCCCCCCTAATACAACAGTGAGGAACACACATATCCCCACTTTGGTGGCTTAAGTAAGAGGCATTCACACTATCGATCAAATAACCAGTGGTGCTATCGGTTTTCTCTCAGACCTAACCGATCTGGATTGGAGTTGCATGATTATGTTGGCCGACGGGAGCGTTCCACAGTACATTGGGCGTTTTGATCAGGAAGTCGATATCGATCGATATTATCGATCATTTGAATGGTGCTATCGGTTTTCCCTCAAACCGAACCGACCGGGATTTCTCTCTGACGCATTGGGACAGAAAATCGCACCATATATAAAGGAGGGAGGCATAACTCACTGTCTGTAGTGGTTCGTCAACAGCAGAAACCAAATTCCCGTCCCACCCCCCCCCTGTTTTTTTACACTACGCTCTCGGAATAATTCTTCCCGTACGTTCCTCAAAATTAGTGGCTAATGAAGTCACCTTCTCCGGAATTCGCCACACCTCGCGGCTCGAAGCACGACGACTGGATGGAAATGTCAGACATTTCTCTAGGCTTGACGAGCTGCAATGGGCACAACACAACGCTAGACGAAGAAGGAGTGCTGAGGACATTCTTCTGCGTGCTATACTGAGATGTGAGTGGCACCAAGCTAGGGATCAATCTGGAGTAGGGGCAAGTTTCAACGTGCTCGACGCTGGGTGAGGAAGCATCCGTAGCTACGTTTGGGTTACGTCCCTAGCGTGGCTCGTCATACCCGACGCCGGCGGAGCCGGCTAGCCCGGCGTGGCCCGCACACTCCAGTGTCGGCACCGGTGACCGACGCTGGTCCAATTATATTTAGCAGAGAGACATGAATCACTGACGGGCGACTTCTGTCGACAGTGGACACTACACCCAGCCGTTCGTCGTACCGCCGCCGCCAATCGTCAACACCACGACATGGCAGGGTGGCAGCCACCCAGTACCGCCGGTGTTGACTACAACAACGCTTCCAGTGCCGGGTGGTCGCCAAAGAACACCCAATTGATGAGGTTTCGCAAGACGTCACCACGATTCGCCGCTTCCGGGTTTAGACAACACTTGAAGCGTTGCGGAAGTGGTCTGGGTCACGGCACGGCTCAGACCCCATGACTGTGATGGAAGATGTCGATGCGCCTTATCGTTCGCTTCTGCTTTACGCGTTGCTAGCGCGTACTTCTTCCTTAAGTTTCCTACACATTAGCAACAGTACGATGAAGGTTACTCAGACATTCAGTGTCGTTCGATATTGTATATCTCTCTCAGAATTAATCGATCGGTACGGGTGTTGCGTGGCTTTGATGGCCGACGGAAGGTCGATCGTACATGTATCGATCGATATTATTGATAGTTTCAGTGATGCTACTGTTTCTCTGTCAGACTGGATGTGTGTCGCGTGATTGTGTTGAAGCTATCGAAGGTCGCTCAGACAGTTAATATCAACGTTGTCGACGATGATATCGACGCGTTATCGGTTTTCTCCCCGACCTAGCTGAGCGGAGTGGGTGTTGAGTGATTAAGATAGCTTAATTTTTCGACTACACCAGGATCTCGAATATAATTTTTCCCGTACGTCTCCTCAAATGTTTGATTTGGACATTGTTGACTTTGATCCAAGAACATACTAACTTCGCGCGCTGGGTTACTAAGCTATTTCTACCTGTCCAGGTTCTCCAATTTTAAGCGGTGGACCAGGGCAGGGCAGCGAATGAAGTTCGTCGGACCTACGCTCGGTTTCAACCAAGTCTTGCCCCTAGGTCCCAATTTTAGGCAGTGATTTGACCAATTTCCGTAGCACTATATGCATAAGAGGATAGTATTTTTGTCCATTTTCACCTATTCCGATACTCGTGGCACAAAGCACGGTGACAGGAGGGAAACGGTCAGACGTTTCGTTACGCTTGACGAGCTGCAATAGCTTGTGAACACAGCCCCAACGAAGCAGCAGTGCTGCGGGCATCTTCTTGAGTGCTATATAGAGATGTGAGTGATACTCAGCAATGCCTCAATTTGTAGCAGGCTTACGTTTCTACGTGTTCGACTTCGACGCTAGGGATGCTTCCTTAGGCCTATGTTATACTTCGGCGACGCTGTTGCGCGGGCTGCTACTCACAGCGTAGCAGCCTACGTAACACTGTCGCCAAAAAAAAACGGACACTGGGTGAGTAAGGAACCCCATCTACGTTTGAGCTACATTCGTAGCGTGGCCCGCTATACCCGAAGCAGGCGACGGACGCTGGTAGACATATAATATTTGCACTTTAAACTGAGCACATCATTTTGAACTGTACATTATTCATTTTAAACTGAACACTTTTTAATTTAAAATTGCCTAATCCTACTATATATAATCGGCGTCACGTGTCCGTCACGGGGAGGGGGGACTGAAGCCAGTGCGGCGTATGCCAGCCGGGCTGCTTTCTTTGAGCTTAATCCACGCGATTGCTGGCGAACTACAGTGGCGTCCAAAAGTTTGTGAACGCTTGCATTTTTCTTCGCCATAACTTGCCTTAAAAAAGTCCAAACAGAGTGAAATTTGGAAATGCGATAGCAAATTAGATTGCAATAACGATCTTTTGGTCTACGTTCGTTATTATCGATTTTTTTTGCAAGTGCAAGGTCAGTCTTGCGCAACGGGTAAAGCTGAGCTGCTGAGGCATCGAATGAATTTGTCGATACATTTTCTTATGAAGCCAGAACAGTAGCGATTTGACATACTGTAATCTTTAGCAAACTCTCTGTTATATCAAGAGGAAGGAATATCTCTGCTGAAGTACGAGAAGCCGTTTTTCGGCTGGTCCAGAAGAAAGTCTCTTATCGACAGATAGGACTACTTTTCGGATGCGAAATTTCGACAGTTGCTCCTGAAGTCAAGAGAATGAAGCAGTTTGGAACAGCGGAAAACACTTCTAAGTCTGGCAGGCCTCGAAGTACGAATTCTAGAGGCGATTCTGTCATGCAGAGGATGTCGAGGCGTAACATGTCATTGATCTCCCTCGATATAAAGGAGTCTGTAGCTGCTCACCACGGCTTAGATATGAGCGTGAGCACGGTAAAACGTTGAGTGAGACGTTCTGGACGCTATGGAGGACGTCCCATTAAGAAAGCCTTCATCATGCTCTTCGTTGGCCCTCGCCGATATACGCGCTGCCCGTCAACGACTGGTTTATTTAATTTATTTAAACCGGCTGCCTATGTACCAACTTCTAACGGAGGCCTTGAACTCCGCTCAGGTCTTTAAAAATCAAGCGCTTATTTTTTTATATTTTTTTGCCTTCCTACCCTTTCTTCCGCACTAAGCACCTCCCCTTTTTTTCTCGTTTTTTTTTGGAGTTCTTGTTGTCGGTGTTTACCTACTGATAGGTGGACGACGCTTGTTTCCATGGGAAATCCGCCAAGATTAGCTGTGATCGTTCGTCTGCTTTCTGCTGTTGTTTCTGTTTTTTTCCCTTATGTGGCGCGTCTTTTGACGTATTCATAAATAAATAAATAAATAAATAAATAAATAAATCATCGAGAAGAGTAGGAACACTGGACTCCGGTTTGCCAAAGAGCATTTGAGCTGGACGATTAGAGGATTGGAAAAAAGTGCATTTCAGCGATGCGAGCAGGTTCAACCTATTTGGACCGGATGGACCACATTACGTGGGACGTCCAAAAGACTCCAGGTACGACAGAATATATCAACTGCCAACTACTAAACATGACGGAGGGAGTGTTATGGTTTGGGGATGCTTCAGTGCACACGGAACAGACATTATCTGCCAAATCCAAGGAGTTTTGGGCTCCAAACGTCACCAGGAGATTTTGAACAATGTTATGCTTCCACACTCTAGACAAACTTTCCAAACGCCGTTGGTTTTCCAACAGGAAAACGACTCGAAACGTGTTTCGAAGGCAGTAGAGGAGTTGTTCAATATAAATGGGATTCATCTTATGTCGTGGCCTTCTCAGTCACTGAATCTAAACCCAATGGAATACCTTTGGAAACATCTTTCTGGAAGTTTAGCTAGCCTCACAGCAAGAAACAAGGCTGAAAAGTATGAACAATTAAGGCAGAAATGGGAAGATATCGAACCCAACGTGATCAACAAATTCTAGAGTCCATGCCGAGGAGATGTGGAGCTGTAATTAAAGGAAAAGGTTTTGCAACTCATTACTAGTAAAGCTTCATTGTATCTCTGTAAAGCTTGTCTGATTTTGGCAATAAAGAAGGCTGCTGAAGTACTGTAGTCTATGTGGCTGACTTCACGATTTTTCCGTTTTTATGCTTGAAATATGGAAGGACCGATGTAGAACAGCATTGATGTTACGATATAGGAGGATTTGTTAATTGTCACAACATATCCAAATTTCACAATTTTAAAGCTGATTTGAAGCGAGTTCTGGCGAAAAATGCAAGCGTTCACAAACTTTTGGACGCCACTGTATATCTTTGGCGGCTGATCGACCAAGTTTACGCATCAGGGTATGAATAGGGATCGAGTGTAGAGCGTAGGGGTCCAGGAGGCGTGCCCTAGATGTCGTTCAGGTGCGTCTGGATTCAGAAGATATGCTGATGATGTCGTCTAACGTGAGTCAAGATTCAGAGGACCTGCGCTAGACGTCCAACGTGTGTAGGTATTGAGAAGACGTGCTCAAGACGTCGTCCAACTTGCGTAGGGATTCCGAGTAAGGGCGACCAATTGGAGAAGACCAACAAAGGGGGAGCGTAAATAAGGGGGACCAGCATTTTCTCTCAACATTGTTCAGTGTGTATCGGATTTCTGAAGACGGCTTACAGAAGTCGTGGCACGTGTGTCAGAGTGCAGAAGGAGTGTCATAGACGTCGTGACAACATAGTGACACGTGAATCGGTACTTATTGTCACATGTGCGTGCTTGACTCTCCCTCCGTTTCTTTGCTAGAACATAGGAAAATAATTATTTCGGGAGGGGGGGGGGGGGTGGTAGTGAGAGTGACCACGGGATTCGGAGGAGTATTATTGCCTTCGGACAGTAAGCGGTGTCGACCAATACCGATTATTTTTAATCATGATTTTGCTGACTAAGCACCGGATTGGGAATCTCATGACCTGTTTCTCCTCACGTAGAGAACGAGCGCTTCGGAGAATAAAGCGCATGCATGTGATGGAGGGTGGATGAGCTTCATATGCGCAATGAAACTTCTGCCCTATCATATCCGCTGCAGTAAACTATATAGTAAACCCAGTTTTGTTTTACTGTAAGAAGGCTTAAGAAGAAAGGAGGAAGATTGGCGCTGTTCTATTCTCCGGGTTTGGCGGCGAAGCCCACGACCAGATGGGATAGGGTTCTTCTATTCTCGGAGTTTGGGGCGGGGCCCCCAACCAGACGTTTGGCGGCTCCTAGGATTTTTGTTTAAATTTTTTAAATAAAAATTTGTCTTCGCAAGGGTCGTTAATGAAGCTGCACTATTTGAATGGGCGGAAAATTCTTATTTTACGTCAAACAATATTTCTGATTTACCTAAGGTGCTGGAAGACAAAGAATAGATGGTGCATTATACAGAGAGATTGCGTAGTACATAGGTCTTGTACGTGTCACTCTATTGGATGGACAGTGTATATGTCGTTTACATCTGTGTTAATGTAGAAAAAAAAGCAGTCCCATGAGAACAAATCTGCCACATATGTCCACTGCGTAACATTAGGTAAGCAGTACATAAGTACCAATCAAATAAACGCACGGCACAATCTCTTCACAAGGTGAATTCTTTCTACGTGAGCAATTCATAGTGAAAATTCCAATTTTGACCAAGGGGATAGAAATTTTAAGCCCATTCAAAAAATGTGTAGGCTTTTTATAGATGTATAGATGAGTTTTTATTCAAATTTTCTTGAAATAACGGAACAGTTTGCCTTCGTTAAAAGGTATCTTTTTGAACTCAAATGCATCTACTTGATTGGAAATGAATAATACCCAGCCCAAAGAAAGTGATATATACATCATAGGGGAACCTTTATAGAAGTAAATTGAACACCTCTTGAAGTGACTCCAATAAGACGAATAAGCACTGCTACGCGGTAAGAAGTAGAGTTGAACGCGACCGAACGCGATGAAGTCACCTCAAACTTGGGTAATTAAACCTTTATTTTAAATAATACATGAAATACACACGCACGCAAACGAAACAAGGCATTATAGGCATCGATGGTAATGCACTATGATGAGACAAGGCAATAATAACATGAATAAACGCGATGAAAAACATAGATGACTACCCAATATGCAAGGCACTAGACAAGATAAACGAAACATATATGCCTAGAGTAACACACGAACAAAATATATGAGGTAACCAAACATGAGAACAAGACAAAATCGATTACAGCACTAAAACATGCAAACCCAGAGAAATAGCCCGGGATGGAGGATACCCAGAGCGCGCGCGGCAGTCGAAATGGGGCGCGGAATCTGTCAAAGGAGACGACTTGTCGTCACTCCGGCCCGCGTTGATGTGGTCCTCCGTCCTTGCTGGTACCGCTGCTCGCTGAAGAACTGCCATGGGCCCGTCAGCCGTCGTCCGTTGTCCTCCAGCGTGAGCCGTCGTCCGTCGTCCTCCAGCTCCTGGATCCCTGGCTCATTGTGAAGAACGTTACCGAGGGCCCCGTACTGACCCTCGTCTATGGGAATCAGGTCCTCGATTACTGTTCCCTCCATTCTCTGATGGTCGAAGCACCTCTTGTGCCGACACTTGCATCGCTGCCCGCCTGGACAGAAATCCCTATACCTGAAACACGCGCGATCTTGCCGGATGATGTCATCGCGCATGTCTTCGTCGGTAATTTTTGGGCATGACTCCCCGTAGTGCATACCAACTTCGCCGTAAAACGCGCAAACGAGGTCCGGTGGCATCCCCGGCGACCTCCATTCGCTCTTCCTAAACGAAAACCTGCTAAACTGCATCCTCGCTCTCTGGATCCTGAATTCAACTGCCTGGATCCATTCGATCAACCCCGCTTCTTGTTCATCGATTTGTCCATTTCCTTGTCCTACGCGCACTTCTGGTCCCGGGCACGCCTCCTTGACGTTCACCTGCTGCACGCGCATCTCTGGTGGTCCATGGACATACATTCCTGACGTCGTCTTGCAGCACATCGCGGACGACGTCCTTTCGAGGTTTCCCTGCTAAACGTCGCTCTCGACGTCCTCCGCCTCCGCAAGATCTGATTCGGACCCTTCAACGGAACGGAGATCTAGCTCTCTTCGGTCCTCCTCATCTATCTCATCATCGTCGTCTGATACCAACGCTGGTATCTGCTCCATCGAATCGTCATCCGCTACCTCGTCCACCATACGTTGCCAGTGATCGTGGTCCTGTGCGATCACATCCAGTGGATCGGGTGACTCCTCAGCCTCCTTTCGTTGGAGCTGCCCTTTCAAACGCGCAACTTCCACTGTCAGCTCGTTGATTTGCTGCTGCATCTCGGACAGCTTCTTTCCGTTCTCCTTCTCTGCCGTTCGAAGCTGATCGCGTTCTTCCAGGAACACGGTTTGAAACACACGCGCTTCCGAGTCCTTGTTCCTCTGAAGGGCCGTTTGTCTCGGCTGCGCCTCGTCCGTATCCTCGATTGAAAACGCGTTAACGTCGGTCTTGATCGACCTCGACTGACTCCGTTCCCTCCGTGATCCCTCCTTCTGCACTGTGGGATGCTGGAGAGTATCTATGACGTGTCCCGTTAACAAGTGCCCAAGACGAGTGGGCAACAAGTATAATCCGGAAGGAAGGAGTATGTGAACCTCGTCATGGCAAATAAGTTGCCACAGTTGGTCGCTTCCTAGCACGATCAACGGTTTGACGGCTGCTTGTGTTTGCACCAACTGGGCGTTGAGGTTTTGTGCTTTGATAAATGCGACATCCTCCTCGAACACTGGAGGTGTCTGTAAAGTGCTAGTGAGTGTTTCGTGGGTGAGAAGTTCCAATGACCACGGCTTACCTTTATCGTCCCACATCTCCAAAGGTACCTTCCGACTCACGCATTCCTGTACGTGATCGGAGCCGAAGGTTCTTATGCGCAAAGTTGTCGTGTCCAGTGTCGGAAGGCATAGCTCCTCTGCCAGCTTGTGATCGATGAAGGAGCACTCGGCTCCTGAATCTAGCAGTGCCGGTACTTTCCTCAATTCACACGAAGAGGGGTCCATGGTCGTAAGCTCACCTATTGGTAAATAGGTCTCGCGAGTGCTCGGTTTGCCCTCGCTCGAATGGAGTTGAGCTGCTGGATCCTCCTGCTGTTCTATACGCGCTATGACGTGATCCTGATCTCGACTGCTCAGCTGGTGAGTCGCTGCCGACGTAGAGCTCGAATTCTTGGCAAACTTCACCTTCTCATTCGGTTCCGCTGGAGCGGTGGGTTTTCCTTGCCGTGGTGTCGCAGTTTCTGGAGCGTCGTTGCTTTGAAGCAGCGATGTGTGATGTTTACCCTGACATGCGAAACATGTCCGTTTCTCACAGTCCGTTGCGCGATGAGGAGACGCGCAAATGAAGCACAACTTGTTCTCACGTAAGTAGTTGGCCCGCTCCTGCGGGGTGCCATATCTTGTGCCTACACCTGCTCTGTGGTCCCCGCCACAGTACATGCACTGCAGACTTCCTCGTGAAGTCTGTTGCTTCTGAAGGTTCACGTTCTGTGGCTGCTGTTGCTGTGCCACACTGTTGCTTGACGTGAACAGAGCAATCATTTCCTCGTCCGCAATGATCCAGGGCATCGAGAAGATTGTCCATCAGAACTGTCCCTCCATGGATCGTTTCTTTTTCAACTCTTTCCTCTGCAAGCGTTCGGGGAATTTGGACAAGACCTGCTTTACGAGCCACTGGCTGTCCACATTTTCTCCTTTGTCTTTGAGTTGAGACATGATCGCTTGGATCTGTTCTAGTAGTACGCGCTGATCCTTGACTGATGGTGATCGTAATGTCGCTGTTTCCATTCTTGCAATCAGGCGATGTACTAGCTCCTCCTTGTTACCATACTTGGTGTGGAGGAAGTCGATCGCTTTCTGGTAGTTGTCCCCCGTGATCTGGAACTTCCTAACTGCGTCACGCGTTTCTCCCTTCAATGCGTCCAGAAGGTAGTTGAACTTGTAGATCGGAGGTAATGGCTGTGAGTGGACGTTTGTTGAGAACAAAGTCCAAAAATTATCCCAATCCCATACATTTCCACTGAAACTAGGGATGGGCACGGTGGGTGTTTCCACCCTTTTCGTCTGGAAATAGAAGTCCTGCGGTGCGCTGTCCGATGCGCTTGTGTGAGGAACTTCCCGGTTTCTTTTCGGTGACGTAAAGGTGCGCAATCGACCTTGAATCGCCATCCTGACATCGTATGCAGAGCTAAGAGTTGTTTCCGCTTTCTCCGAATAGTGTTCGAAGTCCTCTTGTTCTGAATTGGACGGTCCATCCGTCCTATCATTGACGCGCTCTCATACTTTTGCCATAACTCCTCGACCTTCGACGTTCCTGTCTCGATAGCGCCTAACAGTTTCTGTAGCTCGCTGTAGATCTTCTTCTCCTCCCTTGAGTTCCGGTCGTCCTCAGTTTCCGTTGCGTCGAAATAGTCCTTTCGTGCACGCGCTACCACCTCTTCCACTTAGTTGCAAGCCTGGGTCAACACCCGTTTGTATGACGAAAACTGTGTCGACATGCTGCCACTCTCGATGTAAGTGACAAGTGAACGAAGCAGACAATGGTAAAGGAAACCGAAGAATACGCGTAAATGACTTTAGCCTAGAAACTAGTCTAGAAACTAATACGCGCCACCCAACAAGAAGAAACTACGGCTTAAGTCAAGATAGTCTACCAGAAACGCGCTCTCAGTCCAATGGACGGCCATTGCACCAATTGAAATCCAACCAGAATAGACAGAAATCGCAGCCGGCTAATGCACCAATTGAAATGACTCCAATAAGACGAAATAAGCACTGCCACGCAGTAAGAAGTAGAGATGAATGCGACCGAACGCGATGAAGTCACCTCAAACTTGGGTAATTAAACCTTTATTTTGAATAATACACGAAACAAGACATTATAGGCATCGATGGTAATGCACTATGATGAGACAAGGCAATAACATGAATAAACGCGATGATAAACATAGATGACTACCCAATATGCAAGGCACTAGACAAGATAAACGAAACATATATGCATAGAGTAACACACGAACAAAATATATGAGGTAACCAAACATGAGAACAAGGCAAAATCGATTACAACACTAAAACATGCAGGAATACAAAAGAGTACAATGAAAACGACGAACACAACAAATTATGAACACAATAAGAACCCCAAGGTACGCGCAAGGAGTAAGACGGGAGGAACCACGGCCCAAAGCACGCGCAGAACGAAAACCCCTCCTAACGACCCTTCCCGAACGCGTACGGCCGCTCGAATGACCGCAAGTCCATGAAGAAGGCTGGAAGCGCTGATTCCTAAGAAGACCCTGAAAATCAGGAAACCCAGAGAAATAGCCCGGGCAAGGAGAAGACCCAGAGCGCGCGCGGCAGTCGAAATGGGGCGCGGAATGCGTAATGGAGACGACTTGTCGTCACCTCTCAAATCAAATCAGACATTCTTCCAAGCAAGGCTGACGCTTATGAAACCCAACTGAACATCTTCCATATCCAAAGGAGCGTATTCCACATTGAACTAGAGACTCTCTAAGGAGGTCGGAAAAAAATTATCGAAGAAAAAATTAGTTATTATCGATTTTCTCTCAGGTTTAACAGATCAGGGTGGAAGTTAAGCAGTATGATCGTCGACGGAAATGCTTCATAGCAGGAGAGAAATACCGATCGATTTTCTCCTAGACCTCAGGAAGGCAATCAACATCGATCAATATTATAGATTTCCTTTCAGATTTAACCAATTAGGGCGGGAGTAAGGCGGTTATGATAGCCAAGGGAAGGACTTCGCAGAAGGGGAATGCAAACAATATCGATCAATACTATCGATTTCCTCTGGAACTTCCAAAGGGAAGGCAAATATCGATCGATATTATCGATCTCCTGATCGGCGACTTCGCTTTTTTCCAGATTTAACCGCTCGTAGTGGGACACACGCCGGTATTATGGCCAACGATGTGCTTCACATCAGGTGGAAAATTTCAATGGGGAGACCAATATCCATCGATACTGACGATGATGATAGTGCAACATCGCGCGAATCGCGCAAGTGTGCACGCGGGTAGGCTTGACGGAGCACTTGTTTTCTATAACTTAATAATAATACGAGTTCAAAATTTTCTATCTACGCAGTTTCCGGACCAACGGTTTTGCCTAGTGGGTGATGCGACTAACAGGATTATAAACGGCGGATATCAGGACCGGCTCACCGTAACCTTAGGCGTTGGGTGAGACGTCCATTGCGCAATCGCAGAACATGGTTAGGAAAGGGACTCCAGGGTGTGTGCCATACAAGTTGTTCGTATGGAGACTGCTTTCTTCGCTCACGGGGAGTTCGCGGCTGGGTTGTGCGCTCTTCGAGCGCAGAGCCAGGCTAGGGAAGGAACTCCAGGGTCTGTGCCATAATACTGCTCGTATGGAAGCTGATGGAAACTGCTTTCGTCACTCAGGGGGAGTTCGCGGCTAGGTTCTGCGTTCTTCGAGCGGCGAAGCGCATACGGCTGAAACAATGCGCTAAAAACGCGCAACGTCGTGTAGACGTCGAAACCTCCCAGATCTCAGATACTCGGCTGAAGTGCAAGAACGCCGCGACGCACTGGAACCGAACCCCCGACATCCCTCGCATGAAGCAAACTCTCTACCTTCTGCACCACGGTCCACTTGCCCATGGTGCCATCGCGGGAGCACAAGACATCGATCAGACGTCGCAGCCTGGACGCCGACGCGCGATCTCTGAGCTAGGAGAGCGCAGACAGCAAAAGTCTCGGCGCGACCCGCACTGCGGTTACGGTGAGCCGGTCCTGATATCCATCGTTTTAATTGTCTATCCGAATACAGCCATGGTTATGCGATCTCCTAAAAGAACATCTGATTTCTAGCAGTATACATGTTTTCCAGATCTCTCGGTGTGAAATACTTTTAATGCCTGTTATTTCGTGTACCGTGCGACCAAACCGCACAAAGTGTGTACTATACATTGGATCCGAATGAATCGTTTTCGGATATCCGATTCACATATCCCTATCCGAATCATTCAACTATACGGCCGCCGCAAAATTGCCCTTGTCTGATTCATCCAAAAATCCACTGTCCGCAAAATCGCCCTTATCCGAATCAACCAATTATCCGGACCCTGGTTGATTCGGATAAAGTCGGATAACTCGTTCAATTTTCTTGCTCCCTTTTGAAATCACGCCCTTGGATAAAAGGGGGACAGGAAGGACGGGAACTGAGGGAGAGAGTGGATTACGCACACCCACTGATCGGCACTTCGCTATTTCACATTGTATAGCATTCGGCGCAGGAGGTCGCCATGTAGAGCAGCCCCATACCGTACTTTGTGCTGCATGAAATTAAAAATGTTGTCCAACACTTGAGTTTCTACCATTCGATGAACTGTGTTAGACCATTTTTGATGTAATTCGACATTCATGTGGTGTCTTATGAAGGAGGAAAACCACTGAATACATGGTGACCCCCCCCCCCGATCCAATTTGCGCCATTTGATAGTGGCATTTTGGAAAGCCCGTATCTTAGAATAATTCATCTTGGAATCAGGGATGTGTGGATTTTTTTTCAAGAAAAGAGGAAGACGGAATACGGAACGGAAGGAATAAAAAATGGGCGAAAACCGGAATACGAAACACGGAAAAGGACTGACTCAAAACCCATTACTTCGTCTAATTTTTCACAAATAAATATATGTCCGTAATGGTAGCATAACTGAGTTGCAGTTAACGAATTTAGATATCGGGCAAGGCAGCATGCGACTGTTTTTCAGCAACATATAACAAAAAACCTTGTATTCGTATTATTGCTGAGATGAATTTTTGATCAATACTAGTGTGACAAATCGAAGCTTGTGCAAAATCTCTCTGTAAATAGGAAGAAAGTATTTTATATGCATCGAACCCAGCTGAGTTGGGGGTTGGAGAGGCAAGGCATGCTCTCCTCCGACTAGGATAGATCCAATGTTCTCTATGGAGCGCATTGTTAGCAACCTAAGACTGCTTACAGAACTCTGATCTAGAATTGGTGCTCCAGGCCAGACCTAAGATTGTTAGGGAAAAAGATAAGCATGCTCCGGATAAATAATTTGATTCTTGACTCAAATCCTCACTTTGTGGTCCTACACTATTTGATGGCACATCGTTTCAAGGAAAGCAAGAATCAAATTTCTACAGAATAAGGTGTCTGTGCAATGATATTAACAGATGCTCTAGCATCATTGGTGATCTAGTTGTCACGGCATATAAACCGTCAATTCTCACTAGTCTAGTTCTAGTTTTACATGTACATTACGCCCAAACAAATCACTGCAGAGCTGCCACGTCACGGTTGCAGGACGTCACCTTGAAAGCTCAACATAATTGTCAACACGGCCGCTGCATTCCAAGGCTCATCGAATGGGGATCTTGTGCACGTCAAGCTCCGTTCTCGCTCATTACCGAACATTTCTTAGCACAAGATTCTGGATGTTAAGCAATTCTAGATCCCGATTAAGGTGGGGCAGCCCAGACCTGGATCTTTCTTCCCACCACTTCTGTTTCCTCGTTGTGCCGCTTGAACTTCGCTGTTCTCTCGTTCTGGAACCGCTCCGCTCTTCCGCAGCCACGATTCGTACGCACGTTATGGCGTTGCTCGACAACGATGCCCTCAATAAGGCGTCGTCGAACTGAAATTTTTCGTCAAGATGCGACGAGCACAGTTGGCGCTATAGAACAACTGGTGTAAAAGTAGATGAACACGTCGCTCACCGCATCGCATGAAATTACAGGGTATGCAAAAATTATCCGCACAGGGTACGACGCAGACCACAACTACTAGCAGAACCGGGTTCCGTGCTTCATGTTGGAATATGTTATACACTTATACCATGCGTAAATGTATTCCAAGTTTGAGGTCATGAATGCTTATAGAGCGGTAATGGCAAAGCGAGGTCCGAAACGATCGGCCATCATCAGCCAGCACGTTTCTGGTCGCAGCGCTGTTTTTATCGCCAGTGTTCACAATGTTCCTCGACGAACGGTTGTGATGCCATAAAACGATACAAGGAGCACGGGACTTTATCAGACAGGACTGGACAAGGTAGAAAACTGACTGCTATCCCTCCGGAAACAATAAGAAAGGTTTGCGAGCGGATTCGTCGTAATCCTCGCTGTTCGATGCGAAAAATGGCTCAAGAAGTCAATATTTCTGCAAACAGTGTCAGCATCATCGTCAGGAAGAAGTTAAGATGACGTATTAAGATAACGTAGTCAACGTGTTCACATGCTATTTGAGGGAATGAAAGCTCAGCGACTACGAAGATGCGAGAACTTGCTGAAGCGGTTCGCGAATGGCACGCAAGGCGCGAGTTTTTTTTCTGATGAGAAGGTATTCATCCTGGAACCCACGGTGAATCGTCAAAACGATCGCATTCTCTCTCAGAATGTTGGAGCTGCTATTCGCGACAGAAAACTTGACGGTGGAACGGCACTCCGGTTTTAGTTATGGTTTTGGGCGCGATTACTTCAAACGGCAAGTCCCCATTAGTTTTTGTCGAATCTGGCGTCAAAATTGACAAGCACGAGCACCAGAAAACGATTTTGGAGGACGAGTTGAAGAGCTGGGCCGATGCGCACTTCTGTAATGACAGATGGTGCTTCCAGCAGGACACTGCGCCTACACACAAGGTGCAAACATGAGCTCTCGATTTTACTGCGCACGAAGACCGGCCTTCGAATTCACCGGATTTGAATCCTCTCGATTTCTCTGTCTGGTCAGTTATTGAGAGCAAGGTTTGCTCCTCTCGACAAGCAAGTTTGGCTTCTCTGAAAGCTCTCCTGACTGAAGCATGCAGCGAAATGAGCGAAGACTACTTCCGTATCACGTGTGATGTGTTTGTTACTCGTCTGAGGACTTGTGTTCGTAAGAAAAGCGGTCACTTCGAGTGACTTTGATATTTCTTTATTAGTAAAGAAATAAAAAAGTTATGTGTTAAGCTTCGTTTTCAAATCCGCATTTGTGTTGAAATTACACTGTGGTATCTTTGTGCGGGTAATTTTTACCCACCCTGTAGTTGCGGTTACAGTTGCCCGTTGCTCCGTGTTGTATCTAGACGATGGGATTCCGCGATTATCTAAATCTGGCCACCTACAAGGGAAGGGTTTGAATCATATGTTTGAGCTGGGAAAACTAGACGTATAGAAAGGTTCTCCACCCTTCATTTAGTGCAATAGTGTGTTTCGTTTTTGTGAAGTCGTTAAACCAAGCGAGTAGGGATCCCCGAATTTACTGCGGAGTCGTGGCGGTCAGCAGCGTTCATTTGTACGCCTGCGATGATCACTTCTGCAAGCGGGGCGCACTGGGTAGTGAGGTTGCTTCATCGGATAGTGGCCAGTGATTCGGTTCTCATGTAATGCAGCGTTTTTGCATTTCGACGCGATTGAGATTAGAAGGGTCTTGAAGTTCACACAGTCTTCAGTCGTTTTTTTTTTGCGGTTTTTTCAGCTGTCCGGGAAGTCACCTTGTTGTGAATTGTTTGTTTCTGACCGGTTTTTAACCACAATCGAATGAGAAATATATTCAACTCAATGATGTAAGGATGTTCAACACCACTGGTACAGGGGCACAGAGTACTTGAAACGAAAGGATTGGTGACAATACAGGCAATGTATAAAAGCTATCGTCTCTTCACACCTTGTTTCCCTACATGGACCAGTGACATCTAAAAACCGTCCTGCTCTGGCCTTCAAAGAAAGAAGGAAGCGAGGAAGCTTTGACCCAGGCATAACCAACCAGATTTTCAAGGCGATGGTGACATAGGAGCATCAGCAACATTCTCACTATCATTTTAACAGCTCCGTTCTCCATTGCACTCCCAACTTCGACATTTACCTTCAGGGTGTTGTCCCTTTTTGCAGATCAAAAGTATGGTCGCGCATAATAACGGGGGAGTGAAATCGCTTTATAAGCGACTTCATGCAACCGAAGAATTCTGGCTGAATCTGGTCGGTGGCACTCGGAGTCCGAATACGCAAGCTCCTGGGGAAATAGTAGCATCATTTGCCACGTGGTTCGAGAAGCCGGTGCAGCCGTGAAGGATGAGATAGCAGCTATCAGGCATCTGTGGAGTGAAGAAATGTTATACAACATCACATCCTGTTTTTTTTTTCTTCTGGAAATCCGAAGTGAAGCACTGTGGTTTTTCTCAAAGTCATTAGCCCAGAAAAGGAAACAAACTGTGAAGAGCCTGTTGCTTTTATACGCTGTCTGTATAGTGACCAGTCCCTTCTGTTTCAAGCACTTTGTGCCTGTGTGTCAGTGGTGTTGAACGTGCATTGATCATTGTGTCGAATACACATTTACATTTTACAGTTTTATACATTTTGTATTTGTCTTGTGATTGGAAACAGGTCAGAAATAAACAAGTCTCAACAAGATTACTTTTCACAGCATACAGGAAAAATCTGCAGAAAACGCCTGAAGACCGTGTGGACCTCAGAACCCCTCAAATCTCAATCGATATGTGGAATGAAATGTAAAAATGCTGCGAGACATGAGGACTGAACTTCGGACGTCCATCCTATGAAGAAACCTCACTACCTACTGCGCCCTGAACCTTATGCTTGAACTCTGTTGTCAGTGCCGTAACGGTTTCTCGGAATGTGTCTTTCTCTTCCGAAATCGTTCTTCCAGGTTCGGTAAGTGGATGTGAAAACTACGGTAGTTGCTTGTGGTTTCATAAATGGTTTCATGTGTATTTAAGCTATTCTTTGACTGAGTTGGCTCATTGCTTTTTCAGCTCTCTCACACGATGCAGTCCTTGCTGGTCGCCATGTTAAAGATATCTCCATTCGAGTACGAAAAACGGAGAAGCAGTCCGTCAGCTCACTATCTGAAAAGGACTTTTATAATCTACTCATTGAAAAATATTTGATGACCGATGAGCAGCTGACTAGAAATGGGTAGGTTATTATCATGTGGCTAATTTCTTGGATTTTTCAAAGTAAAGAAGCAAGAATAGTTAAGAAATCACATTTGTGCAGTTTGACACGGCTCTTTAGCATTTTGCAGGTTTTCATGCAACATATCATACTTGGGAGTCGTCCAAACTTACATGAGAGGGTAGCGTCAAGCAATCATTTTGCTTGGGATGGGTTGCGGTGGTTAGACCATGAAAACGTCAGTGTTTTGTTTTTACCAATCAAGTATGGAGGCAGCTCACCCATCACGAGAAATGTAAAATTCAGTACACCTCGGCTGGACTCTCCAATCGATTTGAACTGCATGCGAGAGGCAGCGACTGTGCTACAACGCGCCCGTCAAAGACTGGAGTGGAGGGAAATGTCCACGTCCAGCTTTCATTAGATCTTGGCATAACGTGGTCAATCTATAGATCGTTCAGCTGTTGCCCAAGATTGTCGTCGACCTTATTACGGCTGACGTTTTAGCGTCGTCGCCTTCTTTAGAGCCTGGAAAAGTCGGAGACACTTGTGGAACTGATCCCCAAACACTATTTCTTCTACAGAATACCTATGGAAAATAGAGGCAGCATCCGAGATAAAACTAACCTTCGAAGTGGATGACATTGGACTACCAGACACCCGTAGCTGGAAGGGATCCTGGGTGAATGAGCTTCGATTCTAGGGACCAGCCGCCTTAAGGACTTGGAGGTCAGATCTAGCAGAAACTCACAGAGCTCTACAAAGGGTGCCAGTCCTTGGGTAATCGCGATGCACTCTTCTTTGCGATTGACCTGTGGATTCTTCGCCGTAATCGAAACTGCCTCTAGCGTCCTGCGTACCGAAATGTCACTTTCGCGAGCCAGGATCTAGGCGGACACCTGAATCATTGTGCCCCATGGCGGAGGACCCTCTGTTCTCTCCAAGGAGTGCGGACATTGACTTCCCCAAGATCCTCCAGATGCTCCCTGAGCCTGACACAAAGGGGTCTGCCCGTTTCCCCATAAATAGTGCTATATGTGTTGGTAGGCGTTCCAAGACAGGATTTTCCACTTTAAACATGAAGGTGGCTGGCAGGACAGGAGCCAGCCTTTGTCCCATAGCCAGCCCTCTCATATGCATATTGTAGTCTCCCGACGCTTTGAATACGTTTCACATAGGCACTCATTTGTCAGACTCATTACTTAAGCCACACCATAGTACACCAGAGTCCATAGAGGTTCACTCTCCCCTCATATTCGGTAAGGACCTCACCATCAGTAACAGCCTGCGCGGTCTTTTGACACGTTGGTATGCAATGAACTGTCATCAAAAGACTCCGTCACCTATCGTTCCTCTGCCTTGATTGCCCGGAGTTTTGCAGAAAAGCGGTGGTATTGTGCAGGTGAGAGAGTATAAAATTGAGAAGTTACACTGTCACCAGGTTCAACAACCAGGAGAGCGGTCAGTAGGGCACCCCGGCACCATTATTGGCTTAACCTTAAACAGGGAGGGATGTTCGGCAGTGGAGGCAACTTATGGGTCTTAATAAGAACATACAACATGGGACATGTGGGGTGGCCACATTTCAGCCGCGTTATTATGCTCTTTGCAAGGTTGGCCTGCTTCGCAATCTCCGCCCCATTCAGATTAAGTCGACGGTACTGCTTAATAAACTCTTCAGAAGTGGCAGGACCATAGATGGGATGGCCCTACCCATCTCTTGGGACAGGACAACGAACTCCTCACCCTTATCGCTGATGGTGACTCTTATTGCATCAGATGCCTCCAGTTCTCTTATCTCTCTAAGGCACGTCTCTGTGCAACTGTTAGGTTACATGTCCTTCTTGTTCTTGTAAAACGACGTAGCACGGTTTGTACGGAAGTGGCAAATATCCGAAATTTTGTGTTCGCTCTCGCTTTCTTCAGCACCGAGGTGAGAGGTTCAATTGGAAGATCACAGTGAGGTTTTTGTAACCAAAGCATCGATCCTGCTCCGCTACCTCAGGATTCTCTCCTGTAACTTTACTTTGGTCTTACAGCGAACAAAATCACAAATACATCTTGGCTCATCCACTGTTCTCCTCGAGACGATCCAGCACATTTTATATTTCTCGCAATACAACTCGTTCGACACGCATTTCGACTACATAGTAAACATGCAACTTACATCACAGCATAATATACCTGCCGTGCTTGTCGCTTGTTCTTCATTGTCCTCCTGAGGATTCGTATCTCGATCTTGCGTACTCCACTGTCGTCACTTGGTTTGTCGAACAGTTCGTGAAGCTTCTTCCTCTTGATGAAGTTAGGAACCACTTCGTTCTTGATATAACGGCGGAGAAAGTCTGTCTAAATGAGGCGATCTTCTGCCTCAGCGACAGGACTTTCGCTACATGTCAAATACAGCCAGCTGACACGTCGTAAAGGACTGTCCAAATTCGGCTTCCAATAAATGTTGCCACAACGTAGTCAATCTATGTAGAGATGAGATCGTTCAGCTGTTGATCAGGATTGTCACCAACTCATCATAATGAGAAATGGTATTGGGGAACAGTTCCACAAGTGTTTCCCACTTTTCCAGGCTCTGAAGGAGGGAAATGTGTTTCTTATCATATATTAGGATAGGCAACAATGTATCGGAAAATCAGTTGATTCATTATTTCTGTGACTGAGTGTTTTTACACTTAGCTGTTTGTTTAGCGCAAGGACACCAGTTTAAAAAATTGCTTCCTTGCTTCGTCTCCAGTAACTTTTATTGATTTGATGTTTCTGACCACGAACTGAAAGTGGACCTCTAATAGGACAGATATACAACGACTTGTATTGTATTTTTGTAGAAGAATATCTACCAGCGCGGCTTAAAAGGACAGAAAATTTGCCTTCAAAATTGAGATTCCGCTTCGTTAATAACAGATTTCCTAGGTATCCCCGAGCTGTTCCTGGCGACGACCAACTGGTAACCATTGAGCGGAGTCACTTCGAAAAATCCAAAGCTCAGAAGTCATGGGCTGCGAGAGATGGTAATCGAAGCATCCTTTAACTCAAATACCATCACATCAGATTTCTTTCTGCAACGTCTAACGATGACACGTTTCAGACCTAGAGCGTCTGTGTTCACGATGCCATAAGGAATTTCGCCTTGATCCCAAAGGCAGCATAGTGCATGCCGAGTGCGTATATCATTACAAAGGACTACAAAGACGTGGAGGTATGTGTGACCCCAACTAATTCGTGTGCAAACATTAACGTTGTGAAATCAGTTTGTTCTATCTTTGACATTCTGCGTTTTCTAGTTCACCACGAATAAAACTGTGCTGATGAAACAGATGAAACGGATAGGTGAAATTGGTGTCAGGCGAACTGTACATCATCACGTCTGCAAAAGTCAAATATCAAAGAACACTGATTCACAACTGGAATTCGTAGTAGTATTTGAAGAGAAATTAAATAGTGCTTCAAAATATAAACCAAGGCCGAAGAACAGCAGTCTCCGATGACTAGGAATCATCGTTCCAGGTAATAATTTGCTAGCAAACCTTTAAAATTGGTGAAGCGATAACCTGTATCACCTGTCGTCCCGTTGATCATCGACTTGCTCGAGCGGGCGCCAGCAGCGTCTCCATTCGTCCCTGTCGCGTGCCAGAGTGGTCCAATGGATCCTCCTCGCTCGAGGGACACGAAGAGCGTCATATCGGTCGTTCAGGGCTTTCACGAAGAAGTCCGACCAACGCGTTGGTGGGCGTCCTGGTGTTCTTTTGACATCCCGCGGAATCCAATCTGTGACGGCTCTCGTCCAGCGGGTGTCTGCGAATCTCATTATGTGGCCGGCCCACCTAATTTTCGACGACTTGGCCCATGCGACAGCGTCTCTGATCTTCGAACGTCGGCGAAGCTCGGAACTCCGGAGCCCTTCTCTCACTTGCGTGAGTCGTGTCACTCCGAGCATCGTCCTCTCGATTCCACGCTGCGCGACGCTGATCGCGTGTTCATCCTGCTTTCGTATAGCCCAGGTCTCTGAGGCGTATGTTAGGGCAGGAAGAACAGTGGAGTCGAATAGGTGGGCACGGAGTCGGACGTTCTTCGTCTTCTTCGCGACTTCTTCGACGCTCTTGAAAGCTCCCCAAGCCGCTCTTTTCCTCCTGCTCAGCTCTGGTGCTAGGTCGTTGGCCATGTTGACTTCGCGACCCAGATACACATAGCTGGAGCATTCGGAGACGTTCGTTCCGTTGAGCGAGAATGGGGCATCAGAAACCCATCCGTTCTTCATGAACATCGTCTTCGTAAGATTCAGCTGCAGTCCAACGCTTCCACATACACGATCGAAGTCGGCCAGCATTCGTTCCGCCTGACTGATCCTCGGTGTTATGAGCACGATGTCGTCAGCGAAGCGAAGATGGTGCAGCTGCCGGCCGTCGACCTTCACTCCCATGTCTTCCCATTCTAGTTCGCGCATGACGTTTTCGAGGGTGGCGCTGAAGAGCTTCGGGGATATGGTATCCCCTTGTCGAACCCCTCTCTTCACGTCAATGACGACGTCGTTGTAGAATGGTGAGATCTTGGTCGTGAATCCACTGTACAGCTCTCGAAGGACTCTGATGTACTGAGTAGGAACGCCCTGGGTGAGCAAGGCTTCCATGACCGCTTCAGTCTCGACGGAGTCGAATGCCTTCTTCAGGTCGATGAACGTAAGGCACAGCGGCAGCTTGTACTCTCGCGACACTTCGATGAGCTTCGTAATGGTGTGTATGTGGTCGATCGTGCTGAATCCTCTCCGAAATCCTGCTTGTTCGCATGGCTGTCCTTCGTACAGCGTTCTACTAATCCTATTCAGGATGACTCGAGTGAACAGCTTGTAGACTACGGACAACAGGCAGATCGGGCGATAGTTGCCAATGTCGTGCACGTCTCCCTTCTTGTACAGCAAAACGGTCTTGCTGGTCTTCCACTGAGATGGAACCTTGCACTTCGACAGGTAGCGTGTGAAGAGCCGCGCCAAGGTGTTGATGAGCGTTGGCGGGAGGTTCTTCAGGTGTTCAGCTCTGATCCTGTCAGAACCGGGTGCTGTACGTTTCTTCACCGACGAGATGGCGTGTCGGATTTCGGAAGAGAGAACAGAGGGGACGACGTATCCATCCTGCGGAAGATGGCATGGGGCAGGTGGACGTGGCTATCGAAGAGATCGGAGTAGAAGTCGTGGATGACTTTCTCCATGGTCCTTCTGGAAGAGGTGATGGTTCCGTCAGGACGTCGGAGAGCGGTCATCTTGGTCTTGAAGTTGGCGAAGTTTCGGCGGGCATTGCGGATGCTCAACCCTGCCTCTGCTGCTTCAGCCAACACTTCCGCCCTTCTCTCCTTGAGATCTTCCTTTATCGCCGCTCTGCATAGCTTCACAAGCTCGGACGTCAGCTGATAGTTGCCTGACGCTCGGGCTGCTCCACGCTGGCGTATCAGCTCGAGAGTTTCCGGAGACAGGCGTCTCTTGGTGGTCTTCAAGCTCTCGGTTCCCTTAGCACTATCGTGTAGATGGTGCACGAAAGCGATAACACCTAACCTTGACCCACGACGGCTCGCGAACTCAACAAACCAAGCAAAAACTTATTATTGTTTCTGTTACTAGGGAATGTTTTCAACCTCCCATAGGACTTCAAGTTGAGACTAGCTTCGTTAAAAGAGAAAGAGAGTTCGGAATCAAGATACACTTTACATCGGCAAAAGAGCAGATAGCAAGCCCAGCAATGCACAATCCCAACCCTCGGATCCAAACCTACGACCCTCTTCCTGCAAGTCCGCCCCACACCCACTCGGCAATCCAGTCGCTGTTCCTGGCTCGTGAGCGGCGCACCTCAATGTTCCGCTTTGGATACTGTATTTCTAACAAGCAAATGGTGAGTTCGCTGCAATTCCGCTACTATTCCAGCCCCGAATCTCTTGCAGGATAGATTCTAATCGCGACATGGCAGCTCCAGACGTCTGTGACCTCCCTTCTCAGAGATCTGGGCTATACGAAAGCGTGATGAACACGCGATCAGCGTCGCGCAGCGTGGAATCGAGAGGACGATGCTCGGAGTGACACGATTCACGCAAGTTAGAGAAAGGCCCCCGAAGGTCCGAGTTTCGTCGAAGATCGCACGCTGTCGCATGTGCCAAGTCGTGGAAAATTAGGTGGCCGACCACATAATGAGCTTCTCAAACACCCGCTGGATTAAAGCCGTCACAGACTGGATTCCTCAGGATGTTAAGAGCATACCAGGACGCCCTCCAACGCTTTGCTCGGACTTCTCCGTGAAAGTCTTAACGAAAAGTATGACGCTCTTCGTATTCCTCGAGCGAAAAGGATCCATTGAAGCACTATGGCACGCGACTCGGGCATATGGAGAGGTGTCCGCTTGAACAAATCGATGATCATTGGGACGAGAGATGAACAGGTTATTCATGAAAAATTTTGTGTATCACTACTGTATCACTGCACAGCCAATCAAATGTAACTAAAAATTTTCTGTCTCTAATTTTTGACAACTAAAAGCTGAGCAATGTTCAGAGTTAAAAAAGCAGCTTCGCGAAAGGATCTGCAGAAGGAGATCATTGGAGATGACCGGCCAACAATTTTCAATTTTTAAATCGGAGGTGGAGAACAGACCTACCCACAGTAACTCTAGGACAAGTGGTTAGTAAGTGAGTAGTTAATACATAATTAAATGCCCCTAAGAACACTAGTGTTGTAGCATTAACACATTGACGACAATGTGAGCCACTGGTGGCTCATACCTTTTCGCGCTATTTTTTGTACTCCTGCCGTCGGTCATTTACAGATGTTTTCTCTGTTCCCTGTTACTTGTGATAGGAGAATGTCCAACAGGAATAAGCAAGAAAGTTGTCTTTGCTTTCATTAGATATATCGAATTAAAAACTTTTACAAAGAAGGAGACCAATTTTACAATAAAATCAATTCAAGTCGGTATTTTTCACTAAAACTGCTCAAGTAGGTTACTTGGAGTGCTGATCACGAATCCTACATCTGTTTTTAATATTACAGTATTCTAAGGTAAGTTACAGTAGGTACGGGTGATTGAGGCTGTCGGCGACTACCCGTACCTGCCGTAACCTACCCTACTCAACCGTATTACCAAAAGCGGATGTCAGATTCGTGATCAGCACTCCAAATAACACCTGACGACGTTTGGGGAAAAACGGTGGTTATGACCTCGGCAGCCTTAGTACCTACCGTAACCTATCGTAATCGGCCGAAATTTCATAAACGGATA
>OX377202.1:50765048-50791631 GCA_947396885.1 Heligmosomoides polygyrus polygyrus
AGTCCCCACAGATCAATAGGAAGGACGAGTGCTTGGCTGTGACCCAAGAGCTGGCGCCGTACGTCGCCCTCTGCGGGTTTTGACCTCTGGGTCATGACCCATTAGGTCCCCTAAGGCGGGTGGTCCCCCGGGCTCTAAGCTCATTCACCCATCTTTCGTCCAGCCAGGGTGACGGTGGACGCCTTTTGTCCACAACAAAGGTTAGCCATGTTTTCGACTTCTTTCGGCATCGTTTTCGTAGTCTCTTAGCCTTTTGGATGGGTTCCTGCAGAATGAAATGACATTTGGGAGGGTAGCTTCTCAGATGACTTCGACTTTTCCAGGCTCTGAAGAAGGCGACGACGCCGAAACGTAAGCCGCAATAAAGAGTTGTACCAATCTTGGCTACGCTGAACAAACCACTCGTCTATAGGTCAAGGATTATTCAGAAACTTAATTTCTTAAAGCCCGCAACAAATCAAGCGGAAAGCTGCACGTACACATTCGACAAAATCAATATGTTCATAAACCAAATGGTATCCACGGGTCATGATATTCGAAAAACGAAAGACGCTTAAACGTTCTTATAGCGATCAAAGACAGAGACGATGTTCAAATCGAAGATCTTATGCACGAAATCGAATCAGAAATTTCGTCAAAATCATACGTTGAATCCCGAATACAATATCAACCCCAAAAACATGTCAAACCAGCGAACTCTTACCCTAATCGCTTCAATAACGGAAGATCCATTCAGAACGATACCACGCATTCGACAAAAGTTTCTCAAGAATGCATATTTTGCGAAAATTCAGGGCACTACTCTTCACAGTGCCAAGCTGATATTAGCATGCAGCAGAAACGGAAAACCTTAGTCGACAAAAGACTATGTTGGAAGTGTTTTACAACTTCCCACTCTAGCAATCAATGCGAAAAATCAGACTGCCCTCTCTGTGGCCGTAAACATCACTCAACCGTTTGCTATGAAAAAAGAAACAACCGTGATAATCACCCAAATTCACCCAGGGGATTCAGTACGAGAGAAGATTCTCGCACATCGAACAACAACAGCCGCAATCACCAAAACGTTGGTTTCAACCGACCTCCGAGAAATTCTCCAACAAATGATTCAAGGAGAAGACCTTACCAACCAGCACCTAACGGTGTTCATCATACAAATGCCGAGATACAAAAAACGCCTTCTCCAACCGCTAATCAAGAACAAGTAATACTAATGACAGCCGAAGGAAACGTTTGGAACTATAACACCCGCGAATTTCAAAAATTGTTTTTCTTCTTTGACACAGGTGCCCAAAAAACCATAATAAAAGAAGAATTGGCTAATATGCTAGGCCTACTCAAGCTGAAAACCGAAACGTGCGTTATGTCAGGTATCGGAGGCCACACCGAAATGTTCCAAAGCAGCATTGTCTCGCCTAAAATAGGAACTGCATATGGCAAAGACCTAGACATACTTGTGCAGACAAAACCAGTGATCACCAACGGTTTCCCGTCAATCAAACTGATGTTCAATGACAAGCAATTTCTTCAAAGCAAGGAAATCTGTGTGTCGAACTCAAAGCTTCGTGGAGAACACCAAAGCCCAGACATTCTCATAGGTCTCGATTATTATCACAATTTTGTTCTGGAAATGGCAGAGAATAGTATACAAACGCCATCAGTACTAAAAGTAGCAAAAACCGTATTTGGTCCTACACTGTACGGTAAAGGAACGCTTGAAACCGATCACACACCAGTCTCAATTACGTATGGAATAACAGCTCTCATGAACAAAACGGAGTCGGAAATGCTACAAAAACTGTTCGAACTAGAAGGGTTAGGTATTTCTTCAAACGAGGAAAAGAAAGACGGCGAAATACACGAGTACCTTGCAAATTATTCAAAGCAGATATCCTTCCAAAACGGACATATTACTGCCCCATTTCCATTGAAAAGCAATCATAGAGAACTAGCTGACAACTATCCTGTTGCAATCAAAAGACTTATATCTCTCCATACACACCTTAATGCCAATCCTAACCAAAAACAGTGGTACTGCAATACCATATCAGACTACCTTTCAAATGGAATTGTCGAACCTTTTAACGATAACGTCAAAAACTCTGTGGGTACATATTACATGCCACACTCAGGAGTTTGGAGGGAACACAAAGCAAAACCTTTACGAATCGTTTTCGATGCGTCATCGAAGAAAAGAAATGCACTCTCTCTGAACGAGGTCATTTACAAAGGAGAGTCCTTCGTAAACAAAATACATGATATACTCATATCAAGTCGCCTATCAAAAGTCATTCTTTGCGATATCGAGGCCGCATTCACACAAATTCGACTGCTTAATTCTCACAAGGATTTGTGCAGATTTCTATGGTTTAAAGACTTCAACAAACCGCCAACGAGAGAAATTATAGTTGAATTACGCTTCAAAAGACTTCCTTTCGGCGTGACCGCCTCCCCGAGCATTTTGAACATGGCTCTAGTAACCTTCCTGAGCCGAAAAAATACTGCACTAACAAAGGAAATTATGTCAAACCTATATGTAGACAACATACTACTTCACTCTCAAACTGAAGATGAGGCAGTTCAAAAATACCAGGAATCCAAAGCACTGTTTGCGGAAATTGGTATGAATTTACGTGAATTCGTTTCAAATTCGGATGCTGTTAACAGAAAAATCCCAGAGTCAGATAAAACTCCATGTGGTGGTGATACAAAACTCTTGGGAGTCAACTATAACACCGAGACAGACCGATTTTCGGTCAAAATTTCCATTCCCAACAAGCAATTTCTGACAAAACGCGATATTGTTAGCCAGATCAATTCTGCATACGATCCTATAGGAATTGCAGGACCGCTCATGATTAAACTAAAGTCCACAATGAGAGAAATATTCGAAACCTCTATTGATTGGAATAAAAGAATACCCTCAATTCTCGCTACAAAGTGGAATTTACTATGTAATTCCATCAATAACGCGACATTATCCATCCCACGCTGCATATGCAATACTAGTCATGATACAGACAAAAACACCTTATGGTTATTTGCAGACGCGAGTATGATGGCTATTGCCACATGCGCTTTCTTCAAAAACGACTTCACAAACGAAGTGAGTTCATTAATAAGTGGAAAAACCCGACTAGCTCCGAAAAAATCAAAGCAAACCATCCCAAAACTCGAACTCATTGGTAAAGTGATTGCGATGCGTCTGGCAAAAACCATATTCGACGTTTCAAAAAGCAAAATTGGCCAAATTAACGTTGCCAGTGAGAGCGAAATAGTGCTGTCTTGGCTAAAAGCATCAGGGAAAGTGCCGATCTTTGTGGACAACCAGCGAAATCACGTTCTAAAACTCAAACGACTATTCCAATCCAATGAGATACCTACTTCATTCTTTCATGTTCCCACGACTCTTAATCCAGCTGATGCAGGAACACGCGGAGTATCTCATCAAGAGGCCACTGATATCAGTTGGGTCAAAGGGCCATGCTGGCTTGCATCACCCGACGCGCTATCACAGCTCAAGCAAATAGAATATGTCGATGATAACCACGACGACGATACCATGGGAATTAACCATGCAGAGATAGTGCATCCAATAATCACTCAAACAACTGAGGGAACAAACCTAATTGATCTCAGCAGATTCTCACGACTCAGCACTGCGCTTAGAACAATTGCAAGATGCGGAAAACTCATCTGCCAGTGGACAAGCGCAGTCAATAATAACAGCAGTAGTTCCAACATAGCGCTTCAAAACATCGTACAATTTTCCAACAGTGAAAATATAACAGGCCGTTTTTTGTTTCAACCTCTTCCACTGTTCAGTATGGCAACAGGTTGCTCTGTTCTGCATCTTTTTTGCTATTTTGCTTCACATAAGCCGTTTTTTGTTTCAATTTACCTCTATGACAACCGGCTGCTCTTTTTTGCACATTTTTACTATTATTTTGCATCGCAGATGGCATTTCTTGCGTTCAATTTTCCTCTATGTCTACAGCGCTACCTTGACCATTACCCCACTACCAGGGAAGATGCGGGTTAGATTCATCAACCTGGATTCAATTGTCCTCTATGTCTACCGCCCTACAGCGACCACTACCCCACTACCAGGGAAGCTACGACTCCAGGGCCAGATTCATCAACCGCTTACCGGTCGGTAATGGTGAAAAGCACGCCAGACCTGGTGCTGATGAATCTCATATCAGGGGGTTTGACGGTACTTTTCACCGTTACCGGCAGGTAAACTGTTGACGAATCTGGCCTCAAATACCGAATCTCTCTCCATTGTGCACAATGACAGCCGGTTACTCTTTTCTGCACTTTTTGTTATCAACGTTAGGGATGCTTCCTTACTCAGCGTCGGTTGCCGGCGAAGCCGGCTAGCCTAGCGTGGCCCGCCCGGCCAGAGTCGGGTGAGGGCGAAGCCCGCAACCGACGCTGGGTTGTGGGGACCCCAGCGGGCTCGACGATGGGATGGGTTTCTGACCCCACATGGCTCACCATACCCGACGCCGGCGAAGCCGGCTAGCCTAGCGTGGCCCGCCCGGCCAGAGTCGGGTGAGGGCGAAGCCCGCAACCGACGCTGGGTTGTGGGGACCCCAGCGGGCTCGACGATGGGATGGGTTTCTGACCCCACATGGCTCACCATACCCGACGCCGGCGAAGCCGGCTAGCCTAGCGTGGCCCGCCCGGCCAGAGTCGGGTGCGGGCGAAGCCCGCAACAGACGCTGGGTTGTGGGGACCAGAGCGGGCCAACGATGGGATGGGTTTCTGATCCTACATGGCTCACCATAGCTGGTTATATGATACTTTTTGTATTCTTTTTATTGGATTTCTATGGCATAATTTTGCTTGCAGCTCGATCTTCTGTTTTTTGGCCATTTTTTGGCGATTTTCTCAGAAAACAGAAAAAATTTGCCCAAATTGGCCAGTAAATCGGAAAAGAGAATTCCGCCCATCCCTGGTAGTGATCCCGATCGTCACGTGTGACGTCGTTTCGCTCCCCATTGCTGCGGGTTTTTCGCACATCATGATTTATCTTCGGAATGACCTTTTCTTCTATATTATGACAAATGTTTGATTAGATAGCCGGGAAAGCTATCAATACACGTGTGTAAAAATGCTATCAAGCGGGAAAAGCTAACAATACACGTTTGCAAAAATGCCTATGAGCACAAAAAATGCTATGGTGACATTTTTAGTTACTATTTTGCACAAATAGAGTTAAAATCTTACACTGAACAATTGAAGGTGTCTCTAACGACCTTGGCATTCATGGAACAAAGCAAAAAAAAATGTGAAGGAGAGATGTTGCTCACACACTGCAAATCTTACACGCAGCCTCTCTACAACCAGAAACGAAACAGTCAGTTTTAGCAAGATCAAACATATTACTCACTGGCTGTGACAAACACACCAGAGGCCGGATTCATGATTGCGTTTACCCTGGGTTATCTGGGTAGTGGATAGAAATTTGAGCATTTCCTGTGATTCACAAGAGTAAAGCGGTGGGTGAAGGGCAGGGTAGAATTTTATCATTTAGCGATTGATAGCCATTATCACCGTTCTTTCCGAATTGATAAGCAAATATTCAGACTTCGACGAGGGTGAGGGGTAAAATTTCATGCGCTACTCGGCATTCATGAAGACCGGTTCAGAGTAAAAGGTAGCGGAAAACTCTACCCGACTCTAGAGATGGGGTAGAGCCTCTACCAAACAGAATAGCCTTGCCGATTTTGTATTTAATTCCATTCTTTTCCATGATCTCGTCTTTAGACCCACATCCCAATATATTTTTATCAACTACGTCTGCGAATAACTATTTATTATTAACAACTCAAAAACATGCAAACTATCGTTCAATAATAAACTGTTGAAGAGTCCTATCCTCCGCGACCTCATCCGCTGGAATAACGTCACCAGCAACAGGATAAACTGGGAGGACCGCTTCGCTTTCTTCAAATGGCCGTTCTTTAAGCTCAATGCAAATATTTCTTAAGCACATTGCCGATACAATGATCTTCGCTGCTCTTGTCGGAGAGTGCCTACAACAAAATCATCAGCGTAGAAAGCTATGATTTCAACGTTTGGAAGTAACCTTAACTCGGTGTGGAGGGCCTGAAACTGCCGCTTCAACGATCCAAACGCGTGCTCCACTACGACACGACCTTGGCAGACGGCGAATGTATATCGGATCTCTTAATACTAGAAGCCGTGAACTGTTTAGGTAAATTTATATGTATACCCGCATCAGATCTTTCTTCTCTTAAAACTGGCTTCAATAAGAACGGCTCAGACCTGTAGGCACTATCTGCTAACAGAATCCCTCGTTTTCTTCCCTCTGTTAGCTCTCTGTATAGAGTGCTAGACCGGAACACCTGTGAAGGCGGCAGCATAGAGAAGGTCGAAATGGGATGAATATAGATTTACCCTGGAATCATGTGCTCTACCAGGATACTTCACGCTCACCCATAAGAACCGCTGATCCAAATCAGCTATAGCTCAACGTTTATAGAATGGTAACATTTCCTACAATTTAGTGAAAGCACTCTTTCTTTTAGCTGCTTAGCTGCTGAAGCGCTAATCGTAAGGAAATATGGATATGACGAAACATACTACCTATTCACATAGACTTCTTCTTGTTCAGTGCGGGCTATGATTTTAATGTTCCGTTCTCCAACGATATTGGGTATTCTGCATCGATCATAAAACCTGTAAAATGTCAATAATACAAAATGGAATTTAGTATAGTACATACAATACATACTAATAATAACCGTAGCGACATTTATCTATGCTCCCCTCGCTTGGCCAACATATGAATTGATTTCTTCAATTATATAAAATCTCGCTCACTTGCGAGACAACTCTGCTTACGGTGCATTGAGAGCACCCTAGAGTTGTGCCGCTAACTCTCTGAAAAAGTCTCCGAAAAAAGCTGTTTTATGCGAATTGAAGGAAGAACGATTTGAATTGTGAACTGATGTTTACCTGCATGCTTGCACTTCCTACTGTTTCTAGAAACACGGCCAGTTTCTGTGCACTTGAAAGCGAAAGGGATCTAGTCGTATTTGGAGCAAGATCGTGTGCAAGTGCTCGAATAACATATTCGAATCCCCTGTGCGATAATCTGAACCTCATACGAAACATATAATCGTCGAACATATCGAGAGGGTTGGTCCTGTCTCTAAATACTCCTGGGACAGCAAAATGGATTAATTCTTCTGCAATATGACGATCTTCCTCGAACATTTTCTGTAGAAAATAGAAAAAAAAAGAAAACCCAATCCTGCAAAAAACCTAGCGCAGAACTTTTAAGGGTCTCATGCTTAAAAATAGAATTATGAGATAATTTAGGATATACCTATTACGTCATTCTTCTAGAAAGACATCTTCCAACTTTTTATTTTTCTTGTTTGGTTCAACTATACGAAAAAAAATAAAGTAATTTGTAAACTGAGCGATTCGCAGCGGTTCAACAGCAGATCAAACTATACAACAGCATGGTTATGGTCGACGTTGCTCATTGTATGTTAATCACGCTGTTGCAGTTGAACCCCTAGCAGCTCCATCTCCCGCCTGGTTTTTTCTATTTGCAGTTTCCTAGCACTAGGGTCATCTCTACTTCTTCTTTGCGCCGCTTGCAGGGCTCTATTTCATGTCTATACAATTCCGTCCGCATGTCGGTAAATTTAGAGAGATTCTCCCGTGCAGATCTGAAAATTTGTGAACACATAATTGTTATTATTAATTAGTTTACTTTACGAGGTTGAGAAACACCAACGATGCGTAGCTTCTTTCTCTTTTTCCATGCAGTGCCATGTCGCCTCTGATGGAAGGGTATGAGTCTGTCTTATCGTTTACATAGCAATCCTCCGGGTAATCTTTCTCACTGCTAAAAGGTTTCGGGAGCTCCTGCAAATTTGCGTCCACGCGAAGTGTATTAAGAGATGTGATCCTCAGTAACATCAATACCTAGTGTAGGAGTTGTTGACCTCAAACGCTTCTACTCCCTCTTTGTCGTCATCTCCTAAAGTTATAATAATACCTTTCACAAAAAGTGTTAAAGTGTTCAAAAGTTTTGACCAATCGAGCCTTCAATCCCCGCGATTCCCTAAAGATGTGTATCTGTCAACTCTCGCAAGAGCGGTTCAAGATAGTTAGGGAGTTGTCGAATCTTCGGCCCTGTTCCTCCGCCAGTGCCGGTGATCTTCTGCTTCTAAATGCACTGCAGTATCTAGACTATAGCTTAGAACATTGAGACACCTTAACAACAAAATGTTACCTTTTCTCTTAAAAACTTTTGGACACTTCATTTCTTATTTTCTCTTCTATCTGCACCTTACTTCTATACGCAACCTGCAGATTTGAGATCTCTGCCGACCACTTTTCTAGCAGAATCTCTCGGTCGCTTTTTCCACATTTTCTTCCTAAGAATAGAGAAACTGCAGGTTGAACCCAAAAGCGCACATACAAAATAAATAAAATTAAGAAAACCCATGTTAAATACTTAGGATTGATTTAATATTTAAATAGTTGCTTGCCTGACTGAAATTTTCCATGATACTTCGCTCTATTTCTTACGTACATTCCGATGAGGAGTTTCATTTCTTTTTCTGTGAACGGTGGAGCTTTCATACACTTACATGACGACATTCTTAAATGAGTAGCTAAAAATCGTTAATGCTTGAGATGTGCCGCGCATTACTCTTGGTATCGCGAAGTTATTCGAAGTATGAATTTGGATTATGACTTTTAGAAGCGTTCGGCTTTTAAACCCTTCGGGACAATGCAGATTTCCTTTTTTATTATTTTATTTTTCTTATTTTTTTCCTTTTTTGTTTTCTATGACTTCACCGTGACGTCGGACGAGAAGTGGATCCCTACGACAATACCGCACGAAAGCAGCAAATGGTTGAGCCCCGGTGAGGCTAATAAGACAACGATGAAGCCTGACATTCGCGGAAAAAGTCATGCTCTGTGCTTGGTAGAACAGTAGAGGTCTGGTGCATTTTGAGGTGTTGGATCCAGGCCAAACAGCTACGGCAGACCTTCACAAAGAACAACTGAGTCGCGTAGACCAAGCGCTGCGTCAACAGAGAATGAACACTGCAGCTGTGAAATTCCTCTTTGACAACGCTCAACCGCACGCCGTAAATATCACGCTGCAACAAAAATTGAGGAGAGGGCTGGAAACTTCGGCCTCACTCGCCTTATAGCACAGACCTTGTTCCATCAGACCACCATCTTTTCCGGTCGATGCAGCACGCCTTGGCGAAGAAAAATTCAAAAACTGACGAAATCGAAATTTGGGTGTTCAATTTCTTCGAGTCGCAGCCACCAAAGTTCTTCATGGAGGGCATCCATTCTTTGCGACGACGTTGGCGACATGTCATTGATAATTATGAAAATTAACTCTTGTATTGAGGTATGGTCATTTTTCTACTTTAGCTTAACTTCTTTATGAGTAAAAACGACATTTATAAACCGACAGCCTAATAATTTTGGAAAGCTTTACACATTAGTACTTACTTGCAGTAGAGGAGCAGAATCCGTACCCTTATCTGATGATCGCGAAGAACTAAATGACTTACCATTAGTGATACCACTTTGAGAAGGTATGAGCTCTCGTTACGCGTTAGTGTGTGTTGTATTCACTCCCGTAACGCGTAGGTCTAAGAGTTGGAATATGACTGCACGTCAGCTTACGTAGGCTTACACGTCGAAGGTGAATCTGTTGCTACCAAATAAACCGGTAGAATACGACGCGAAATGTTTTTCGAAATGTCCCTTTATATGGATATGATCAGTTGAAATTGTAGGCAGTATCCAGTGATAGCGCTACCCACTGTTATGAATACCAAATTTACTCTACACCCATCATCCTCACTCAGCAATCTTATCAGTGGGTAGGTTTCATCCAGTGAGGTTCATTCGTGAGCAGTTTTTCATGCAATCGTCAAGGACCCTATTCCACACAAAACTCCTTTGTGTTTTGTTCTGAAACAACAAAACAACAATAAACAACCTGAAACATACGCCTTATAGTGTTAGTCAAAGAGAACCTTTATAAGTGTGTTGAAAACCTCCTAATGTAAAGGTCGAAATGTATATTCTAGCTGGAGAATTAATATGTTCTAAGTATAATACATTATCTTTGTGTTATTGTAAACCACAGTGATAGATGAGATTCTTTTCTCCTTCTCATAAGCGCGTAAAAATTTCTTGTGGTTCCTAATATTTTTTGGCTAAGAAACGCTGTTTCGCTAAAAGTACACATGTCCCACCATACATAGGCGTCTAATGATTAATTATTCTCTGAGTACTCCACTAACTATCTAATCTCCTTGGTGAAAAAGATGTCAACAAATAAACTTTCAATTGAATTGAAATGCTCACCACTGGATGAACCGCTCAACGATATTATCTCCACTGAGTAAACTTTTTCATCCTTAACCTTACCAATCATGAATCCGGCCTCTGGGTATCCTCAGAGTAACCTGCCTTCCGCCATGAGTATTTCAAAAAGTTTAAAAATCTAGAGGCACCAACCATATGACAAATCTGTGATAGACCCTTCAGTACCCTTCTCGTACCTTGAGGACCCTTTTCGTAATGTTTTTCATCTGGTCGAAGAAAAAACGTCTAAATGTTTCACCAACGTCACCAGAGCAGTTTTTTGCCTTCAAGCATTTCTACAAACGTGTATGATAGTTTTCCCTTCTATTTAATCAAACAGGTCTCGTAACGCGTGACCTCTGTTGTATATTTTGGTTGATAGAGGTAGAAAGAATTTTCCAGTATCATTCGCCAAGCTCCAAAGAAAGGCTAGCGGTTGATACAGGCTTTGCTATCATTCGCTCTGCATAAATAGCAGAGTAGCGAATGATATGGAGTAGAGCCAAAGGTTTTTTTCGTTTAATATCTCCCGCCCAAATAAATATTGAAAGGAATTGGAGTACTCACCAGGCCGATATCAACCCCAGCGAGCTGGGGCCGTATGCGGCACGAAAAGCCCGGGTACCATCCCCGAGTTTCGACGCTCCCCACACCACCTTATGCACATCTCCGGGACGTCCCCCGAGATGGCAGAGAAGGCAGAGTAGGGTGGAGAAGCAGAGGATTCCGACTGGAGTACCACTATCACGGCTGTGAGCTCCTCAGAGCCCGCAGAAGACCCTAAATAACATCCGCATTGGCGTGAGGTGTGTTACAGTTGCGGCAATAAAGGACTAATCTCTTTAGTCGTGGCAGGCAAGTAAGAGCATGCGCGCAGGGTAAGACCTCGACTCTGATTGTCCCTCAACACGTGGCCTCGGGAGGAGGTCCGCATGAAGTCTACCACCGGTGCAGCGGATTCCCTTGAGGTACGACAAGGGCGGATTATGCGCTGTGGAACAGACTTTTTATCAAAAGGTGGGAGTTGTGAACTCTGTTCTGAACAAGAAATCTGCTCCATGCAGCAATACGCGCCTTGCTCGATTCGCCTCCCGTCGCGGAATCTCGTCCGATCGCGGCACTCGATCATACTACGGCAGTCGAGCGCGTCGCTCCGTTTTCTACAGTTGAAGAAGATCCTATGGCGAGAATATAGATTCATTGGACAGAAGAACAGTGCAGAACTGGTGTGAGATCGATTGCCTTATATAAGACTCACTGGGCCGCCTAATTGGTTAGCTTGGTAGTCAGCTCAAATAGCAATGACATCACAACATGTCGTCCTCCTAATATAAAACATAACGAAATGTAAAATTCAAAGAAGTGAAGAAAGATTTAAAAATAATAGATTTTTTAAAATAAATTAATAGAATGATATGTCACAAATTATAAAACATTAAAAGGTTCGTTTCGCCACTGCCTTCAGACGAGCCTTTGTGTAATGCTCCTCCCGTGGCTCTTCAGTGAAGAAGAGGAGCATATTTTAAGGTATCTTTGAAATCTGTTTATGTGAGGAGAGATAGAAAAATGGAAAGGAGGAGAGGTCAGAAGAGAAAGAAGAATAGAATAGAAGAGAAAGAATGAACATGAAAGGATAAAGAACTACACTCTACATGAGAAAGGTGATTTCAAAACAGAAAACAAAGATGTATGATGACAAAGATGACAAGATCCTAAGATGAACACTGTAAGGTTGAAACAACGAAAATGATTCATCTAATAACAATTCTTCCGTTCCTCCACGTGGTGCCACTAGGAACTGCTCGCCCTTCGAGCTAAGCCAAACACGGGCACTCGATTGCAGACGAGAGACCCTTGTGACAGGCCGGCCTACGAACGTTTTACGGCGGGGGACGATCTGTCTGAAAGAGGCGCGTTCAAAGACCCGCGACAGTGCTTGCGGAGCCATTTAGCCTCGACTCGCGCCGTGACACCCGGGTCAGCAAGACAGCCCTTTCCGCGGAGGTGATGATGACCTGACCGACCACGGGAACCCACAGAACGACCAGATTTGGTGATTACAATCGATAGGGAGCAAGAAGAATCAGACGGCTTGCAGTGGTGGTCCAGAAATTCGGACTGATGTTGATCCTAAGACTCCTATATTAGAATTTCGAGCTCTATCGAATGAGCCAGGAGAGAATGTTGCCTCAATAACTCTTATAACGATTTTTTCAGGTACCGTTTAACTTTCGTTAAATATCAGTTTTTATTTATATCAGAATTAACTGCGAGGCATGCTTCCAGGCTATCGATGTGAACTCGTAACATCTGCTATATTAGAATTTCGACCTCTATCGAATGAGCCAGAAATTATCCTGCGTAAATAGCCTTAACGCGACTTTTTAAACGGTGCTTATTTTCACCGAATATCAGTTTTTATTTATATCAGGATTAATTGCGAGGCATGGGTGGCGATGTCCGTTCCTCCACGTGGTGCCACTGGAAACTGCTTGCTTTTGCGAGCCGAGCCAATCACGGACAATCGAATGCAGGCGACAGGCCCTAGTGTCAGGCCGGCCTACGAACATCCTGTGTCACATCATATGGTCGATGACGTTTCAGAGTTCTCGAGATAGTGAGTGCTACGGCGTCCGCGAGAACCGACGCGCACTCGCAAAGCCCGGCGGGTGTGAGAAGTATGCGAGGGTCCCTGATGCGAGGACGGCATCGGGAGCAATTGAGCTAGTCCGAAAGTCCCGTAACGTAGGCAAGACCCGCGTAGCAACGTTGAATGTGGGTACGTTGACGGGCCGCTCGTGCGAGTTGGTAGAAGTACTGGAGCGAAGAAAGATAGATTTCTGCGCGGTGCAGGAGACGAGGTGGTCCTGCAGCAAGTCAAGGGACATAGGACGTGGCTTCAAGGCCGTTCTATGTGGAAGTTCCAGGACCACCAGTGGTGTCGGTATGATCGTCTCCGAGCGTTTCCGTGACGCGATTGCAAGCGTAGAACGTTTCTATGACCGCTTGATGAAGATTGTTGTCGCCGTATAAGAGCGACGGTGTCATTTCTTTTCCACCAAGGACGAGTTCTGGTCCCTGCTTGATGAGAAGACAGCGGAAGTGCCGTCACAAGACATGATTGTTGTGTCAGGTGACCTTAATGGTCACGTCGGAGCAGCGAAAGATGGTTACAGCTGTCATGGTGGTTTTGGCTATGGGTCACGCAACGCCGATGGTGAGCGTATACTTGAGTATGCAGAATCACACGACCTCACCATCGTGAACACCAAGTTTCGAAAGCATGACTCCCACTTCATCTCGTTTTATAGCGGGAACGCCAAAACGCAGATTGACTATGTCCTTGTTAGGCGTCGCGACCAAGGTTTTGTCACAGACGCGAAGACCGTGCCGTATGAGACGGTTGCCACGCAACACCATCTGCTCCCTGAAGATCACACCTCCGAGGTGTAAACATGTTGAGCGATGCGAGACGGCTAGAATCAAATGGTGGCGACTGAAAGAGAAGGAAGCAGCTATTATTTCTCGCATTCGGTTGCCGACGGTAACAACTGTCGACGAAACCTGGAAGGATGCTACCGATGCGATAACTCGGACTGCGCGCCTCGAACTCGGCACAACGAAGCCTGGACGACGTTGGGTCGACAAGCAGGCTGGGCTGTGGACTGACGATGTCAGAGAGAAGGCCATGGAAAAGAAACGGCTATATCACGTATTTATCGGTGATAAAACAGTCGATAATTGGCGGAATTATCGAGAAGCGAAGAAAGCGGCAAGGAAGGCAGTGGCCGGTGCTAAAGCCGCACACTACGCTGATGTGAGTGAAAAACTGGAGACGCGCGATGGCGAGCGTTATTTTACCGCCTCGCCAAAGCTCGCTGTCGCCAAGCAGAAGACATCGAGAAGTTCTTTGGCATTAACGACGAGAACGGTCATCTTCTAATGGATCGTAAGAGGGCTGTGAAGAAATGGCGCGAATATTTCGAGGAAATCTCGAATGTAGAATTTGAACATCCTGCTGTTCCTTTTGCATCACCTGTATACGGTCCCGTTCAGAAGATCACAGTGAGCGAAACTGAAGCAGCCCTGAGGAAGATGAAGTCAGGCAAAGCCACTGGTCCCGATGACCTGCCAGCTGACCTGTGGAAGTCGAAGGGCTGATGCCCTGCTGACTGGCTGACTGAGTTTTTCAATCAGGTTGTTGCTGAGAAGAAAGTGCCTGAGGGTTGGCAGCAAAGCACGACTATTCCGATTTGGAAGAAGAAGGGCAGTCCTGCAGAATGTGCTAGTTACCGACCAATTCGCCTTCTTCCGCACACCATGAAAATCTTTGAGCGAGTTGTCGATGGGCGTATTCGGGATGTCGTCCAGCTTTCCACAAATCAGTGTGGTTTCGTCTCTGGCTGTGGCACTGTTGATGCCATTCACGCTGTTCGTCTTTTGCTAGAAAAGCACCGCGAGAAACAGAAACCGGTGCATTTTGCCTTGCTGGACTTGGAGAAGGCCTTTGACCACGTTCCGCGAGATGTTATATGGTACGCGTTGCGAGAACATGGTGTTCCTGAAGAGCTTATTGAGTGGGTGCGCATTCTGTACTCTTGCCCAAGGAGTCGAGTGCGAGCGCCAGCGGGCACCTCGACGGAATTTCCCATGGCTGTCGGAGTGCAGCAGGGATCTGCGCTCTCCCCACTGCTCTTCGTGATCGTCATGGATGCAATTACACGCGATCTCCAAAAGGCAGCTCCTTGGACGCTGCTGTATGCCGATGACGTCATGCTTGCATGCGAAGACAAAGCAGAGCTCGAGCGACAGGCACAGGCGTGGTGCGATCGCTTAGCATTGTTCGGACTCAAGCTAAACGTCAATAGAATACTTGACGACGGATGTGAATGAGCACGGATCTATTAAGATCAATGGTGCTGAGCTCTCACGAGTTACATCTTTCAAGTATCTCGGGTCAACAGTCACGTCCGATGGCAGCCTAAAGTTGGAGGTGAACGCGCGCGTGAGTGCAGCCTGGTCGAAATGGCGTTCGTTGACTGAGGTGCTTTGCGACAAGACAATACCTGAGTACCTCAAATCAAAGGTGTATAGAGCAGTCGTCCGCCCAGTAGCGACGTACAGTGCTGAGTGCTGGCCTGTGACGAAGGAAATTGAGAGCCGCCTCAGTGTAATGGAGACGAAAACGATAAGGTGGACGGCTGGAGTAACGCGATTGGACCGCGTTCGCAATGAAACCATGCGACAAAGGTTCGGTGTCGCCTCGATAGCGGACAAGTTGCGCGAAGCACGTCTACGATGGTATGGTCACGTCCTTCGCGCTAGCGACGACACCGTGTGTAAGATTGGCCTGAATCTTGAAGTCCCTGGAAAACGACCCAGAGGACGCCCGAAACAACGTTGGCTAGATACGTTGCATATGGACTTGAAGTTAGCTGGTGTCCATCCCGACCAAGCGTTTGATCGGGAGAAGTGGCGTCACCAGACCAGAAGAGCGGACCTAGCCACCAAGCGGGACAAACGCTATTGAAAATGATGATGATGAATTGCGAGGCATGCTACCAGGCTGCTGATTTGAACCGTACCATCTCCTGTACTAGAATTTCGAGCTCTATCGAATGAGCCAAAAAGAATCTTGCTTCAATAACCCTTAAAGTAATTTTTCCAGGTGCTGTTTATTTTTCCTTTAATATTGGTTTTTAGTCACATATATCATGGTTAAATGCGACGCTTGCGCCCAGGATAAAATTACACGAGAATGACATCTCTAGCATTTTGTAACTGGTTTTTCTATGGAACTTTATAATACACACATTTTGAGACTAAGACTGGATAGGTTGTTCATCAAATCTAATGTTCACCGAGAATAAATTTCATCAACACAAGATTAATAAGGCTAGAACAAATTCCACGTATCACATCCCTTTTATAACTTTTTTACTGCACTCCCAGAAATGTTCGTTTGTGTCTTCTAGCAGTATTTTGACCTCGGCTCATGTGGGCAACGTACTTGCATGACCAAGGTCACCTCCACCAAGTATCGCGTTAGGAAACACTCATGAAATGATTCAAATCAGTTTCTTTAAGCCTCAAGTGGCTGGTGTCGAGGTTGTGAGCTGTCATAACGATGTTTTGTTGCGATCAAAACTTCTAGCGCCAGGTGGGGCTCGAACCCGCACCTTCCCTAAAGTGGGCGGAAATGCTCTACGCCATTACACCATCGGCGCCGTTTGATCGAACGCAACATCCACACCTCGTGGGACCTATCAGCACTCACCCGTATTCGGGATGAGCTGGCCGCTGATATCAGCATGGAACCAGTTAAGCTGATGGTCTTGATAGAAACGAGGTGTGGATGTTGCGTTCGATCAAACGGCGCCGGTGGTGTTATGGCGTAGTCCCGCCCGGTTAGAAGGAGGTGCGGGTTCGAGTCCAGCCTGGCGCTAGAAGTTTTGATCGCAACAAAACATCGTTATGACAACTCATGAAATGCTTTGAGAAAACTGGAGTACTTAGGTATTCCTAGGAGGTCTACCGACTATCACATCGAACTGATCGTGCAATCTCAAACTGAAGCTCTACGCACTGAAGGATGATAATGTCGTTTTCAAAAAGGTCGAGCACATGGGTTCTCTTAGAAGGTTCTCTAGTCTATCTAGTTATATTCCTAGCGCTTTTTCAGCCTGGGAGCATGCTCGCAATTAATTCTGATACAATTCAAAACTGATATTTACCGAAAATAATGAACAATTGAAAAGTTGCCTTAAGGGTTATTTAGGCAGGATAATTTCTGGCTCATTCGGTAGAGTCCAAAATTTAATACAGGAGTAGGTACAGTTCACATCAGTAGCCTGGAAGCATATCTCGCAGTTAATTCTGGTATAAATCAAAACTGGTATTTAACAAAAATTAAACAGTGCCTTAAAAAATCGTTATAAGAGCTATTTCACAGCAGCCCGATTTATTGGACTGTCGCCGCAAGCCCTCTGAGCCTCCTAGCCGTCTGTCCACTGATCACTCTAAATCTGATCGACCTACAGATTCCCGTGGTTGGTTGGGTCGCCATCGCCTCCACAGCGAAGGCTGTCTTGGCTTAGTGCGAAGCAGCGGGTGCGTCGGATGTCAGCGCTAGTAAACGTTAATTGGTTCCGCAGCCACTGTCCCGCGTCTTTGCCCGAGCTGGTTTCGGGCGGATCGTCCCCTACCGTCACACCGTATAGATGATGACGCTTAAGAGTATTCGAATAAATGCTTTGGCGTCCGCGGGAACAGACGCGCACTCGCAATGTTCGGCGAGTTGAGAAGTGTGCGAGTATCCCTGTTGTGAGGACGTCATCGAGGAGCACGTGAGCTTGTCTGAAAGTCTCGCAACGTAGGCAAGACTCACATAGCAACGGTGAATGTGGGTGCGTTAGCGGGGCGCTCGAGCGAGTTGGTAGAAGCACTGGAGTGAAGAAAGTAAGTTTCTATGAAACACAGCAAGACAAGAACAACGCAAACAACTACCTTGCCATCATCGCAATCATTCTGAACTCCCTTTTTCGGAAGATAGGAGGTGCTGTGTTGTAAGAGCACAAACAAAGTTGCTACGACTCGCTGTCTCATGCTTCCTGACGACACAAATTACGATCTGAAAAAAACAATAGTCGAAATCCTTTCCCGTTCACCTTAAAGTGCAGCTGTGGGTTATGGGTGAGCGTAGCAGAAGGATGAAAAGTTAAAACGGCACAGTCCCGATAGGGGAGGGGTCCACCTTATACACACTCAAATAATAGTTGAAATGGAAACACATGCAGCATAATGTACAAGGTGAGGCTCCATATTAGATGGTAGAATTAGAAGACACACCAGCATTATAAATATTGTATTGTATTGTATTATAAAATTATCACACCTAATCCACAACTCCGGTACAGCCAACACAGACGCTAGCACACAGTCATATTACATACACCTGGCACTCAAAACAAGCATAGTAACATTCCTTACCAGAACAATCGCAGAATAGTCATTGTTTCCTTGTCCGGATAGAATAAAACACTGATTTCTTCATTGCTTCGCGTTGTAATGCAGCCCATTCCCATCCACTGTCCTTTCCAGCGTGAATGCCCTCGTCCGTTTGGATTCCTGCTAAACCAGAAACCTGAATATCCAGGTGACAGTAATTCCAGAAATTATTTTTTGAAATCTTGCAATTCCTGCCTTCGCTGCGAATCTAACTCGCGCGTCGCGGTCGCCCCCCATCCCGGGGCCGTATGCTATTCTCTCCTCCCCCCCCCCCCCTACCGCTCCCGAGCGAGTGCCACGTCGTTTCCACGGACCTCCTCGGTATGCACAGCTCTCCTAAGCAGATCTAGGGATGAACCCTGGCGTCTAAGGCCTCTGTTATACCCCGCGTGAGTATCCGCGGAAGGTCCGCGGACCAATGGTGCACGGCGGAGGCGGGCGTGGCGCGGCGCGGCGATTGGCCAGGTGAGGAGTCTCGGCGCGATTCCGCGGATGCTCCCGCGGGAGTATAACAGAGGCCTAGGGCCGTATGCTCGTGTTCCCCCGTTGGGGAGAATCAATCAATATCAACATATTATATCACGCCCCAATCCCCCATTGGGGGAGACTCGGGGTAGACGAGCATGCGGCCCCTAAGGACACGGGTCAACCAGACGAGCGGAAAGGCGAGAGCGCAGAGAAACAGACACTCCGGCTGCGATCCGACGGCTGCCGGCCGAGTGAGCTGACTCAGCGCGCAGGTGGGAGTACCCTCTCGTCGCCTGCTTCTTCATAACCGCTAGCAGTCGCGGAGGCGTGCAGTGCAAGAAGACTGAGTTTCAAGGAGGATAATTGCAACTTTCGTAGCTTACGGGCTTCCTAAAGGTCACGAAACAGTCGTCTGGAAGCTGCTACGTTTTGGGTGGCAGAACAGACATCAATTAGTGAAGGTACGCAGGACTGGAAAACTGGATTTGTAAAAAGAAATTGGTGGAAACAACGTTTGGGTCCTGCTTACATAATGGCGTCGTTTTCATGGAAGCACATGCCAATGGAAGACAGGAAGCAACAAACTTAAGTGGATCATACTCATGGTATTCTATTATTCGCCTTCCTTGGGCAGAACATTTGCGTCTATGAACAGATGACAATCCTTAAGGCCGTCTCTGATTCTTAAGCTTTCTGGGAGCCTTAGGTCTGTTCCTTTTTACAGACGATAGTGATAGAATATACTCATTTGCATACAGCTAGAAGCAATGAAACTTAGGATAAAACTTCTGAAAGAGGCCCTCGCTTTGAGATAAAAACCAATCAGTGTTCACACAGCACTGCAGTAACTGATCTCCGAAGCGTTCTGAAGCCAGGTTTTGAGAAGTAGCGGGCAGAAATCCCACTGGTCTACACAAGAGAAGCAATATAACCTATTCCAAGCGCTCAGTACTTTGCGTGTGACCTTGTGTAACCAATCAAACACACCACTGTGACGTTCTGGCAAGTACACGGCGCGTCCCAAACTCGCGACACAGCAGGGATCGGATCTCATCTTTGAGCCGGGACACTGGTTGCGGGTACTTGGCGTGGCATTCTTTTAAAAAAAGTCGAAAAGGTAAGCCAAGACTATCCCATCGCATCAACGTTTCCAATAAGAGAGGTCGCCTAACCGACATTCTTCGTATGCGAAATAATGGTTAATGAAGCGCAGTCCTCGAGCTGCCCTATCTCGCCTGCGGTAGAGAAGCTCGGGGGTGCTCCGTTGTCTGGACTCTAGCGCAATGGTGGAGAGATGCAGCGAGGCAGGAGAGCGGGATCTCTAATCGAGAGGGCGCCGACGGCACGACGAAACCGCCGAAACATGAGTCATGGTTGACCCTTGCCCTGTAACCCAACGCTGGAGCGAAGACTGACCGCGGAACGCGTTACTCACAGTCAGCTGTTGAAAGTGCCGCACGGTAGATGAGAAGCATTAAAGACGATGCAGGAGCACTCGCTTCGTAATTTTTATATGATTTCGACATCTTAATGTTCTCCAAAGCACTTTAGTATATTCGAGGTGTCATTCTTCACAAATGCGGGAAATGCATACAATGAAAACCGTAACATCAACACTGTTAAGCTGCCTAAATGATTAAGATAGGCGTTCAGCAGAACTCGGATTGATGCAGCTATTCAATTTTTGAACATAACTATGCGTTGAAGTGATTGCTTAATAACCGTTTTATGCTTAAACAAAATTGTGAAGCAATTGGAGGAAAATGGTGAATGTTAAGTGACGAGGAAGAAACAATAAAAGAAAATAATAATAGAACTGCAGCGTCACGATAAGAAGGCCCGAAGTTATTTATTAAATTAAATTATTTATTCGATTTTCAGTTTTTTTCGCATCAGAAGGGTAGATCAGAAGAGCATTTTGGAGTGCGACTGGAAACAGACTAACGGTACCGCACCGAGATCTCGTCCATTTCTCTCCTATCGTGGTGTGACCCACGCCCCCACTGTGATGGGAGCTGCGGAGTGGACGAATCGTCGTGCCGCCACATGTCAATTCTGATGTGTTGGCGAGCAAAAATCAGAGAATGTGTGTTATGGTGCTGGATGTCTGAGAACATCCCTCATAAATATCCCGTTTTGTCATTCTTCTTCAAGATGACTACTTTAGGTTTGCGAGGCGAGTCGTTCTACTCCTGCTGTGGCTCAGACCGCACTACCACTGGTTGCTGCGTCGCCGAAGCCCATGTGTCGGACACTCTGAATGCAGAAGCTCTGCGGGAGTTTACACCTACACCTGCTTCACGGGGAGATAATGACCCTAGGAACGAGAGGGTCTGTGACTGCTAAGAGGAGTGATGAGCTCGCAAAGGTTGTTAAAAATAGCTTGTTTCTTTCCAGGTGTATGCCATGGATTGCGAAATGGTATACGGCGTATGGGGCCCCGAGCTGGCTCGTGTGTCCGTTGTCGATATGCATAACGAACTAGTGCTTGACCTCATTGTGAAGCCACGTAATATGGTGATCGACTACAACACGCGGTTTTCTGGCCTCACGGCCAACCAGGTCGAGGCGTCCACAGCCGACATTTTTGAGGTCCGTTTCGCAGAATCATAGAGAATCTTTCTGACCGAAGTCGTTTTTTTAGGCGCAGAATCGTCTGTTCGAGCTTGTGAATGAACAAAGTATATTAATTGGCCATAGCTTGGAATCTGATCTGAAGGCCATGAGGCTTCGGCATGAGCGGGTCGTAGACACAGCAGTCGTATTTGAGCACAGGTTGGTCACAAGGAATCATGTTTGAACTTATTGTTAGTTCGAAGGCACTCCACTCAGTCTTTTAGCAAAGATGATACTATTGAAGGTCGCCATTTTAGAAAGGCGATGCTCTGAACCAGTCTAGGAAGGATTTTTCTGCAACTTACCTGCTGGGGTGGGCAGCACAGTTTGTGTTTCACATTTCCGGCGGTGCCCCTCCCCTTGTGTTGATCCTAATTCCACCTAGAACTAACAAGGGAAGGGTTTGAGGGTAGGTCTGAACTGGGCAAACAAGACATGGGAAGAATCTTCACCCTTCATTTAGTGTAACAGCGCCTTTCGTTTTTGCCAAGTCGTTAAACCAAGCGAGTAGATGGTCCTCGAATTTACGGTAGGATCGCTGCGGCGACTCTCAACAGCGCTCACTTGAACGCCCGCGATGCCCGTTCCGGCAGCGGCTCGGAGATTGGCTGCACCTTCCACCAATGCAGCGAAGGTGAGGTCTATACCTTTGTCCTTAGGAAAAAAATTTCGAATTCCGAATGATCGAATAATATTCGATTTTCAAAATTTCGAATTTCGAATGATCGAATATTATTAGATTCTCAAAATTTCGAAATTCGAATGATCGAATAATATTCAATTTTCAGAATTTCGAGTTTCGAATGACCAAATAATATTCGATTTTCAAAACTTCGAATTTCGAATAATCGAATTTCGAATAGTCGAATATTCGAATTATCAAATGAACACCCCTATTTATTGTGGTCACCCAATGATTGACATTAACTTATTTTTATTACCCATTGTAATCTGCGTTCGACAGAGCGGCATATACGAAGGCTTCAGATTGTCATCACTCCCCTACCAATTGGTTAATTGCGAAAGGGATCGGCAATTATCAAGTGTGGTAGATCGATTTCGATCAATGGATCTCCTGTCCCGTGGCCGACATATTCTCGCTACTCTTATGTCAAATCAGGGCTAATGGAGTGGAGAGTGGCGAGTCCAGTGATAAGCGCTACTGAGGCTGAGGGTGACGAGCGAGGCGAAGGCGAGCTGAGGACCGAACCGAGGCTGTGGAAGTCGGTGTCCAGGCTCAGATTGCCGTTGCTCAAGCGCCGCGAAGGCTGCTCCATCCATTTCCTTCACAAGACCAAAGAACGATGACAACGGTGTTATGGTCCTTTGCTTTTTACACCTACACCTGCTTCACGGGGAGAGGTGTCGATCACCATCAATCGACAATGATCAAATTATACATGGATGTCGTTCATTTTTTTGTTTCTTTCTAATTTGCCGCAATCGACGCAGTTAAGCTGTCCTTCCTGCGGAAACCATGACAGGTTAGGTTGCAGCTAAAATTGATGATGAGAAGTTATTACTACGGCAAAGCCGTTGAGAAGCCGTCAGTGCAGCCGACAGGCCGCTCGGGGTTTGGGACGAAGCCCTCAACCAGTCGTCGGTGGCCGCTAGGCTGCTGAACGGCTGGTAAATAAATAAATAAATATCGTAGAGGGAATTTAATGTTCTTGGCCGATAACTGGCTTGCGGTGGCCACTCATTCTATACTCAGACATTCGATATCTACGACCCGAACAGAAACCCAATTCTAGCCTCACGACACCGCGGCTAGTATCGAAAACAGCACACAACAGATGTTGCTATCCTGTGGAGGCGTTCACCACATAGGTGGCTACTGTTGCGAAGCGTTCACCACATAGGTGGCTACTGTTGCTAATGTGTTGCAAGCTGCTGTAATTGCTGGTGCTGTTCTGTTGCAAGGTGGCCCACGCAACAGAACAGCACCACATAGCGTGGGCCACCCTCACCCTGCAATAGAATAGCACCAGCAGGTGCAATTAGCTGGCTGCCTTCGAACCCCTTACGCTCGTGTAGCCCCTAAAATGGTCTAGGGGCCACACGAGCGGATGGGGTTCGAACGCCACCGCCCATATCCATGCCGGTGAACAATTGTAAAATATGAAAAATTTATTTCCTTAAAAAACGTACAATGCGATACGATACGATAAAATAAAGACGTACAATGCGATACGATATGATAAGAAGGAAGCGCATTACGATACGATAAAGAAGCGCATTGTATAAAATGTACATACACACATTATGTATAAAATGTACATACACAAATTATGTAAATATTCTACAAGGTGAAGTCCCAAGAGGGGTCACTTTAGACCATCTTACGCACAGGTTAAATGAAATCAAATATATTAAAATCTGAACACATAAATCTCAAATCATTTCATTTAAATAATTTCTCTAGAAGAGTCTAGAAGCCGGCTAGTAGAAGAGTCTAATAGCCGGTCGGCTTACGAAACTTAAAACTTAACTTTGGAGACACAGACATTCCCCTCGTCACATTTTTTACCACATTTTTTTTGGTCTAATAGCCGGCTAACGATACTTTGGAGACACAGAAAAAATTCCCCCTTCGCTGGATCGTTGAATTTGTTAACCGTAAAAGTGCACCCCTGGGTACCGGATAAGGAGGGGTGAGGGACGTTCTGCCTGAAAGCGGCGCGGGCAAAGGCGCGGGACAGTGCCTGCGGAGCCAATTAGCGTCGACTCGCGCGGTGACACCCGCCGCTTGGCGCTGAGCCCAGACAGCCCTCGCCGCGGAGCGATGCTGACCTGGCCGACCACGGGAGCCCGCAGATCGACCAGATTTGGTGTGATTACGGTCGATAGAGGGATAGGAGGCTCAGACGTTTTGCATTGGCAGTCCAGAAATTCGTATTGATATGAACCCTACTATTTCCTGTATCAGAATTTCGAGCTCTATCGAATGAGCCAGGAAAGAATCTTGCCTCAATAAGCGTTACGACTATTTTTTCTTCAGGTGCTGTTTAACTTTCGTTAAATATCAGGTTTTATTTATATCAGAATTAACTACGACCGTGCTTCCAGGCTAAAATTGCACGAGGATTCCAATTAGATAGACGAGAGATTTTTTTTAGCATAAGTTTAAAGCATTAGTTTCAACATGGCATCTCCTCAGCATTTCGTAACTGATTTTTCTACAGAGCTTTATACGCACTGAGGCATCATAATGTTGTTTTCAAAAAGGTTTGGCATAGAATGTTTCTCGTCTACCTAATTAGATTCCTCATGCAATTTCAGCCTGAAAGCATGCCTCGAAATTATTTCTGATATAAATGAGAACTGATATTTAAGGAAATTAAACAACGCCTAAAAGGTCGCCTTAAGGGTTATCTAGGCAGGATAAATTTCTGGCTCATTTGAAAGAGGTCGATATTTTAATATAGGAGATGGCGTTCACATCGGTATTCTGGAAGCATGCACCGCATTTAATCCTGATATATGTGAAAAAACCTGATATTTAACGAAAGTTAAACAGCACCTGAAAAAAAATAGTTATAAGACTTATTGAGGCAAGATTCTTTCCTTGGCTCATTCGATTGAGAACGAAATTCTGATATAGAAGATGGCAGGGATCACATGAATCCGAATATCTGGACTGCCAATGCAAGCCGTCTGAGCCTCCTATCACTCTATCGACTGTAATCACACAAAATCTGGTCGATCTGTGGGCTCTCGTGGTCGGCCAGGTCAGCATCGCTCCGCGGCGAGGGCTGTCTGGGCCCAGCGCCAAGCGGCGGGTGTCACCGCGCGAGTCGACGCTAATTGGCTCCGCAGGCACTGTCCCGCGTCTTTGCCCCGCGCCCCGCTTTCAGGCAGAACGTCCCCCTCCCGATAAGGAGTAGCGTAAATAGTGAGTTGTGAGTGTGAGAATCAGCATAGAGCACCAGAGGGAGAAGTGAGCACCGGCATCGAGATGGAGGAGTATGAGCGGAACGTAATAAGGTAGAGCGTAGAGAAGAAAGATATATAAAAGAGAACACCTAAAGTAAGTGAAGGAGATGAGAGCAAAATGAATAATAAAGTGATAACAAGATATAAGGCCGAGAAGGAGTGGACGAGGTGGAACGAAAACGGAGGGTGTAGCGAGACCATTGCGTAACCAAACCCAACTCAACAAGGAAACTGGCCGAGGAGCGAGAACCCACCAGACGAAGATAACGTTCACCCGCCAGTGAGATCAATAAAAATTGGGTGTTCTAGAAGAAAACCCAATAAAATATTCAGTTCTAAGTGCTGTTGTCCCCATACTGTTTTGTAACAAAGCTTTGTGCCTCTTGCAAAAAAGTTTCCGAGAAGAAGACACCGAAAAACGGGGAACAATTTGGCTTCAACGCACACCCTAATTAATAGAAAAAGCAAGTGCGAAAATGATGACAACGTTTTAGGAGTAGGCAACATGACAACATGGAAATGCACACAATAACACTATAAACAAGAGACAAAATCAATTAAATTCTAGACAGAGAATGGGGCTAGGAAACCGAAGCGAAAGAAACGAACCGAGTTGAGGTGCCGCTCGGCACTGAAGAGACCGGAGGAGGTCCTGGTGGCCACAGCGCAGCCGCTCTCAGTTAGTCATTCCTCCACGCGGTGTCGTCGCAGCCGCTCTTAGTCCTTCCTCCACGCGATGTCGTCGTCTTCCTCTTCTTCGTCTTGGGGCGCGCTGGCTCGTACTGGGCTGGCTCCCATTCCGGATGATTTTTACTTTCTAAAAATGAATAATGGCAGGAACGTGGCAATGATTTTTCTTTGTTTCCATCCAAGCACTATGGTAAAAAGGGTACCCACCGGTGCGGGGACTAGGCGCCCGTTCGCGTCGAGAACGTATTTGCGGATGTCGTTCCTAAAAAAGGTTATAACGTAGATGGAGGTGATTATTTTCTTGGAATGCAGACTAGAAGAACATTGGCGAAGACGTACAGTGCTCTCTGAAGAGCACCTCTGACGTGAACTGTCCAGCGAGCTCTCGCCTTTTTCCGCTCCTCGAACTCGGCCTCCCTTTCCTCGTCTGTGTCGCCCAGCGAAAGCCAGAACATCAATTCCAAATTT
>OX377202.1:50791831-50839229 GCA_947396885.1 Heligmosomoides polygyrus polygyrus
CAATAAGGAAGCTTATTACTGGGTAAGTTTTATCCAGTGAGGTTCATTCTTGCGCGGTGCTTCATACAATGGTCAAGGATCCATTTGAAGCAACAACACAATAATAAACAACCCTTAACATGTGCCTTATGATGTCAGTCAAAGCAAACTATGTTGAGCACACCCTAATTTAGAGATTGAAAACATGTATTCTAGCTGGAGAAAGAATATGCTCCAAGCATATTGCATTATCTTTGTATCTTCTTGAACCAAATCGACAGAAGGTAGTCTTACTTCCTTTCTATATTCGCATAAAAAGTTCACTGTGGTTGCTAATACTTTTATGACTAAAGACTGACTATTTTTATGCTTTCACACTCTCCTTGCTGCTGTTGCGCATCCTATGTCGTAATGATGAAGCATAGCGCAGAGACGCAAGGGAGCAACAACAGCAACGCGGGGCTTCCACAATGCTGTCGCCGCAACCCGGCATCAGTAACACCAGCATCGGTTGCGCAACGGTTGCACGGCCTCAGCAACAAGGAATGATCGCCATCTTTCTTGTTGCTGATGCTCGTTAACGAATGCATATCATAGGGCTTATCTCATTATCTTACCTCACCACGTTGCGGCTGCAACAAGTATCGAACCCACCCTTTTTTCCTTTTTCGTAGCTCGTTGCTGCAACAGCAGCAACGGCAGTGTGAAAGCCGCTTAAGAAAAATGGTTCTCTCAAAGTGTCGGAGCACACACAGCTGATATGTGTCTAAAGGTTTAGATAACATCCAGTGATGATAGAATGGGTAAAAAGATGGTTGCAAATAACTTCGATTTGAATGGTAGTGCTCACCAGTGGATGAATCGCTCAACGAATTTCCTCGTATGAGGCGACTATATTCTCTATATAAAGGAGTCTTTCATCCGGTGTCGGAGGCCTGAACCAGCCAGGGAAATCGATTTATTCAGCAGGGATGATACAAGCAGGGGTCGGTCCGTCCGCCTCTGCTGTGCTGTGCTCCTTCCATACCGGCCGCTCGCGACCTTGCCACAGGTGAAGACAGAGCCCGGCGAGCCTGGCCCCCTTTTATAGGATTGAGCGAGGAGAAAGCCTAAGTGAACACGACCCGCCCGCGGCCTCTGAATGGCCGGCGCCGGGCACAGGCATGGCGGACGGCGTTCGGTAGCACGACAGGAGGTACAGCCGCTGTTCTGCGGACCGGAAACTTTTGTTTTGCTTCCAAGAGGCAGTCGTTAGACTCTCGGTGACGTCTGGGGTTGGGGGTGGGTGAGCAAGGGTGATGAGAGAGAGGTTGCATTTCCCCCAGCGAGGGGCGTGGCCATATCTCGTACCTCCTGACCGTCTCTCAAGGCGCTCGATCGATCCCGCTGCTGGGCCAACACAGATACACTGGAATAATGAAGAGAATTACTAACAGAGCACTACACAGAACAGCACAACCTACAAGTACGCAAATGCACCAAAACGAACACTTCTGCGAGGCCTCGCACCTCGCCGATTGTTCGCACTACGCTGATAAGCTGTTCAAGAATACCAGACTTACCCTCTGCCTACTGTCTTCACTGGGTAAACTTCTTCATCCATTATTTTAACAGTCATGAATCCGGCCTAGGGAAGGGTTTCGACCTTCCTTGGAACCTCAAGTTAAGACTAGGATTATTAGGAAGAGCTCGTAATGCTGGTTACGAATACGGGTGTCAAAATTGCAAAGTGAAACTTCTGAGCGAGTTATATGCCTGCCGAAATCAGGGGTCTCACCACAGGCTTGCCGTTCGACACACCTGGCACGAGAGCGGTGAGTCATTGGGCTCCGTAAGAAAGACCCACTAGATGTGGCGGTGGCGCAGGGGTGGTGCTGCTGCTCACCAGATGCGACGTCGTTGGTTCGGTTCCCGTTGCCGCCTGTTTTTTTTTGCAAATCACATTTATCTTCGAAATGACCTTTTATTCTGAATTATGACACGTGTCTGATTAAATAGCTGGGAAAACTACCATACACGTTTATAAAAATGCTTGAAGGCAAAAAACTACCACGGTGACATTTTTATTATTTAGTTTTTACTATTTTGCACAAATAGAGTCCAAATCTTATATTGAACAACTAGAGGTGTTTCTAACAACTTCGGCATCATGGAACAAAGCAACAAAAAATGTATGAATAATCTTACTGATTTACTATTGTGGGCATCTTTGCAGACTGCCAAATCACTGTGCGAAATATTCCTGTCAGGGCTATCAGGTTAAAGGTGATCAGTCCTTACCTGATGAATCCTAGAGTTCAATTCCTTGGTTCTACTACACAGTGGATGGTATATCACCTTTATTATAGACTGACATACATTATGTAGTATAGTATACGGTGAAGGGTGAGGAATAAGGGAAGGAAGGGAGAGGGCAGACATGCCCTCTGAGGGGCTGCTGGCAGGAGCTGACGACCTCCTGGTCGGGTCGACGTAGACGAGACTCCAGTAGCCGGCTGCCGCTATCTGGCAGCAGGGCGTTGTCGCCCACGGTGCGGATTGGGTACAACTCGACATTTCCATTCCTACAGTAAGCTCGTCCTCGAGCTTGAGAACGTCAACATCGTGCCGACAGTCAATAATCATCCGAGAGGAACTAATCGTAAGATCGGATATACAGTAAGAGAATATGGGAACTACAACGCAGTTACGCTATACATTTGAAACTGTATAAAGAGCTATCGATCAAAGACTGAGCATGTGGTGATGTGAGTGGTTGACCAGGAAGGTATGATTCGATGGAGTGGGCGTGAGGGTCTGGGTCCGCACATATCAGGTTTAAGGTGATCAGTCCTTACCTGATGAATCCTAGGGCTCAATTCCTTGGTTCTACTACACAGTGCATGGTATGTCACCTTTATTATAGACTGACATTCATTATATGGTATACGGTAAAGGGTGAGGAATAAGGGAAGGAAGGGAGAGGGCAGACATGCGCTCTGAAGAGCTGCTGGCAGGAGCTGACGACCTCCCGGTCGGGGCGACGTAGACGAGACTCCAGTAGCCGGCTGCCGCTATCTGGCAGCAGGGCGTCGCTATCTGTAGCAGGGCGTTGTCGTCCACGGTGCGGATTGGGTACAACCCGACAGGGCTACATCGCTGATTCAACCTCTAGACGTTTCTTTCTTCGGCTCGATTGAAAACGTTATGAAAATGGTCAGGTCCTTTGCCATCGCAAATAGCGTGGAGTTCAAACTGACACAATGAGAAAACCTTCTGAAAATTCTATCGCAGATCTACCGTATGGTTTGCGCCCCTAAGTTTCCAAACTTTTTGAAATACTCAAGGCATAGGGCAGGTTACTGGTTCCTTTTATTGATGATCACCCAGGTGTGTTTGTCGCATCCGATGAATACTTGTTTGATCTTGCTACGATTGAACGATTGACTATTTTGTTGCTGGTTGTAGAGAAGCTGCATGTTTAAGATATGCAACATGTCTGCTTCACAGTTTTTTATTTTGTTTTGTTCCACGAATGCCAAGGTTGTTAGAAACACCTTCAGTGTCCCATTATAAAATTTGGGGGTGGAACCCGTTCGGGGGGAGAGGGGTCCATTATGATTTGTTAATGGCAGTTACGCATCGAGCGCGTATAGCGCAATCGGAGGAGGCGCGGCTGTCGCGTGCACCCGATACCAGGTTCCTGGTTCGATTTCCCGCCCAGGCCAACCAAGCCCTCCATCCCTCCGGGGTCGGTGAATTGGTACTAGACTTGTCTGGGAAGGATAAAGCGCTGACTTGCTCCTCGGCTGGCCACCGCAAGTCATTGTATGGCCAAATACGCATTCATGTCGCCTCCATGACATCCCGTAGAAGTAGAATACGTGGCGCATCCCAAAAGGGATTGAGTAACGCCGGCCATTATTTTTTTTTTAGTTACGCATAAATACATACAACATGCAATACAACATATGAATTCCTTAATTTACCTGATCCCCTCTCTTGGAAATGTCCGACCGTTATGCTGAAATATTAAAAAGATTTCATGAAAAAGATTGCGGCGCAGGGAGGCACTATGCACGGCAGCACGGTTGTGATCCAAAACTCCATTTGCTTCGGGAAGAAATCGCAAACCGCTATCCACTAATTAATTAAGGTAGTAACGTTGCTTTAACGAGTTTTCGCGATTTTATAGTATTTATATATTTATAGGAGTAGGTTGTGTTTTCATTACTCCCATTCCCCCGATTAGGAAAGCAGTCTAGAAAACCGATTTTGATATTGGTAGGACAGCAATTTATAAGGTAAGCATATTTATATATTTATATGATGTGGTGCGTGTTGCATTTCCATAAATATTGAAATGGACTCCCCCCTCCCCCTCCCCTGATTGGGATTGCACCGATTTGAACTTTATTTGAGCAAAATAGTGAATGAAAATGTAACCATGGCAGTTTTTTGCCTTCATGCATTTCTATAAACGTGTATGGTAGTTTTCCCGACTATATAACCAGAACGTGTCATAATTCAGAATAAAATGCCACTTCGAAAATAAACTATGATTTGCAAAAAAAATATATCGGCGGCAACGGGAAATGAACCAACGACGTCGCACCTGACGAGCAGGAGCACCACCCCTCTGTACCGCCACAGCTAGTGGGTCCTTCTTAGGCCTATGGTATAGTCCCGCGGGAGTGCTCGGCGGCCGACACTGAATGATAATCGCATTGGAGCGCGCTTATCATTCCGTGAACTAGGAACGTTCCAAGTTCATGGAATCGGTCGTTTTCGAACTGGATCACGTTTATTTCCTGATAACATTTTTGATAACGCCGACCGACAGCCTCCCGCGGTGCATTGCACTGCGGGAGAATGTCGGTCGGTGGGGTCGGTCGGCGGACGGGAAATATAGAAATAAAATAGAAATAAATACCTGCCCGTCCACCGACCACCGCCGACGGTCCGCGGAAAATGGGCGTTGCGGACTGCGGCTATTGGGCGCTCGTTGGGTCCCGGCTAGATTATTCCCGTTCTGCGGATACTTCCGCGGGAGTATACCATAGGCCTTACGGAGCCCCTATGACTCACCACTCTCGCGCCAGGTGTGTCGCACAGCCAGCCTGTGGTGAGGCCCCCCGATTTCGGCCGGCCATAACTCGCTCAGGAATTTCGTATTGCAATTTTGACACCCATATTCGTAATCAACATTCCGAACTCTTGCTAATGATCCTGGTTTCATCTTGAAGTTCCAAGGAAGGTCGAAACTCTTTCATAGTCAGAATGCCGATTAGGAATGGAGGAATTAATGTTGCCCGTTTCAATAAGTTTCTGGTTGAAAGGGCCACTATGCAGCATTCTCCACCCAGAGAACAGGGAACTAACGAGGCCACAGAACGGCTTGGGTTCTGTTGAAAGTACAGCAAGCATTGACTTTACAGCTGAGGAACGGCCTCGCAGAGTCCTCGTGCTCGCTAACGTCTCCTGTAACGAACGGTCGTGCTACGACGATTTCGCGAAAAATGCTCTGCCGCTGATGCACTTGGCAGGGCTCCAAGTTGACATCATTAAGGTACAAACAACAGCTTTCTATTTACTCCGTTTTCCCGACTTTCTGTGTTGTTGCTCCTTTCGTCCTCAAAATTTTTGATGCAACCATGCTCGAATTAGAATTTCTGTAGGCTGACAGCGAGAGCCAATTGGAGGCACTGGCAGCAGCAGTAGACTCACAGGAGGCAGATGCTATCTACGTTGTAGGAGGTGATGGCACCCTAGGAAGAGTTGTTACGGGTGTTTTGAGGAATAGGTTCGTCATATTGGATCCTTTGAGCCATCGCTTAACGTCAAGGAAGTGGATGTTTAGGGAGCATGGAGTTTTGCCAATTGGTGTGTTCCCTGGCGGTTACGATAACCTCTCCTTGCGTCGACTAGCTCCGGGTGTTTTCGGTGAGTCGCCCGAAAAGTTCGGCGTGGTACGGTTCCCTCTTCCTTTTCCCTCCTTTACTCGAAGTCAAGGCCTTCTATCGCAGAAACGACAAAAGACGTTCGACGGATGTGCGAAAGTGCAATGGCCCTCATTGAGGAGAATCGAAGAAGTGTCACAGCGTTTGAGCTGACACTTGTAGGTGGAGGAGCACTACTTCAGTCCGGCGAAGATTTCCGAAGGCTGCGTGTTTAGGAGGACGCTGAGTCGAATGCGCAGCCATTTTACAGCGTTGGCGACGTGGGCGCTGGCTGGTTTCGTCACATCGAGGAACGCAGGCGCAAGTTGTGGTATTTCGGAGCGCTGAAACGAAGGTGGGCCTACCTCTGGGAAATGCTGAAGGTATGTCTGATGCTTGATGCACTAATGTGAAGGCGATATTTGCGGTGAATGAGCTGTCGTGACTACGGCGAGAAACTGGTGAATCAGTCGTCTGTAACTGCAAAACGGGAGTCAGTGGTTAATGAGGTAGAATTCCTTTTCTAGAATGTTCGCCTCCTGCGGCGAATAGAGCGAAAACTGTATAGAACAACGAAGCGAGGCTGGGTTTCTGCTTGTATATCTGGTGTGGGCGTGTGGTAGCGCAGTCGGAGAAGGCGCCAAATGTCGCGTGCAATCCTAATCTAGATTTTTGATTTAGATCCCGTCCAGGCAAAGCAAACCTAACCTACTATCCCTGCAGGATCGATTGATTGAGACCTGAAATGTCTGGGAACGATAAAGCATTGATATGTATCGGTTGGAAACGCAAAATCGAAATACACATCTAAAGAGAAAGGCGCTGCATACTTTCCCTCACTCTTCAAAAAGAAAGACTACTGCCGAGCTATATCCTTTTTAGCTTCTATCCTCTACCTGCTATGCCTTTGACGTGGCCTGGTACTAAAAATTTATAGAAATGATTCAGGCCATTTTCTTTATGCCTCAATTGGCTGTTGCTGAATTTGTAAGTGGTTATAACGATGTTTTGTTGCAATCAAACTCCAGCGCCAGGTGGGACTCGAACCCGCAGCACCTGCTAACCGATCAAGAATGTTCTACACTATTACACCACAGAGACTACAAATGTGCCGCTGGTGGATATAAGTTCAGTAGACAGCACTGAGAAGATCCTTGTTCCGAGATATGCATTTATTTTTAAAGGAGGGCTTTGCTCCACGCAGGAAAGTCTGTAGTTGTATTGCTCCTGTTGTCTGTTCAGTCAGTACTAGTGCAAACGCCATGCAGCTGAGAGATCCATTTTCCAAGAGTTTCCCGCCCCCCCTCCCCCCCGTTATGTCCTTTTTGCGTTGATCAACTAAGGAACATTCAGTGCATTCAGTGCTCATCAATACTTGGAAGATACAGCAGAGGGTGTAGTCGAACGTAGCAAACTCTTTGAAAACGCCATTATTAATAAGACATAAGACAAGCGCACGTTTTATGGCATTTCTACTTGACAACGACTTATTGACCTGTGTACAAATGAACAGCGTTTATGACGCACGGATACATAGTTGACAGCTCACCTGGGTCGAAACCTGGAACCCAATTGAAGCGCTCAGAGTGAGGCATTTATATAGACTCGAAGATTTGTGCGCCAACAGTGTGGGCTGAATATTGCAATAAAATTGTGAATCTGAAAGCAGCTTTGGAAGGCCGCTGAACATGGATATGCGGACCTTGCGTTTCATGGTCGGAATTCCGGTTCACTACCATTTTTATACATTCCGTTCTGTTGTTCTGCCTTCTTTATCCACTAATGTTGAGTCCTGCGAAATCGATGAAAAGGCGTGTGTTGTGTGCTGACCATGATCAATAGATTCAGTAGAATACAGTAGAACCTTCCAGCAGACTGCTCCCGAAGCAGAAAGATCCTCAGAAGGTAATTATTTCGAGGGAGCAGGGAAAGATCGTAAACCGACGGTACTCCTTGGGCCAATACAGTATCCATCAATTTACACTACTTTCTTCCCAAAATTAGCTGCCTAGCTTGCACATCTTCGGATAGGAAATTCGATCACTATTCCGAATATGACATTCCTTTCAAAAATGGGTGCTTTCGAAGAAAGTTATAACAAAGCGGCACCTTCTCGCCCAAAACGGCTTGCGAATTTGCGCCGAATGGACAAAAGATAGGGCTGGTGGTCGAACACACTCAATTCAGCCGCAGATAGCACACTATTAGGTTGTGCGATAATTAATGTCGTATTTTCTCATAGAGGGCGTGAACTGTATATTTTTTATGTAATAGTGTTTGCCTGGCTCACATTATTGTTCACTAGTTTAACGGTTAGACTCTAGACTACCTCTCTCAAAAACTGAGTGTCATTAGTAAAAACAACTTGGTAAAAAAAATGAAGTCAAAAATGGACAAAGAGAGCTTAATAGGCAAATTTTATTGTTTTCGTAAGGGCAAAAATGCGGTACAGGTTCAGATGAAATTATGTGAAGCTTATGGTGAGGACTGCACTACTGAACGCCAGTGACAACGTTGCCTTGATCGCGTCCGCTCTGCAAATTTTAATGCGCAAGACGCACCACATACTACAAATCACTATTTATGAGACGAAACAAAAGCGTTGATGGGAACTTACCGGCGTATGACAACTCGAGAGATGGCAGAGGAGCTTGACATATCGAAGCCAACCGTTTTCTTGCACTTACAGCAGCCTGGTTACGTAAACTAACTGGATGCTTGGGTTCCTTACCAATTAAACGTTTTAACACATGCGACTCTTTGCTGAATCGTAGCAAAAGCCACACATTTCCAAAAAAGGATCATGACGAATGATAAAAAATTGATTGTTTACAATAACGTGGTCCAAAAACGGTCATGGACTAAGCATAGTACGCCCCCCACAATCGACATCCAAAGCCAACATTCACCAAAAGACGACTATGCTTTCCCTTTGGTGGGTCTACAAGGGTATGGTGACCTTCTGACTTAGCACCATCAGATTGCCATCTGTTTCGCTCCCTTCAAAGCCATTTCAGTGGTGAACCTTTTGCTTCCGGTCAAGCTGCTAAAAATGAGTTGCACCAGTTCTTCATTTCTAAAACCCAAGGATTCTTCGATTATGGATTTTTTCAGCTTACCGAAAGGTGGCGAAACGTCACCCACACTTTAATCATTTATATCATTATTAGTACATTAATTGTTATCATTATTATACATTAATTATCGAACAACCTAATATTAGAGTGGTGCGAAAAGGCGCTGCAGAATGTTGAAAGTACTATTTCGAAGTACTAAACTCGCTCCAGTGGAAAGTCTTTTAATGGAAATAGCCACCAAAAGGGCCACCACATTTCTCACTTCGAGAAAATATTTTCGATATTCCAATGGCATAAAATTCTGGAGTTCTGGGGGCGACGAAATCGTCGAATGCCTTTCTTGCGCCGTGGTTCGCCTCGATTTCAGAAGCAACTCTCGCGCATGAAAATGCCGAGATAAGGGATGTGCGGAAATTTTTTTTTTGTTGAGAAAAGCAGAACACCGAACACCGAACAGAGCTCAAAAATGGGCAGAAACCGGAATACGAAACACGGAAACGGATATTCCTCACATCCCTGGTCGAGATGCTTGAAAAGATAATAGTCTGTAGAAGAGGAGCCTGGGGGTACGGAGGATGAACGAGAGTTTCATGCCCAGTTGCTGTCAACCTCCGATAGTCGAACGTGTCCTTGCCGATCTTCGAGATTGCAGTCTCCAGCTCGGAGTACCTCGAACTATCTATGCGTGGTACGTTCAGATGTGGTGTCCTCATCTCACGCGTTGATGACATTTTGATCTAGGCGTGGTACGTTCAGATGTGGTGTCCTCATCTCACGCGTTGATGACATTTTGAGTTGTTTCGCAGCACCATGGCCGAGTTTGAACTCGGAAGCAAAACGACGCGAATTTAACGGTGTGACGCTATCTTCGTAAGCGATCCGGCATCACCGAAGGAATGGTGATAGATGAACGACAATAATTTCATACGATAGCGCGAAAATATGCTTTCTGATAGTGGATTGCATTCTTTTCTGATGGTGGATTGCATTCTTTTTGGATTCTGTTTAGTTATCAATGGAGAACACTGCAGGTGCGAAAACGGCCATTGTTTTGCACCAGCCTAATAAATTGGGAAGTTAGTTCAAAGCCATCACATGAAATTAGTTCTTCAAGCGCTCATCTAGTGGGTTCAACTGGTGGGTACTGATGATGATCTTGGTGTCTGCCGATAAGAAACTGTCACTTCGAACCAATTTGTGTTCGCTTTCGTACTGATCGAAATGCGAAGGGGAATGAGAATGTCTTGTATTGTCAACGTACATGAGGTGATGGACGTGCGCACGCAGAGCTGATTTCGATTGATTTCGAACAGCTGGCACCAGCTGATGTGCCGGCCGTGCTCCTGTGGGTTGTGGCGCCTCATCAACACTGTATGCCAGCCGCTTTGTTAGTGGTCCTTTTTGCAGAACAATCGCGGCTCATTCCTAGTACATGCTGGACTGAAGGCGTTATTTCTATCCATCAGAGGCTTTCAAGTGTGTGCGTTCCAGCGTTCTCCGACGGATATGGAGGCGAAGCTGCTGTACGAGGAGGCGTGCACCGGATGCCGAACATGTCGTCCTCCAGTCGTATTCGAACCGCCGTCTTGGCGATGGTGGCACATACTCACGGGTCCGCCCAGGTCATCTGAACCGGAAGGTGCGTCATCTCTTTCGTTCGTGTTGCAGTATTCCCGAAAAAGCATGTACTAGATACAGGCGTGCCCATGTATCGTTTAGATATAGTGTCTACAGTATGTTGTACTTTTAAAACTGAGTATAATGGTGTCAGCAGCTTTGGGTTTAGGATGTAGCAGCTTTATGACTGTGCTAGTCAAACTGCCGAATTTCTCGAGTTTTCTCATTCAAATTGGTGACTTGCTTTGAATATACTGCTGCATGCCTTACTTTACTTTATTGGGACGTAGCCAGACCACGCAAAACATTCACGCATGAAATAACACCAAAGGAATATTACTAATGGGTGACAGTCCTACTATAAATGAGAAATAGAATGGGTGACAGTAGTCCACCCTGAAGCAGACCGCTGCTAGTTTGATGAACCGAAGAGAAAGCCTTTTTAACACGAACCTGATGCGAACTATTCAAAAGGCAACTGCTAATCCACTCAACTATTATCGGATGAATCCCAACCACCCAGCTGCGACATAATGTGTAGTCCGTAGTGGCTTCATCTGTTTGGCATGATGTCGCGTCCAGCAGATTGTAGATTGTAGGCTGTTTCCCCGTACAGACCTTCAAGTTCTAATACTGCAGTAATTTGAGGCCGACGAATCTCTGGCGCTAGATTTTATATAACTGTATTTTCCCATTTTGTGAACACCCTACTAGTCTTGTGATGCCAATTACTGAGATCTTGCCTCATTCATGAACTTGCGAGGTCAGTGAAATCTGTATGAATCTGGGAAAATGCGTGGAATCTTTTGCGAAGCGCTGTCTGCCTCGTGCGTTGCAGGCGAATGGCTCATTTTTTAATCAGCACACCAACTCCCTGGAGACATCCGAAGTGTGCGTACTTCCCAACGTATCCAAACTATCCGTTCGTTTGCGGCATACTCGAGGGCGGACCGGTGTTTCCTTTATAAATTCCTATCTGCTCATAGTGTGAAACGACGCCGCTTCCGCTTATATTGCTGGCAGAAGGTGATTGTCACCCCTTTAGTCCTAGCACTTACGGTAACGACCTCGCCAGCGGCGATGGTCAGCTGAGCTCTAAAAACGATGAAGACATCGATATACAAGGAGACTCAACAAACTGTCCGTTCAATAAAATCGGTCAGCGTCGAAGTATAAAACACTGAAAGAGAGTTAGGGTGTGACAAAGAGAGAACTAGAATGATGAGTTATACTATTTTCTCGTCAAATTGGATACTTTCCGAAACAAAGTGGACACTTTTAAAATGAAACTGAACACATTCAAAGTCGAAACGAACGTCTTCCAAATCAGACTGGAGACACTCCGAAAAGGTAACAAAAATATTGTGGTTAAAAAATTTGCAATGACTTTCTTTAGAATTTGCCAGCCCCAAAAAGTAAGCTATTTTTAAATATAAGAAAGCTGCAACCTATGAGTTTGAAACCATTTTTATAGTTAAAGAAATAAAATTGAAACGTAGAATTTGTCTTCTTTTGGGCACGTGAGTTGTAGGATTTAAAAAAAACTAATAAACTTTTTAAAGCAAAATTTAATTTTAACGTTTTAAATGTGTATCTATCATAATTTGGAAGGTGCACAGTTTCATTTTTAAAATATACTGGTTCTTTTGGAGTGTCCTGCTTGATGAGAAAAGGTTATATGCCTCCAAAATTGCCGAAAAGGAAATCGAGAAGCTACTCGAGGAGCTGAGAGCTTGGAACTCATTGCGGTTGTAATCTTTTGAGAAAAAAAAACGAAGTTTAGGACGCGACGTTGTTAGTTCCCTTAACGTTCTCAGCATGTGACTTTCTTAGCTTCCAGATTATCTCTGAAAGTAGACAGCCAGTGAGTAATTCGAGAGTGGAAGTTGGTGTTGTTCAGTGAAAAAGGACTTCACGAACATCGTTAACGAGAACTGCGGCCGATTGCGAGAAGTCGACTTGAAGGGAACGGACCTGATCATCGAGAACAATCTACAAGAGGTGAGGCGATGCCCGAGGTCGTTACAGCATTGTGCGCTGTTCATTGACAAAGTACTGTTATTAAGCTGCACAAAAAAGCAATGGAACACCTTGGGGCTAACTTCGCTTTTGTTCAATCAGTTCTGCAGAGGAATCCCACCGAATTTTCCACAAAAAGTTCCAATCACCCTGCACATTGCCGTGAAGCGATGAATTGTGCAGGGACGTATAAGAGAGTTTGCTACATTTGTAAACAAATTCTGCTTTTCGCTTAGAAAAATACACGTTAAGAGAGAAAAGAAGACCTATTCTTGTCCTGATTATTAAGAGATGGGATGTTTTCTGTGACTTAAACATTTCATGTAGCTGCTTAATGCTAGGATTCGGCGTGCCTGCGGGTGCGTATGGGCGGCAAAGAGGCAGGACGACGAGGTGTGATCGCTGATGGTTGGAGACGCTGCTCGAGTAACCGTGTGGGAACCACTGACAACGAGAACTTCTACACGACAGATCTTCTGGCCAAGGCGATCTCGCTGACGTTCGTCAAATTGCCGGTATGTAAACGAGCTCGTTGTGGTCCATGTGGTCTATGGTCTTTGGAGAGAGCTCCCAGGGCTATCCGCCTACGGCTTACGTCCACTCCTCACTCCTCACCATGCGGACTGCGCGCGACGGAGTGGCTGCCGTGGTGAATGAGAGAATGTGAAGGATGGTAGCTAGCTATACCATCTCCCTCTGTGCGGTGAATGCTCCACTATGCGTAATTTGCAGACATCTGTGCCTGCCAAGCCCCATTTAACAAACCCCATTTCACACGGAAATTTCCTGCGGCATTGGTGAACTGGTTTTTTTTTTGTTGGTTTTGTCTCTGTTTAGTTATATTTTCAGAGGACAATGCAGTGTCTCTCGAAAATACAGGACATTCATTGATTTTCACAGTGTTCTATGGTCGGTCTTATTTTTCGGTCTTATTTTTGCGATGCACAATCTGTTTGTGATCGAAAGGGGCAGTATGAAAGTGCTTCCTGCAGCACCCACACCAGCCACGTTCTCCTGAGCCGGAACGTTTGCAGCGCTCGTTTCGATATGATAAGTCACTCGACCGTTCAATTACTTTAGATTTGCGGCAACTAAAGTAAAATCAAGATACAAGACACTCTCGAGAATCCATGCAATTCGTATTTGAAAATTACATATTAGGCTGTTGCAAAATTAATCTCCGTTTCGAGGTATATCCGTCACGGGGAGGAGGCACTGAAGCCAAAAGATGTCTACTTCAGAGCGGCGTATGCCAGCCGGGCTTTCTTTGAGCTTAACCATGGGCGATTGCTGGCAAACTATACCCTTGGCGGCTGATCGTCCAAGTTTACGAGATATTCAAGGGGCAACGCGTCAGGGTACGAATGGGGATCGAGTGCAGAGCGTAGGGATTCAGGAGGCGTGCCCTAGACGTTCAGGTGCGTCTGGATTCAGAAGACATGCTGAAGACGTCGTCCAACTTACGTAGGGATTCAAAAGACATGCTGAAGACGAGGTCTAACGTGCGTAGGTATTCAAAAGACCTGCGCAAGACGTCGTCCAACGTCGGTAGGGATTCAGATGACGTGCTGAAGACGTCGTCCAACTTGCGTAGGGATTCAGAAGACCTGCGCTAGACGTCGTGAGTCAAGATTCAGAAGACCTACGCTAGACGTCGTCCAACGTGCATAGAGATTCAGAAGACGTGCTGAAGACGTCGTCTAACGTGCGTAGGGATTCAGAAGACGCGCTGAAGACGTCATCCAACTTGCGTAGGGATTCCGAGTAAGGGCGACCAATAGGAGAGGACCAACAAAGGGGGACCATTAGAGGGGGAGCGTGAATAAGTGGGGGGGGGGGACCAGCATTTTCGCTCAACATCTTTCAGTGTGTGTCGGATTTCTGAAGACGGCTTACAAAAGTCGTGGCACGTGTGTCGTGCAGAAGGGTTATCATAGACTTCGTGGCAACGTAGTGACACGTAAATCGGTACTCAGTGTCACATGTGCGTGTTTGACTCTCCCTCCGTTTCTTTGCCAGCACATAGGAAAGGAAGCATTTCGGGAGGGGTGGGGGGGGGGGGTGGGGAGGTAGAGAGAGTGACCACAGGATTTGGATCAGTATTATTGCCGTCGGACAGTAAGCGGTGTTGACCAATACCGATTAATCTTAATTATGATTTTGCTGATTAAGCACCGTATTAGGACTCTCATTACTTGTTTCTCGACACGTAGAGAACGAGCGCTTCGGAGAATAAGTCGCGCGCATGTGATGAAGAGTGGATGGGCTTCATATGCGCAATGAAAATTCTGCCCTACCATATCCCACTGCACTAATCCATATAGTAAAACCAGTTTTTTTAACTGTAAGAAGGCCTAAAGAAGAAAGGACCAGATGGGATGGGGTTGTTCTATTCTTGGGGTTTGGGCGCGAAGCCCCCAACCAGACGTTTGGCGGCCTCTAGGCCGCTGAACGTCTGGTAATACAATCTTTATTTGAAACATTTTTATATTAATTTTTACAACTTTGCGGGACGAATGAGAGACTCCACGCCCTTCGTAGGCATTCCTGGAAAATCCATCCTACGGTTGCCGTTCCGTCATCGCTTCCGAGTGACTAAAAAAAATTTGTTGACAAACACTCAAGTCAGCTTTAGAAATTAACACTCGGCATTGTACAGAGTACAATTTCGAATGCAGATGTTGCTTCTTCACGTACAAAAATAACAAATTACTAAATTAAACAGTTACTTAATAACACTCTTTCTTGAATTAATCTGACACAGTCGATGCTGCACCTGGAAACAAGGACCTATTAAACGGTACAAAAACCGCATAAAAAATTAAAAAATTCGATGCGGATAGGAAATAAAACGGTGGTTTACACAAGGGGGGGGTCGTACCAGACCCACTTTGGGAGGGGGGGGGGTCGTAAATTTTCGGCAAAAATCGAACCCCACGCTTGACCCTGCCCCATGCAGCCACGGCTCGCACAAAGCGTCTCTCCACGCCGCCAATCACCGGCGCCGGGGGTTCCCGCGGTAGCGGCTCGCCTGAATCCAGCCGGGACACCGCCCCACCGGAGTTCCCCCTCCCCCTTTTTCCAGCCGGCCCAGAAGCGGCCGCATCGACCGGCGCTCCACATTTCGGATCGACGCTCGTCGATGGCCGGCCAAAGGCTGGGGACCACGCCCCGCCGGAGTTTCCCGTTTGTCCGGCAAGCCCAAAAGTGGGCGGATCGGCAAACGGGAGGAATGCCTGAGTATGATGTGACACAGAATGGTCGTAGGCCGACCTGTCACTAGGGCCTGTCCCCTGCATTCGATTGTCCGTGTTTTGCTCGGCTCGCAGAAGCAAGCAGTTTCCAGTGGCGCCTCGTGGAGGAACAGACATCGCCACCTTGAAAGTGCCCTCCTTGGCTCCGTTAATTCCTGTGATCTCAGTTCTTTATTGCAAAGGATTGGATTCATTACTTCTACGCTACAAGGATGTATAGATTCTGGTGGTTTTTACTTCGTATAATAAGGTTGTGTTAAGTTGAGTTATAGCACTTTGAAGTAAGCGGTCCGTTTCGGCGATTAGTTTCGCTACATCTAATATCTAGTGGCGGTGTTGCTCTATTCGTATTTTAATGAGAGAGCAACATAACCGTAGATCGTGACAGTGTATAAAGCGTTTCTAGCAACAAAATTTTCTGCGTTCCAGGCTTTCGTTCATAATTCAGCATGGGTGTTAGCATCGCAGAAATTTAGAAGAAAAAAAGCATCGAATGTGGTTGTTTTTACATCGATTAATAAAATTGTGTTTAAATGGAGTTATAGCAGTTTACAGTAAGCGGTCCGTTTCTTGATTAATTTTGCGACAGCCTAAAAGTAGGAACAAACAATTCAGGGAGGCCAAAATGTTGAAAAAGGTGCTATTGAGACGCTTTCACTTTCTGCAGCAGAGATTCCCCTCGCGTTTCTAGTGGTTTATAAACGAAAACCTGGCAACGCAGAAAATTTTGTTGCTAGAAACTGGTTTCTACACTATCACGATAGGTTGCTCCACACCCTCATTATAATGCGGTTAAGCAACAAGGCCACTAAATATTAGACTGTAGCAAAATTAATCGCCGAAATTGACCGCTTACTTCAAAGTGCTATAACTCAGCTTAAACACAACTTTATTATACAACGTAAAAACCACCAGAATCTATACATCTTTGTAGCGAAGAAGTAATTAACGGAACCAAGTAGGGCACATTCAAGGTGGTGATGTCCGTTCCTCCACGCGGCGTCACTGGAAACTGCTAGTTTTGGCGAGCTGAGCAAAACACGGAAGATCGAATGCAGGCGACAGGCCGGCCTACGGTCATTCTTTGTCACATCATATGGTCGATGTCGTTCAGAGTTCTCGAGATAATGCTACGGCGTCCGCGGGAGCCGACGCGCACTCGTAAAGCCCGGCGAGTGTGAGAAGCATGCGAGGGTCCCTGATGCGAGGACTGCATCGGGGAGCAACTGAGCTAGTCCGAAAGTCCCGTAACGTATGCAGGTCTCGTGTAGCAACGTTGAATCTGGGTACGTTGACGGGCCGCTCGTGCAAGTTGGTAGAAGCACTGGAGCGAAGAAAGATAGATTTCTGTGAGATGCAGGAGACGAGGTGGTCCTGCTGCAATTCTAGGGATATTGGCCGTGGCTTCAAAGCAGTGCGGCAGTCCAAGGACCACCAGTGGTGTCGGTGTGATGGTCTCCGAGCGTTTACGTGACGCGATTGCAAGCGTAGAACGTTTCGATGACTGCTTGGCGAAGATTGTTGTCGCCGTAGAAGAGCGACGATGTCATTTCTTTTCTGCGTATGCTTCGGGTTGCTCCGAGGAAACCAAGGACGAGTTCCCGGGGGGTATCTTTTAAAACGATTATCGTCGCGTTTGCGGCGATGGATGCCCAGGAGCGCGACGGTGGACGCGGTAAGGCCGGCTGCGTCCGCCGCAGAGGTCGCGTCAAGCGCTGCGGATGCGACGACAGCCTATGTTGCCTGCAATTGGCGGCGGGTTAAGCCATGGATTCGGTATAGTGCTGTTGTTTTACATTCCACGTAGATTTAAGGATGTAATTATACCATGCCAGGTGGAAACGTTTAATCTATGTTTTTCGTTTTGAAGAGAAAAGCTGTCAAAAGTTCATCTTGCACTCCTCATGCTTACACTCTCCTTCATATCTCATTTTTATGCCTTATTAGGTTCATTTAGAGGCGCTAAGAAGCTCAGCCGGGGCCACCCTCTATTCACTGGTTATCCTCTTCTTTGGTAAGAAGCCCATCCACATCAGCAGTAAGCTCATGGTCAGCAGCACAGAGATAGAACACACCAGTACTGCACAACTTTTTTAATTAGTGTGACAAATTCTGTCATGTAAAGCAGCCTTACATGCATGTCATTTCTCCTGAGCTCCTTAGCGCCCATCTTGTTTTAAGGTTATTTGGCCAGACAACCACTTTCTCTTCATCCTCATTAAACACGTTTTCTCATTGCAATTCATTATAATACGTTTTCCCTTCTTACATTACATGATTGTCAGATATCGGGTTTTTATTAATTTCCATAATCATTTTTCACCTTAATTTTTAAACTTTCTTCATGCTAACAGTCTGAGTTGTGGAGAGTTCACCAAAATAAATCTACTGTTACTGTGAATGACAAATGGGATACTAACGTCTGCTAATCACGAAAATCTAAGTATGAAAAGTAAATGTGCCTGGCTAGATAGCCTCACTCATGATGTTGTCCCTAACAATCAATTGATTTATTTCCTATCGATCTGTCCGCTTTCGGTGCTAGGCATCACTAATTGACCTTTCGGACCCTCCATTGCTCGCTAAATAGCCGTTTGTCTCTTGCAGTGATGAGGTCGCAAGACGCGGTTCTTAACAGAGCGCAATCGATAGAACGTGTATAGGGAAGCTATAATAGGAGCGGTCAAAGAATCTTTTGTTCAAGAGCAGAACAGATAGAGGACCCAGCTCCTACGGTTTCCCCGTGGAAGTTGACTTTCTGTCTTCTTGAAATACATTAATTATACAGCAGAAAGGCGTGTAAAAGTGCTGTCATTTTCTTCGAATATTAGCAGCGAAACAATGGGTTTCCTAGTACATATCTCAATCAAATCGTGTTAGGGTAGCATGCCCAGTTAGGTCAACAGTTTAGATATACATCGGTCCCTATTTCGCAGAACGTTTTTTGTCAAGTTCTTAACAGCTTCCAATTCATTGAGCTCAAATGCTTGACGACCTGTTGTGGTGCTTCGAACTATTCATCATAGATGCCGTCTTTTTTTTCGTCAGCATAGGATTGGAGCGCTCGCAGAAGCCCTTGCTATTAGGTTGTGCCATAAATTTTGCAACATTTAAATTTTTTCTGAAACCTAAGGTAAATCCGCTGAACTATTATATTGTATTTGAAAGCTTGTTTCCCAACGATCATAGTGAGTTATAAATCGTTAATTTTCCTTGCGCTGTTTAAAAGTTTCATTCACTAGAACGATGACCACTGAAAGTGAAAAGTGTGTGATTTCATTTTCAATTAGTTCAAGCTCGGCAGCAACCCAGCGATGGGGGTCAAGCACATTGAGGAAGTCACCGGCAGGTTCACGCCCTGCCAAATAAATTATTAGAGGTGGTATAAGAAGTTCCTTTCCGCCCAGAAGGGCAGCAAAGACTAACCACTCCCAGGACGATCAACTGCTGTAAACAAAGGGCTTCTGCGCAAACCCATGAAGTCCAGCTCTTCTCAAACCACGCTAGGACCGGCCGATGGTCTCCACTCCTCCCAGTGCACCAGCGCTCGTCGGCTGCAGAAGCTGGAAGGCCGCCAAAATCGCCTTCGTCGGTGCCTCATGCTGTGACGGAAACCCAAGAAAATCGGCATGCTTCCGAATCACTAGAGCTCCGGCACCGGTTCAAGCGGGGAGGCCTGGATCGAATCCTTACCAGCGATGAAAAAGGGATACTTTACTACCACCGTAAAGCCGGAAAGCAATAGCTGGAACGCAACGAGCTGGGGTTCTCACATCAAAACCGGTGCTCCACCGAAAGGTTCTGCTGTGCGTTTGGTGGACATGTAGTATTCCAGCGCACCGGGACCTGCTCCACGTAGTCAAGTCATTCTCGACGCTTGCTTTTGCCAACAAGTCGACTAGCTCCAGCAAAAATTAGTGGAGAAAGAAGTTGATACGAGCCAACGTTTTATCCACCAGGGCGACAGCTGACCGCTTACGACACTTCGGACGCTGGAAAAAAAGTCTAGGAATTGTGCTGGACCAATTCTTGCAACAGCCGCCATACACCCCAGACATTATGCCGTCTGACTGCCATCTGCTTCGGTCGATGGATCACCTCCTCCTGTTAGGCGCTTCGCCGAAGTCGATGAGGTCATGGCGGTGGTAGACGAAGGACTTCTTCAGGTCGAAACCGGCCAAATTTGACAGAGCTGGAAACCACCCAGTTCATGAGAAGCGGAAGAATCTCATAGAGAATAACGGCAATTACTTCGTTTATGTCACCCATTTTTCTTTTGTGGCATAGTCTTATTTTTGCTGGAAGACAAATTTTGTTACAAAATTTATTTATTTATTTAGACGTGCAAATAGATACAATTACATGCAGTGAAATACAAAACATTCAACAACAAGAAAAACAACACTACAATACAACGCATAGTAACTACTTAGCTACTCTAGGAGATACCTGTCCACGAGCCTTTTAAACTGAGCTAATGAATTTGGGAGCGCATATTTTTTTGAGAATATTAAAAACTCAGAGCCGGCCCTTTGGGTAAAAAAGGAAGCACGGATGGAGCTCTTGGCCTTGGAAAAATGGATTTTCCTCTGACTACCTCTTGTGTTGGAATTATGTAGCGTGTAAAACTCATCAAGCTTCAGAGCTACCAGTTCGGTAATCATTTTGAAGATCATGAGCAGGTCATTCCGTTTCCTACGAGTCTCAAGACTGGAGATTTTAAAAATTTTGTTGCGAATAGTGGCAGAAGGTATGGTGGTGTAGTCATACCCATATAAGCGTATCCAGAGTTTTCTAGTGAAACCATTTCGAACTGCTTCAAGCCTTTGTATACTACTCTTCAAATGAGGACTAAAAACTGTGGTACCGTATTCTAGTACAGGGCGAACATATGATTTATATGCTATCAAAAAGTGTGGTGCTGATTTTATAGACAAGGATTTAAATATGTTGTAAACAATTCTCTCAGCTCTCTTTGCGATGCCTTCACAGTGGTCAGTGAAAGTGAGTTTTTTGTCCATAATAAATCCTAGATCTCGTAACGTATCTACACTAACTATACGGGTTCCACCAAGCATGTAGTTGTATCTTGCTGTCTTCGATTTACCAAGATGAAGATGTTTAGTTTTTGAAGCAGATAGAGGTAGTTTCCACTTGTCAGACCAATCAGCAATCTCTTTAATGGCGCCTTGCAAAGCCAAGCAATCTTCCGGTTTGCTAATGTTTTTGTATAGTTTTACGTCATCAGCAAACATACTACACTTCACGATGAACTTGTCTATCTGGTCTGGTAGGTCGGAAGTGTAGATAATAAAGAGAACTGGTGATAATACTCCACCCTGAAGTACTCCACTGGTCACCGTATACGTATCTGAGAAGGAATCGTTGACCTTCACTTGAAAGGTTCTCTTCGTGATAAAACCTTTTATCCACGCAATAATTCGATGATGCACTCCAACAGTTTGAAGTTTTTGAACCAATTCTTTGAACGGTACTTTGTCAAACGCCTTGCTAAAGTCGAGGTAGATGATATCAATATCATTGTTTGCATCAAGTGCTTTGGTCCAGTCATTTAAGGCAGACAACATGGATATCTCTGTTGACCGTTTGACTCTGAATCCATGTTGGTTCTCAGGTAAAATCCCATTTGTCTCAATGTACTTCACTAATTCTGCCTTCAAAATTTTTTCGAATGTTCTACAAAATACTGATGTTAAGCTTATAGGACGGTAGTTTGAAGCTAGATTGTTCGGTGATGTCTTCAAAATGGGAGTAACATAGGCGTGTTTCCATCGATGGGGTATTACAGCATGCATGTAACTGTAGTTTAAAATATGTTCCAAAGGAACGGCAATTGCAATGGCAACCTTTTGAATGAAGTAAGTTGGAATTTCATCTGGAGTTCGCGAATAAGACAGGGGTAATCTACTCAACAGCTTATAAATATCTTCTTTATAAAACCACAGTAAATTGTCCGTATAAGTATTTTGAACGGTAGCTTTAGTGAGAAGCCATGAATCATCATCGTGATCCTGTTCAGAGTAAGATTTTTCGAAATGAGAGGCAAACATTGACGCTTTCTCAAAATCGTTTGAAGCAGTGTTACCATTTCCATCGCTTAACATAGGAATTCCATCAGATCGCCTTAGCCTTGAATTTAGCAGCTTGTACAGTGAAGACCTTTTAGGATTTGTCAAAAGCTTTCGTTCACGATAACTATTGTATTTTTTGAGAAGGCGATCGAACTTTTCTTTAGTACTGGTGAAGTGCTTGATTTTTTCTGGACACGGATCATTTTGTGAATCGTGCCAAGCCTTTTCTTTAAGTTCAGCTAATCGAGAGAGATACGGAGGAACGTTGCCGTGATTCAAAGATTGCTTTTCAAGTGGTACAAATTTCTGAATGCAAAAATGTAGAATAGACAAAAAAATTTCATATTTGTCATTAATATTAGAAAGCCCTTCCAGGATATTCCTCCAGTCAAAAGAAAGCAAGAAATGGCAAATGGCGTCATAATTGGCCGTATGATACGCTCTGCTCCATCGGAAGTGCAGACGATGTATGGGTATAATTATTTCATACGAGAGGCAGAAGTGATCACTGGAACCTAGAGGAGCCGATACGTTGACACCTTTGATTAGATTTGCTTGAGAACAGAGAACTAGATCAAGTATGTAAATTTATGACTCAACCTAATAGTTTAATTATAGGGAATATAACACTCAGACTTGTAAGCAAACGATTCCATTTAGAACAATTTATACTCTTGGCTGCTTCAACTTGCTAACCATCGATTCGTGTACCCTCACAAAGGCACTCTCCAACGGTTCGCAAGTATCTCGCTAAACAATCCACTGTCACAGTGACATTCGACTACCACGGTTCAATCATAGCAGCTTTACTGGTTCTGTCAGTTTCGTTAATTTCTCCAGCTTTCCCCGACTTCCTCTAGAATAGTTGAATAAAATGCAGCAAGGAAGACCTCCAAAGCGATAATAGCCATTCGACGCGATCCCGGCGGCGGTCGCCGCCCGCGCGATAAAGTCTCCGCGTCGGGCGGCGTGGAATTCGCGCTGAGTGGCATCATTCGCCGCGCCGCTGCGAACGGATCGTTTTAATAGTATCGCACCCACGAGTTCCGGTCCCTGTTTGATTAGAAGACAGCGGAAGTGCCGTAACAAGATATGGTTGTTGTGGCAGGTGGCGTTAATGGTCACGTCGCAGCAGCAAAAGACGTCTCGTTGCCGAGGCAGCAACTGTCGACGAAACCTGGGAGGATGCTACCGAAGCGATAACTCGGGCTGCGCGCCTCGAACTCGGCACAACGAAGCCTGGACGGCGTTTGGTCGACTTGGCTGTGAACTGGCGATGTCAGAGAGAAGGACCGGGAAAAGAAACTACTGTATCACGTATTTATTGGTGACAAAACAGTCTGTAATTGGCGGAATTGTTAAGAAGTGAGGAAAGCGGTAGAGAAGGGAATTTCTGCTGTTAAAGCCGCACACTACGCTGATGTGAGCGAAAAGCTGGAAACACGCGATGGTGAGCGCTATCGTTACCGACTCGCCAAGGCTTGCTGTCGCCAAGCAGAAGACATCGCGAAAAGTTCTTTGGCGTTAACGACGAGACATTATCTTATGATGAATCGTAAGAAGGCTGTGAAGTGGTGGCGCGACTACTTCGAGGAAATTTCGAATGTAGAATTTGAACATCCTGCTGTTCCTTTTGCATCACCTGTATACGGTCCCGTTAAGAAGGTCACAGTGAGCGGAACTGAAGCAGCCCTGAGGAAGATGAAGTTAGGCAAAGCCACTGGTCCTGATGACCTGCCGGCCGACCTATGGAAGTCGAAGGGCTGCTGGCCTGCTGACTGGCTGACAGAGTTTTCAATAAGGGTGTTGCTGAGAAGAAAGTGCCTGAGAGCTGGCAGTAAAGCACGACTGTTCCGATTTGGAAGATGTAAGACTTCTCGGGTTTTGCACTGTAGTTATGAACTAATCATATACCTACAGCCAATGTCCTCGAGCATCCCCACCGCTACACTAAAATAAATCTGTGGGAGTTCGAAGATATTACAGCGGCGACCGGATGTGGTACTAACCGCTCTCTTACGAAATCGTGTGGTGAGTCCGCCTGTCAGTCACGTTTGCTTAGCAGTCAATCAATACGGCTGTCGCTAACGATCAGCTGTATAAGAAGAGTCAACACCAGTGACGACCACAGATACAATTCACTTCCCTTACTTGAGTCTGAGTGCAATTCTGTTGGCAGGATTGGATTGGCCCCTCATGTGCTTGGGTACGAGGTCCCTAGGTCCGGCTTTGGAGCTGCGCTGAGGATACTCTCTTGCTCGGCAGCGAACCGATGGGTGCAAGTTGCCAGTTCTGACTGTTCTTAGCAGTGGAGGTGAGGAAGCAGATACTAACTTTATTGTCGACCGTCCTCCACCGAGCGCAATGACAAAGTGACTTGCAAAGATTTCGCAAGGGGTATTTATGCCTTCGCTTGGCGCGCGGTTCCTGTGGGTCCTACCACGACGAGTCACGTGCATACATTTGAATCCACTACAGGGAACTACAGTGCAGTATACCATAATAGCAATGAAGGACTCGTGGCCCTAAACAGAACACCCAGAAGGTTTTCGAACTCTCCTGGGACGAATCAGTTAAAGAACCTCTATTAATAGTTGCTGCTTTTCCGGTCTGCGCTTTCTGTGGATACGCAGGGGTTCAACTACGTAGGTGGGAACTATCGGCGAATTTTTTCTAGAGCAGGTAGGCATCTACCACTGGTTCCATCTGCTCGTAGTTTTCAAGCTAGTTTCTCATGGTAAGGTCGTCGTAATTAACTTGAACTGAATCCTTGGTGAGTAAAAGATTCAGAGAGAAGGCAGCAGTGCCGGCCACATGGATTGGGGAATGGACCACATTGACATCCTTTCCGCATATTTACCTTTTTCCCTAGTCGGATCAGTTTTCATCGGATTATCCACTGTACGTTAGTTTCCTTTCAGTAATGTCTAGACCTCGACAAAAGCACTGCTGCTTCATTCAACATTTTTTGATTCAGCGTTTGGAACAGCTGGTGACCACTTCGCCTCATTCATGTTTTAGTGAGGGATTCTGCTTCTCATTTTCCAGCATTCCACTAAGCTCGAATTATATTTGACCTTGACTGAGAACTTTGTCACGAGTGGAGGACTATCTCAAACCATTCCTTGAAATGTGCTAGTCAACTCCAAATGAGTTATGGGTTCTTTTTTGAAGAATGGAGGGGCGATCAGTGTGGATAACCAGTGAGACGTGTCTCATCATTAGATGCATTCAGGAAACTTTTGCCATGTAGGTTTCTTTGGAGTCTGTAACTGGTAACCTTGTTGTTTCAGAAGCTGACTGATCGCGATTGGTTTAGGAATTCATCCACCGTCTGTACGTGTCGAGCGACCAGGTGAACGAGAACCTGGAGGGAAAAAAGATCAGTGTGAAAAGCACCGACCGCAGAGTGGAGATGTACCTGCCGAATGCTATACGTTTCGACATTGACTCCTTGTAGGAGCTGCACGGATGCGTTGCTAAGCACCGTGCGTCTCATCGCTTGCTGTGACTTCATTCGTTTCGGCTTCTGTTTTGTCTACCGCAGTTATTCTGTTGCTCAACTTCTTCAGCCTTCACGTCTATGCATCACATCGTCACGCACTGCTCACAGCAGAAAATTCGTTTAGGTTGACGCTAGGCAGCTGAGTGTCTCTCCACGTTGTTACGTTGTTTGCTCTGATGCTCGAGCAGTTGAGATGCCTTAAACGGGGTGACCGGTTCCGAGAAATTTTCAGGCAGCGCTAGTTTTTGCTTAGAATCATATAAAGAGAAGCGCTTTCTGGAAGCGTTCCTGTTGTTCGTGAGCTCTCTTTTGCAATTTGTTGCTACTTTGTACGTGTTGAGCATCTCTACTTCAGACAACGCTGTCTTGCTTAGCAAATGCTAGTGTTGGGGAAGTATGTGGCGAATTTCCAGGGAGCCCGCGTATGCTGGACAACTACTTACGGGGCTTATCATATTTTATCGTATCGCTACCCTCTATTTTTTACATTCGAATCTTTCGCTTTTCCATTAGTTGACGGCGGCACTCACCGATTTCCTCTGACTTCGCTATCGCTGTGTGCCTATTTCGTACATTTGTAGATGTTTGCTTGTAAGAATTGTTTAAAGAGTTAAATATCGTCGGTATTCCTTCATTTGCAGTTCGTTATTCCAAGTTTAGCCTTGCCAGACATGCGGTTCCCAGAAAGTCACTTCACCGTGCATGATTGTCGCGGGGCTATCTAAAACGTGGCACAGTTATGTTGCAGTAGAGTTCTAAAGAGTTATTTTAGAGCATGATCGAAGGGTGCACACTATCTTGTTGCTTTGTCATCGTTGTTTCGCCTTTTCGTTTGTTAATCAACCTTTTTCTATTCATTACTTAAAAAAAGCGCGAACAACCATGACGTTGGGAGCGTTCTGCACCACTGCTGAGAGCAACACTTCATTGTCTGCAGGCGGATGTGTGATGTTGTATGAGGTGCTTCTCTCGAAGGGAGAAGAAATGTATTGGCGTAGCTGGTCTCGTCCTGCAAGGACGGTATGCAGTCACTGCTTGCTTGTACGGAGAATTTATCGCAGTTAAGCCATTCAAGAAAGGTCGGAATTTTCAAAGTTTCAGGACCAATTCATCCCGATTCGTTTCCACGATGTTCGAAACATATATCTCCACCCATTTCTTCACGTAAAAATAGGGAAGGTTGGTAAGATCAACCGTCCCAAAGACAGTGAAGACCACAAGTTTTAAACCAACCCGTTTAAGCTTTAAGCCGCTCTGGTATTTCCTTGTCGCAACCAACTAAACGGGACAAACGCTGAAGCAGAAGAAAAGTTTTCCTACACCCTAGGTTTTCGTGTAGAAAGTGTGGAAGACAGTAAGTACTGTCAAGTCACCTGTCATCTGTCGTCGGGTTGATCATCGATTACGAGAGAAAATGTCCGAACCGCGCCGCGTCTGTTTCGGTGCGAGAAAATGCCCGCAACCAGGGGAGAAAATGTCCGCAGCCAGTGAAGAAAATATCTGTGGCCACTGAACGGTTTTAGATAAGGTCCACTACAACAACCACTACAACAACACATATGGTAATCACGTGGACAGGGATACGGTATTTTTCTCATGCCGTATTCAGTCGCCACGCCCACGATTTCTCATGCCTCTACTCGACGGCATGAGAAATCGTGGGTGTGGCAACTGAAACTGTGGCACCATCACTTGGATTCCCTAGCAGTCATGATGGCCTTACCGTGGTAGAGAAGCTTCGGAGAATACGAGGAAGGATTCTCGTTACACAGTTGACAGGCACGCTCAACGGTTAAATTAGTACCAACGGTGTTTTATGTGAAAAGAACACTGAAAGGAGCGAAAGAAGCGTTTTCGCCCAGATCTCAATTTCTAGCACGTAAAACTAGAAAACAAGCACATCAACGGAACCTGGCAACTTAGAATTACTTTTCGAAGCATTGATCTGCTGAACTGTAGGCCACCTCAATTGTTGAGTTTGTTTTTAAGCCACATGAACGCCACATGGAGTGAACACTAAGGTACATTCACTTCAAAGTCATGAGAAGTAGAAAATGAAAAAAATGGCAGAACTTGTTTGGGAATTTATTTACAAATTGCTTTTTAGGTTTTACTGAGTTTTTCTGATGAAGTCTTCATTTTTGACCAATCATTTCCTTCTTTACTAAAACATGATTTGAACATAGATATTTCAACATTCATTGCTTTTCAAGTGATTTTCATCTGATACACCGTTGGTATCGTAAATACTTGTTGTGCCCTTTTTTATTAAAGCTTTTCTCAGTATAGAGTGTATAGTTGCAACATAGGCTTTATCAAAAACGTTACTAAAATGGGCAAAACCTACGGTGTAGCACCTCGCCAAAAATCTTTTGAGCCACCTTCTCGAAGTATAGAGTGTTTTTCGAACATGAAAATTTGCGATCAATTTCTTATGAGAGCTTTGGTACAAATGAAACGTTACGGATACGTCCGGTGAAGGCTCTTCTACGGTTTTTTCCACTTCTTCTTCTTCAGCGTTTGTCCCGCTTCATAACGGGGTCCGCTTTTCTGGTGCCATGTCGCCATCTTTCCCGATCCCGCGCTAGATCAGGGTGGACACCAGCTACTTTAAAGTCCTTGTGTAACGTATCAGCCTAGCGCTGCTTCGGGCGCCCTCTAGGCCGGTTTCCAGACACTACGAAGTTAAGGCCTATCTTACGGACGCTGTCTTCCTTTCCACGCAGAACGTGGCCGTACCATCGTAAGCGAGCTTCACGCATCCTGTCTGCTATCGGCGCGACACCGAACTTCTGCCGAATAGCCTCGTTTCGGATGCGGTCCAGGCGCGTGACTCCAGCCATCCAGCGCAGCATCTTCGTTTCCATTACTCTGAGGCGTCTTTCCGTTTCCTTTGTCGCAGGCCAACACTCAGCGCCGTACGTCGCTACCGGCCGGACGACGGTTTTGTAGATCTTTGACTTCAAGCGCTCCGGTATCTTCCTATCGCAGAGCACCCCAGTCAACGAGCGCCACTTGGACCAAGCTGCACTCACGCGTGAGTTCACTTCAACCATCAGACTGCCATCAGAGGCTATTGCTGATCCCAGGTATTTAAACACCGAATTGCGTGCAAGCCCGGTACCGTTAATCTTAATGGAGCGGGACTCATTTACGTCAGTCGTGAAATACTCGGTCTTCTTGACGTTTAATTTGAGTCCGAACATGGCCAGGCGGTCGCACCAAGCTTGCACCTCTCGCTCGAGCTCACCTTTGTCTTCGCAGGCGAGCATCACGTCATCAGCATATAGCAACGTCCAAGGGATGGGCTTCTGAAGATCTCGCGTAATGGCTTCCATTACGACAACAAAGAGGAGTGGGGAAAGCGCAGATCCTTGGTGCACCCCAACAGAGATGGGAAACTCCGTCGAGGTTCCTGCTGCCGCTTGCACACGACTCTTTGGTCAAGAGTATAGCATTTGCACCCACTCTACAAGTTCTTCGGGAACACCGTGCTGTCGTAGGGCGTACCATATAACCTCACGCGGTACGCGATCGAAGGCCTTCTCCAAGTCGAGAAAGTTACTTAAGGAACAATCCTTTTCCTGTTTTTTTTTCGAAACCACCTCAGGTGCAATCTATCGATATTTATTTATTTATTTATTTATTTATAACTGCACCTTAAGTGCGCTCAAACGAGGAGATAATGAACAAGTAATCTTTTACAACTGCAACAATCTAACGCGGAACAGCGATGAGAAACGTAATATCACTATGCGCTGCATTCTGTAATTTTTCAGTGTTGTCCGGCCATTCAAAAGCTCAAGTACAAGGTATATGTATATGTATATGTATATATGTATATGCATGTATGGCATCGATAGTGCCACAACCAGCCTCGAAGCCGCACTGATTGCTGGAAAGCTTGACGATTTCGCGAATTCGGCTATCGAGGATTCGCTCGAAGATCTTCATGCTGTGCGAGAGCAACCGAATCGTACGGTAATTTGAGCAGTCTGCAGGGCTGCCCTTCTTCTTCCAAATCGGGATCGCCGTACTTTCCTGCCAAACATCAGGCACCTTCTTCTCCGCTACAACCTTCTTGAAAAATTTGGCCAACCACTCAGCAGAGTACCAGAACTTCGACTTCCATGAGTCAGCTGGCAAGTCATCTGGACCAGTCGCCTTGCCCGGTCTCATCATCCTCAGAGCCGCGTCAGTTTCCTCCACAGTGATTTTGTGGACGGGACTGTGAATAGGAGCCACAGAAGGGACGGCCGGATGAGGGAACTCTTCTGTCGAAATTCCCTCGAAATAATCGCACCATCGCTTCAAGGTCTTTTTGCGCTCTGTCAGAAGATGGCCGTTCTCATCATTGATGCCAAAGAACTTCTCTATATCCTCGGATTGGCGATGACGGTTTTTCGCAAGTCGGTACAAATACCGCTTGCCATCGCGCGACTCAAGCTTTTCGTAGACATCATTGTAATGAGTGGCTTTTGCTACGGCCACAGCCTTCTTGGCAGCTTTTTTCGCTTCGTGGTACTTTTGCCAATTATTGGCGGTCTTGTCGCCGAGAAACACATGATAAAGCGCTTTCTTCTCTCGAACCTTTTCTTTCACATCGTTCGGCCACAGCCATGCCTGCATGTCGACCTTTCGCCGTCCAGGCTTCGTAGTGCCAAGTTCTGACCTCGCAGCTTGAAGTATCGCGTCGGTCGCTTTCTTCCAAGTTTCGTCGACAGTCGTGACTGTCGGTAACCGTACGCGAGAAATCACAGCTGCTTCTTTCTCTTTCATTCGCCTCCACTTGATTCTTGCAGCACCGCATCGCTCAACCCGCAACGCACTGTGGAGGTGACGCGGGACGAGGCGTCGGGCGCGTTTGGATTCCAAAAATTTAGAAATTTTCTGTTTTCTGACCCAATTTTGCCTCATTTTCCCAGAAAACAGAAAAAATCGTTCAAAATCGCCAGAAAATCAGAAAACAAAACAGAACACAGAAATTCCGCTCAGCCCTGGTGGCGGTACAGGCCGCGAGTGGGCGGAGCGACGAACCGGCGCACTCTTTCGAGCCGGTAGGTACCTGCTGCCGCTACTCGCTCCAACATCTACGTCATTTCCGGCTAGAGCGCAGACAGAACTCAACGGCGGCGTAGTCACGGCAGCAATTATAGGAATCAGCCGCCGTCGCAGCTTTGCCGCGGATTTTTTGTGCGCAGTGCTTGAAATAGTGACCGTCAGAAGCAGGGATGTGCGGAAATGTTCCTGGAAAAAGCAGAAGACGAAAGGTGGAACGGAAGCGCTCAGAAATAGCCGGGAACCGGAATACGAAACGCGGTAACGGAAATGACACATGTTCGCCATTTTCCAAAAGTGCATCTGAAACTGCGTTAGAGGCAGCTACTACGGCACTTTTTCTTGCTCAGAACTTTGCGAGTAGCACAATCTTCCACAGATTAATGCTCATCGTCATCATAACATGACATTCATTCATTCGTGCCAGTGCTATCATTGAACAAATGTGGCTATCAAAAGAGTAAAGGTAACTGGCTTACAAGACGAATCAAGAAACAGGATAAGAAGGAGGAGAACAAACAAAAATGTGGTAGCGAGAGGACGGAAAAGGAAAAAAGATTAGGGTGCTTTCTTGGCTAGATTTGCTGAGTCAATGCTGGGAAGCGCAAAATCTCCTCTTCTGATACACAGAAGTTAACAGTCGAACTATTCGACGAAACTGAGTCAATTAAGCCAAATCATATTAAGCAGGCAGCTATGATACTACGACCATAGGGTTGCTAATAGCATTAATCATGACGGGCAGGCCTTGTGTCTCAAGGGCCTATTTAAACTGGTACGCACCCGAGGTTACCATGATGAGCAGGCACCTGCTTACTCTTGAATAAAGAGAGTAGTTGAGAATGCAATGTGCTGAAGCTAGCTCGACATTCGTTTTCTCATCGTACAAATTGAAGTCTAACGTTGCATAATCGATCAGCAAGCTAGCCATGAAAAGCAATAGCAGAAAGCATTTGGAGTGAGCTGAGATGTCACATTAAAGTTCAAGCACTGTTGTTCCTGTTCTCATCAGCATCGGAAGGCACTCGTCAATCAACTGGAGGAATGGCTCGCTGTTGAAATGGCTCTCTGAAACACTGATAGTGATCATGGCGAAATTCGGACGATAGTAAATATTTGGCCTGCCATATTCGATCTTTCTTGAACACTCCGAGAGCGCATATAAGACCTACATACGCGGAGGGCAACCACTATTACTATTCCGTGCGGGCGAACTGGACCGTGTGACGGACGACCAGTCGGACGGAACAGGCGGCAGCAACAGCGACGCAGGACGAGGACACCCGAAGAGCGCCGCAAGGTCAACCTCCAAGCAGCAAAGAAGCGAGGACGCAGCCCGCGGACGATGGACAACAGGACCGCCACCTAGGAAGACGACCAACCCATGATGACTTATGTCCAAATAAAGTGTTAGCCGGTAGACACACCAGAGTGGTGCCGAACCCACGACATAGTGACCTAAACAGCGCGGACGCGCGCTGCGCTAACGTTACACGCCCCAGGTGGCGTCGGTATGCGTCGGTATTTCTAATCAGCAGCGTTATGAAGATGGAGTCAAATGCTTTTGCGTGTTCCAAATAGTAGTTGGATACATAGTTTCCTCGGTCTAGTTCTTTATGCCATAGAAGAGTAGTGGAAACTAGAGCAGACACGGTTGACTTTTGCCCAAAAAAACTCATGCTGTTCTTCACGTAGAAAGTTTTTATCTTTAAGGTATCTTGTGATTTTTTACACAAAATGCGGTCCATGCCTTTGCTTATAGAACTTGTTAGACAAATAGATCTGTAGTTGGTAACATCACCCTTTGGCTCCTTTTTGAGTATAGGACGTACATATCCAACTTTCCATAATTTGGGGACCTCGTCATGAAGCAAAAATCTGTTGAACAAGAGGGTTAGGGGAGAAGCGAGCCCGAGCGCTGCCTTCTTCAAGAAAACGTAAGGCATACTGTCTGGTGAGGTGAGAATTCTATTTGGTAATTTAGGTAGCATTCCATAGACAGATTCGGACGTGATGTCAATCCAGTTAAGTTCAGTATCAGTATCAGGAGAGAAGTCAGCACCCGTATCGCATAGCTGTTTATACGCTGACCTAAAGTAATCCGCAAACATTTTGGACTTGCTAATGTCATCTAGTGCGCAATTCCCACCTGAAGCAAGATCTGGAATGCCTCTGTCATCTTTAGTTTCTTCTTGCAGTAGCTGAAGAAAAGCTTCGGACTACCACAACGCGCAATTCTTTTCTCCTTCATCATCTGGTGATTAGCCAAGGCTCGCTTGAGCTTGCGAGACAACTTACGATTAGTGTAGCGGGATTTCTTACCGTTAAGCTGAAGGAATGTAAATAATCAACCTTGGTTTTCAGAAGAACTAAGTCTTGGGTATTTTTCGCGAACTTCGTTGTACTTTAACAGTGGCACATATTTTGCTATAAGGCGATGCAATCTACTGTGGAATTTTGCGTACAATTCGTCAACGTTAGAAGAGGAGTTACATATAGCCAACCAGTCTATTTTAGAAAGGGACGAAATAATGGACACATAGTCGCCTTTAAAAAGCTTCTAGTTTGTCTATAAGTATTGTCGCTGTAGACCTTTAACTCGGAAACTGTAAAGGAAACCACGTTATGGTCCGAGGTGCTGAAAGGGGAAGAACGCGTACGGCTGCAATTACGCTACGTTGCGAAGAGAAAGAATTTATAGCTAGTACATTGTCGTTGGGAAATGTGAGTTGAGGGAAAGATTGTGTTGAGCGAGTTGGCAATTCGGTTTTCCTAGTACAGAGATGACGAAAAGGGAGTCGACGGCTGAGATGGGAGGGGGGGGGGGTGCTGGCACCGATTCAACAAGCGAAGATGGGATCACCACGCCGCTCTGATAAATCACGTAGATTGCTCAGCACGTGAATGGCAAGGTCTTTAACGACATACATAAGCTTACCTTCTTGGGAATTCATTATACCTGCTTTCTTCCGCAATGAACGATCGTAGTCCAGTTCCTCCTTTGTGTTGTTTCTTTTGTGTATTGCTGTGTCGAACGAAGCTGCAGGTCAGATTAGTGGTTATCCCACCCGCATTGAACAAAAAAAGCAGACGTACACGCAACACTTTGGGTGCGTGCATGTGTACAGAAAGAGGAAGTTCCGGAAAACTCTGAGAGACCGCTGCTCCTCATTGTTGCGCAATCTATAAATCTTCTTATGGGTTTAGTGCAGAATGGTTCAGAAATATGGCTCTATTTCGAAGAAGCTCCTTTGTGGTGCTGCTTTCGTCTCCTATGAAGTGAGCGCCTTTATTCAGCGGTATTTGCGGAGCTATCGGATACGGATGCAGTGGTGGATCTTCCCCCTAGCAATCTATACTCACAGTCCACTGTTCAAAAAATTACAGCAACAAGAAGTCAGCAAAAATCCGTCGCAGGAACTAGATATGGAAACAGGCGGAGAGACCGCATGCTGGAATAGTGGGAGGTAGTGAAACAGGACCTTGAATTCGTGACCAACTCGATTGCGCGGGCGGTTTTTTTCAACGCGATCTAAGTTTTTTTCCACCTCCTATTGTCACTATGTGTAAATCTCAGATCCTGAACTGAAGGTGGGTATATAGGTTCATTTGTTTCCTCACGTTATTTATCGTTTTGTGAAGCGATTTCGTGAGCTTGAAGGCTTTTGTTGGTAGCAATTTGTAATAGCCTTCACTCAGGTAGTGCTAAACATTGTCAGTTCTAAAATGTTTAGACAAAATTTGAATTAAAATGAAAACGGAACTGTCAAAAATGGGCGCTAGCTAAATGTCATTTTCTTTATGAAGTAATCTGAAACGTTGATGAGTCTTCTACTTGAAAATTTTATGCCTTAGAGTGATTTTTACGATTTCTAGACCTTTATAATAATAAGCTTCCTGTTTAAATATACTTGAGAATTATGGAGAAACAATAACAAATTTTAATGGTTTGTTTCGCCACCTCCCTTCAGACAAACCATTTTCTTATAACACCTCCTCGGTGGCTCATCAGTGAAAGGAGGTGTTATAATTTTCTATCTTTATTATTATATATTTATATTTATATTTTAATTTTAATGCTAATTATTTTTTAAATATTTATTTTATTTCATTTTATTTTTTATGTATTTCTATTTTTATTTTTATTTTTATTTTTATATTTATTAATAATTTTTAGATATGTTATTGATTTATTTTTATTTTGTTTTTCTTTTGTTTATTTATTCATTTGTTTATTTATTTTATCTTTATTCTTATTTTTATTTTATTTTTTAAATGTTTATTGTCAATATTTAGAAATTGTGAAAGTCACTAAACTCACTCCTTGTGCCGACCGGTTATAGAGGTTTTCTTATATAAAGTAACCATACCGTGATCTGTTTTACAGTATCTGTATGGATATGTTTTATGATATGTGTTATCATTACGGTATTCATTTCATTATTCAATTCTTGGTATATTGGCACACTATGTAGTAATTTTATTAGATTGGCATTTTCCGTCATTTAACAATTATATCAACTAATGTCGTTGCTTCCACATTTCTTTCACCATCATATCAATAAGATCTATTCTTATATATGTGTGTATATATTAGCAAAATAAATTTAAGTAAAGACTTCCAACTATACGAGTGTTCCCACTAATTTTATTGCTTTATTATAGTTGTCTAACATGCCATATTTATATAATATTTGTCTGTTTTGTTTAAGCATTTTTTTACGTTTGTGGCGATGAATTCTGTGCTAAATCCATTATGGGTAAGTATTCTGTGAAGTTCTCGTATTTTACTACAAAAATGTTGGAATGTTGAGCAGACATTAGCTATTCTAAGTGTTTCTGTGTAAATGACATTACTTTTAATTCTGACTGAAACCTGTGAGTCTGCGTGTGGAAACCTGTTTACTTTAAAGTTGAAAGAATCTGTTTTGTTATATAAGTTGCTTTCAATTTTATTATTCACGACTTCTAGACTTATGTTTAAATAGTTGCATTTCTGTTCACTGTCGTGTGTCTTTTTTAATTCCAGTGTGTTTTTGTAAACCAACGTAAGTATGTAATCAACGTAAGCTTCTGTATAATTGTGAACAATAAGTATGTCGTCCATATATCTAAATGGCTTAAATAACTGGCCTCTATTTAATATTGCGCTTTTAGAATACTCAAATTCAAACATTGACATGGTTAAATCTGCGAGCAAAGGGCTAAAGTTACCACCTTGAGGAACTCCTTTATTTTGTTTAAAGATTATACTAGCGAAAACGCAATAACTATTTTCAGTAAATAGTCTATAAAGTATAGCAGATCTGTTGCGTTATAATATCTATATTTATCATTCTGAGTTAAAACATCTGTGTAAAAAGTTTTGAAACCGTTGCATGCTAAGAAATTTTTACCAGAATTTTTGAAGCAGGAGTATAACAAGGTTTTTCATTTTCTCCATTATAACATTGTGAGGTATGCATGTGAACATATCGTTAAAATCAGCGGAATAAGTAGATGAAGATAAGATAGATCAAGTAAGATTAAAGCAACTTATGCAACTTAAATAACTATTTTGAAATTTTCCGTTTTCTGATTTTCCGAATCGGACGTCTGCGACTGAAGCGATGTGGTTCCGTGCCAGCTTTGACTGTGTTCGTCGATTATGCCCCAATATCCGACTACGACGACGAAGAGGTCGAAGCCTTCTACGTGGAGCTGGAGAAGTTCTATAAGGAAGATCACACCTTCTACAAGGTGATCGTCGGTGACTTCGGCGCAAAGATCGGACCATGAAGGTCGCCGAAAGAACTTCACATCGGAACCCCCGGTTTGGAGTGAAACGAGCAAGGTGAAAGGCTGTCTGAGTTTATCATGTCGACCAAGACCATCCATGGAAACTCGCAGTTCCAGAAGCCTCCCTCCCTACGATGGACCTGGGAATCTCCCGGCGGCCAGTTTCACAACGAGATCGACCACATCATCTTCAATCGCAAGTATTGCCTGACCGACGTCTCCGTTGTCCCCAAGTTCTACACGGGATCGGACCACCGCCTCCTTCGCGCAAGGTTCCGCTTTTCGCGTCAAGGAGAGAAGGCCGCGAAGTTCAAGAAGAGGAGTCCCAGAACGACCATTACTTGGACCTCTACACCTCTCTTGCCGGCCTTTGGGAAGATGCCGTCATGGACAACGTCGACGAGGAATACGACCGCCTCGTGCACCATCTCCACGATAGTGCTAAGGAAGCTGAGAGCTTGAAGACCACCAAAGACGTCTGTCTCCGGAAACTCTCGAGCTGATACGCCAGCGTGGAGCAGCTCGAGCGTCAGGCAACTACCAACTCACGCCCGAGCTTGCGAAGCTATGCAGAGAGGCGACAAAGGAGGATCTTAAGGAGAGAAGGGCGGAAGTGTTGGCTGAAGCTGCAGAGGCAGGGTTGAGCATCCGAAATGCCCGCCGAAACTTTGCCAACTACAAGATCAAGATGACCGCTCTCCGACGTCCCGACGGAACCGTTACCTCTTCCAGAAGGACCATGGAGAAGGTCATCCACGATTTATACTCCGATCCCTTCACGCGCTACCTGTCGGAGTGCAAGGTTCCATCTCAGTGGAAGACCAGCAGGACCGTCTTGCTGTACAAGAAGGGAGACGTGCACGACATTGGCAACTATCGCCCGATCTGCCTGCTGTCCGTATCTACAAGCTGTTCACTCGAGTTATCCTGAATAGGATCAGCCGAACAGTGGACGAAGGACAGCCATGCGAACAAGCAGGTTTCGGAGAGGATTCAGCACGATCGACCACATACACACCATTACGAAGCTCATCGAAGTGTTGCGAGAGTACAAGCTGGCGCTTTGCCTTACGTTCATCGACCTGAAGAAGGCATTCGACTCTGTCGAAACTGAAGCGGTCATCGAAGCCCTGCTCACTCAGGGCGTTCCTACTCAGTACATCAGAGTCCTTCGAGAGCTGTACAGTGAATTCACGACGAAGATCTCACCATTCTACAACGACGTCGTCATAGACGTGAAGAGAGGGGTTCGGCAAGGGGATACCATATCCCCGAAGATCTTCAGCGCCACTCTCGAAAACGTCATGCGCGAACTAGAATGGGAAGACATGGGAATGAAGATCGACGGCCGGCAACTACATCATCTTCGCTTCACTGACGACATCGTGCTCATAACACCGAGCATCAGCCAGGCGGAGCGAATGCTGGCCGACTTCGATCGTGTATGTGGGAACGTTGGACTGCAGCTGAATCTTACGAAGACGATGTTCATGAGGAACGGATGGGTTTCTGATGCCCCATTCTCGCTCAACGGAACGAACACCTCCGAATGCTTCAGCTATGTGTATCTGGGTCGCGAAGTCAACATGGCTAACGACCTAGCACCGCAGCTGAGCAGGAGGAAAAGAGCGGCTTGGGGAGCTTTCAAGAGCGTCGAAGAAGTCGCGAAGAAGACGAAGAACGTCCGACTCCGTGCCCTCCTATTCGACTCCACTGTTCTTCCTGCCCTAACATACGCCTCAGAGACCTGGGCTATACGAAAGCAGGATGAACACGCGATCAGCGTCGCGCAGCGTGGAATCGAGAGGACGATGCTCGGAGTGACACGAGCCTCCGGAGTTCCGAGCTTTGCCAACGTTCGAAGATCAGAAACGCTGTCGCGTGGGCCAGGTTGTCGAAAATTAGGTGGGCCGGATACGTAATGCGCTTCGCAGACACCCGCTGGACGAGAGCCGTTACCGACTGGATTCCGCGGGATGTCAAGAAAACAGCGGGACGCCCACCAACTCGTTGGTCGGACTTCTTCGTGAAAGCCCTGAACGACCGATATGACGCTCTTCGTGCACTCGAGGAGTATCCATTGGAGCACTCTGGCGCGTGACAAGGACGAACGGAGAACTGCTGGCGCCCGCTAGAGCAATTCGATGATCAACGGGACGACAGGTGATACAGGCGATACAGGTGATTTTCTGGGTCTTTGGCTTTTCTGTTTTCTGGGATAATTTTTTAAATTTCCTCCCAGCCCTGACCGCCACGCCCTCAAGGCTCTACCCGAGTTTTGCCGCCCGCCGCGTACCACTTTGCCGCAAAGATTTGCGGAGAGCTTTAGGCTGCATTCAGAGTCGAGCGGCGGGGGTCAGGAATACAATTATGCTCGAATGGTCCACTAGAATAGGTAATCGTATGATTGTATTGATTTTCACTCGAACTTGTATATCCAAATTCGAGCATTCAAAGAATCCTGTCTTCGAATATATTCGAACCCGAATGTTCGAATGCGATGCGCATTCGAAATCATTCGAAATTTCTCAGAAACTCACTATTGTTCGTGTATTTGATTGTTTGGATGCAATTCGAATGTTGGAATCAGAAGGTTGTAACAACAGGGCTTGTGACTAAATACACCGTTTTCCGCAAGAATGGGCGTTTTCCACACAGCACGCAGGAGATTGCTGAGAAGTCACATGTGCATTAAGCTTCCAGAGCACAACCCAGGGCCCAGTTGATCTGAACCAGCGGGAAATAATCATACTCTGTAATAATGGGCTAAGCGATTAGCCATGGAGCACGTCAAAAAATAAGGGCGGAAACATAGGGGCGGAAACATCAGGGGCTGAAACATCAGGGGCGGAAACATCAGGGGCGCGAAAATAGCAGAAAATACCCAGACGCCTTCTACGTGCTTGGCGATGCCGAGGATGCACCGAACACGTCGGCAACCCTGCATGGCGAGCCGTAGACGTGCCGAACACGTCGGCGACCGTGCCTGGGCATTTAGATGATCATCGACTGGAGGCGTTCACAGCAGGGGATCGATATCATTCACAGCAGGCGATCGATATCGATCGATATTAACGATTTTTCTGTGGATGTCGTGCAAGCGCCCTGAAACATCAACCCCGGGGGTAATCGAGGTCGCTGAACACGAATCGGAAGTCGACCGATCGATATTATCGCTTTTTCTGCGGATGTCGTGCAAGCGTCCTGAAACTTCAGCCCTGGGTAATCGAGGTCGCTGAACACGAATCTGAAGTCGACCAATCGATATCGATCGATATTATAAATTTTTGTGGATGTCGTTTTGGCGATAGGAAATTTTAGTCCTAGGGGATCATGGTTGGTGAATACGACTCTGAATCCCGTTATTGAAGTGTCGAGTGCCTTCATTCCATTTTGAGCCGCATTTACGATTTGTTTGTGGATGTCTTTCTTGCGATCCGACCTCCCCGTCCCTGGGCTAATCGACGTCACTGAACTCAAATCTGAAGTTCATTTTTGGAGTATCGGTCGCCATCAATCGATATCGACCCATGTCATCGATTTTTTGTGGATATCTTTCTTCGGTCCGAAACTTCCCTCCAGGGGTAGTCGAGGTCGCTGCATGCGAGATCGCAGCCCCTTTTTGGAGTGTCGATCGCCATCCATCCAGTTTGAGCCGTATTATCGATTTTTTGTGGATATCTTCCTTGCGGTCCGAAACTTCCCTCCAGGGGCAGTCGAGCTCGCTGAACGCGAGGGCAAAGTCCCTTTCTGAAGTGTCGATCGCCATCAATCCAGATTGAGCCGTTTTATCATTTTGTTTGTGGATGTCGTTCTGGCGATCGGAAATTTCAGTCCTAGGGGTATCGTGGTTGGTGTGCACGACTCTGAATCCCGTTATTGAAGTGTCGAGGCCATCAATCCAGATTGAGCCGTATTATCGATTTTTTTTTGTGGACATCTTTCTTACGGTCCGAACTTCCCGCCCCTGGGTTAATCGACGTCACTGAACTCGAATCTGAAGTTAATTTTTGAAGTATCGGTCGCCGTCAATCGATATCGACCCGCGTCATCGATGTTTGTGGATATCTTTCTTCGGTCCGAAACTTCCCTCCAGGGGTAGTCGAGGTCGCTGCACGCGAGATCGAAGCCCCTTTTTGGAGTGTCGATCGTCATCCATACAGTTTGAGCCGTATTATCGATTTTTTGTGGATATCTTTCTTGCGGTCCGAAACTTCCCTCCCGGGGTAGTCGAGCTCGCTCAACGCGAGGGCAAAGTCCCTTTCTGAAGTGTCGAGTGCCTTCATTCCATTTTGAGCCGCATTTACGATTTGTTTGTAGATGTCTTTCTTGCGGTGCGATCTCCCCGCCCCTGGGCTAATCGACGTCACTGAACTCGAACCTGAAGTTCATTTTTGAACTATCGGTCGCTATCAATCGATATCGTCCGGTGTTACCGTTTTTGGTGTAGTAAAGGCGCTGTTACCCTACCAAAATCCAGGTTTGAATAACGCGCCATGTGCGGTTACACTCTTTAACGTGCAGTGTGCCTTGGTGCGTGAAGTTTCGAAAATCATGGCTGAATATCGATTTTTCTGTGGATATCTTTCTTGCGGTACGGTACTTACGTCCTGGGGTAGTCGATGTCGCTGAAGGCGGGCGTGAAGTCCAAATTTGAGGCGTCTATCGCCATCAGTCCATTTGGGCCATATTATCGATTTTTTGTGTGGATTTAGTTAGTGGGCGGGAGAAATAGGGGGGGGGGGGGTGAATTACGGCACGAAAACACGAAAATAGCGCAAAATACCCAGACGTTTTCTCCCCGCCTGGGAACTTCTGCCCTGGAGGCGGTCTCTAAACACAAATCTGAAATTCGCTTTTGAAGTATGGATCGCCATCAATGGATATTGATAAAGCTATAGATTTTTTGTGGATGTCGTCTAGGCGGTTCAAAACTTTAGCCCTGGAGGCAGTCGAGGTCACTCAACACGAATCTGAAATTCGTTTTTGAAGTATTGATTACCATCAATCAATACTGACCAAGTTACCAAGCGCGGAAAATACCCAGACGTCTTCTACGTGCCAGGGATTTAGAAGACGTGCGGAATACGTCGCGTGACGTGACTGGGACTCAAAGGACGTGCCAAAGGCTTCGCTCAGCGTGTTTGGGGATTCAGATAAACGTGCCGAAAACGTCGTCCGGTGAGGTGGATCACTGAGGGGGACCAGTAGCAGTAATGGGAGACCGTTTCAATAGGGGAAGACCAGTAGTGGGGAACCAATAGATCGCCCTATCACACCATATACTATACGTAATGCGAGCTTTTTGTACTCCTAGGTAGGGAAGAAAGCTGTGCAAGTAGAGCAGCTAACTTGATGTGATTCTCCTTAGCTTAGTAATACTGCAACATCGCGCGAAGCGCGCAAGTGCGAGGAACGTCGATAGGCGTGACGGAGCACTTGTTGGTGATAAAGAGCTGAACAGCTGAGGAATCCGACCTCTTTTCTGATAGTAGTTCCCAGAACAATACCGAATTCGATCAATGGTCTTAAACATCGCGTACTGCACGCAGAAAAGATGGAACGGGAAGTTTTCCTGTTTTTAAGGATAAGGTCAGCAGTTTGATGCTTTGAAGATGCTAGGTGCTAGAGAACCGTTTTGGCACGACACTGTTATAATGCAATATTACCTCTTCAATGAAACTAGTAGCAGCTTAGACTTTGTGGAAACCCATTTTGTTCACTCTGACCTTCTTGAATTTCCTCTGTCGGCATATAATTAGGAATGTGGTCGGAACAGAACATTGATATATTAGGTTGTAACGAAATAAATGGCACTGAACCACTGTAAATTTAAACAGTTAATATCTCGGCTTGTAGGCAAGTTTATTAATCGAAATAAAAAACTTCTGATTCTACACATCTTTGCCAACGTGACACAAACTTTTTTATCCCAGTAGCATAAAAATCAGAAGTTCTGGAATTGACGAGATCTTCGAAGGCACTTTCGACATCCTGTTGGTATTTGAATATTTTCCCTATCAAGAAGTCGCCAAGATGCTTGAAAAAATGGTAGTCTGTTGGGGAGAGGTCGGGTGAAAACGGAGGATGTGGTAGAGTTTCAATGCTCAGCTCATTCAATTTCTGCAACGTCATTCGTGCTACATGGGGGCGAGCATTGTCATGCAGAAGGAGAACTCGCCTTCGGTTTACCAAGGCCGGCCGGATATCCTTCAACTTTTCATCATTTCTTCAATTTCAATGCAGTACTTCTCTGCCGTAATGGAGAGGGAGGAAGCTGTGGTGAATAATTCCCAGCGAACACCACCATACTGTCACCATTACTTTCTTTTGGTGCAATTCCGGCTTCGCAAAAACCTTGGGGCTCCCATCGCTGTCCATCCACTGTGCCGATCGTCGCCTGTTGTCGTACATTATCCATTTCTCGTCGCAGGTTACGATGCGATCAAGGGATGGGTCCGTTTCGTTCCGTAGAAGCAGTGCGGACGAGATCTCATATCGTCGGTTTCTTTGCTCCTCAGACAGCTCGTGAGGCACCCATCTTTCCAGCTTTTTGGTCTTTCCAATTTCCTTCCGATGCCGGGCAGCTGTGTTGTGACTGACGCCAAGAACGCTATCTCCCTGGTACCTTTGTGTGGATCCTCCTCTACCACATCTCTCAGCTTGTCCTCATCAACATCACTATGCCTCCCACGACCTTCATGTTCTTCCAAGCTCTCATCTCCATTCCGAAACTTCTGATACCAACGATACGCCGTCCGAATTGTGGAACATCCTTGACCGAATGCGGAGTTGATCTTCTCGTCCGCCTCCTTAGCTGTAGTGCTCAGCTTGAATTCATACAAGTAAATGCCTCGGATTACCCTTTTGTCCATCTGCAAAAAAGTCAATAAAACTCTGAAGTTTTCCCACTTTAACATAGAAAATTTGGTGCTCTCCGGTAGAGCAAAGTTTGCGCTTCTAAATGATATGCCACATGTTACGGTTTGTTCTTGATCAAACGCGTAAAGACGCGCCAAAAATGGCGCGAGCCAGTGCCATTTCATTCGTTACAACCTTATATATATATATATATATATATATATATATATATATATATATATACCATTTTCAGGTCGAATTGGACACTTTTCAAACCAAATTGGACACTTTTCAAATCAAATTGGACACTTTTCAAACCAAATTGGACACTTTTCAAATCAAATTGGACATTTTTCAAATCAAATTGGACACTTTTCACGTCAAATTGGACACTTTTCACGTCAAATTGGACACTCTTCTAAGCTCGCCTAAGACTTTTTAAATCAAAGAGAACTTTCCGAATTGCAACAATCTTTATACTGGTTAAACTACAGACTCAATAAAATGGTTAGAAAAATTTTTGTTCAAGAAAAATTCAGAATAACTTTTTTTGAACTTTTTTTTTACTTTAGCTGCCCGAATGAGTGCAATAATTTTATAAAATTTTTATTTTGGAGAAAAATAACAATTTGTATTTTGTTTTAAAGCGCAGCAAAGCAGCAACCATAAAGTGCACTAAAAGACCGGATTGCGCCATGCACGCGAAAAGCTCGTCGCGATTTTTATTTGATTGAGTGTAAATGCTGTTTACATGGAATTACGAGGTATGCGCGCTCTTAACAATTGTACTTGTTGCATTGTCTACAGTTTTTTTTTGTTCGAGGAAAATTTCAGTATGTTTCCTTGAAACCTTTAATTCACTTACCCAATAAGTGAACGCTTTATTTGAAGTTTTATAAAATTCTAGTTCTTCGTGGAAATATAATGCTTGATAGCATGTTTTAAAGGACAGAAATCCGGAAATTTTTAGTACCAAGAGATGAGATTACGCCATGCACTTGTCCAAGACGATTGATTGATAGTGCAAATGCTGCTTACATGAAACAACAAGGTGGGGATATGCGCGTTCTTCGCAACTGTAATTGTTACATTGTCTACAGGTATGTATAAATCAACATATACATAACATAAATCTACGCAAGCAGTGTTATCCTTTTCCATTTCATGTCTAAACTAGACAAAAAACTACATAAGACGTTACTCAAATAAAGGTGGTTATGACATTAAAGAGGGTACTTCAACAATGACAGTCAATACAAGATAACATTCTAGTCTACATCCAAAAACCTTTAACTATTAACCAACAAACTACTATTGTAAGTAAAAGTAAGTGCAATTACACAACAAAGATCACGAACGCAATACAAATTGAACAAATACATCAAACACTAAAAGGTTGTCCAGCTGCTGCAGTGGCCAAGTTCATCGTCATGTGGAGCACGTAGTTCGCACAATCTTCCTGTGTCACCGTTGCAATTCCTTCCTGAATGAGAGAGCTCAGCATGCGGTCCGCCGTCGGGTTGTTCAGCAAGCGTTTCACACAGGCTTTGACTTTAGAGAAGACGTTCTCCGCTGGATTCAGCATGTAGGAGTAGGGTGACAGGAACTTCAGCTCATAGGACGTTTCCTCCAGTATTCTCCGCAGCTCTGAGGTTTTGTGAATTCTAGCATTGTCCATTATAAGCCATGCGCCATCCATGCCATGCATACCACGCATCTTCGAAACAAGCTCCTCGACGAAGGCGCAGAACTTCGGGCCGGTGCAGGTCCCATCGTCAATGATTCCTGTATGGATGACGCCTTGAGTATTCATGGCCAAAATAAGTGTCACCATCCGTCCTCTGACCGTCGGCAGGACAACGTTTGCACGTGTTCCTTTCCTGGAGCGAGCCTGCGTCCTTCGCAGGTGTAGGTTGAATCCGCTCTCATCTATGAAGATGCACTTCTCCTTATTCGGCGGGGCGTGTGCCGAAAATTCCAGAGCATATAACTGCCTGCCCAAAATCGTTGATGGGCTATTCACTCGGTCGAGTTCGTAGTGGCATCTTTTAAGAGTGATCTTCAATTTAATGAGGGCATTGAAGATCGTAGACATTGCCAGATGGACATCCTTTTCCTTCAGCCGCTGTTGTATCTGTTGCAAGGTGTCTCCTGGGTGTCGTTCTACAGTCTCCTCGATGTAGCGCAGCACGTCGGGAGTTAGCTTCCACGAGTTTCGTCCCCCACGGCTACGCTGGACACCACCATCATCCTGTTTGTAAGCACGGATGATGCCCCTTGCGGTACTCTCGTTAAGGCGAGCGATTTGAGCAGCCTCCCGGACAGATCTGCCTTCAACCTGCACGAGCCTGACGAGGATATCCTTCTGCGATGTAGTCGTTTTCACGTACCGTCCGCGAATCATAATGGCGTTAACCTGCTACAGATGCCTCTTCTTAGATAAAGCTGGGGCGTCGGTGAACATCTTACTTAGGTAGTCGCTTTTCGCTGCGTCGTATTCCGCGCGGGCAGATTACAGCGTTGTTTCAACGCTGCAGCAAGCGAGATAGCTGCCAGATAACCAAGCTTTTTGATAGTGTTGGAACACTTTTCAAATCAAATTGTACACAAACCTGCAGATAATATAACAATATTTTATTGATGTATTCTCTTTAATGTCATAATCATCCAGTTTTGCTATAACTGATGAACTTGGCCACTGCAGCAGCGGGACAACCCTTTAGTGTTTGATGTATTTATTCACTTTGTATTACATTCTTTTACCTACTTGAAATGGAAAAGAAGAATAGTGCTTTCGTAGATTTATATTATGTTTATGCTGATTATATTTTCTGAAATTATTTATTTTCTGAAATTTTCCTCGAACAAAAAAAAACTGTAGACAATGCAACAAGTACAATTGTTAAGAGCGCGCATACCTCAATTCCATGTAAACAGCATTTACACTATTAATCAAATAAAATCGCGACGAGCTTTTCGAGTGCATGGCGCAATCCGGTCTTTTAGTACACTTTATGGTTGCTGCTTTGCTGCGCTTTAAAACAAAAAACAAATTGTTATTTTTTCTCCAAAATAAAAATTTTATAAAATTATTACACTCATTCGGGCAGCTAAAGTAAAAAAAAATCAAAAAAAAGTTATTCTGAATTTTTCTTGAACAAAAATTTTTCTAACCATTTTATTTAGTCTGTAGTTTAACCAGTATAAAGATTGTTGCAATTCGGAGAGTTCTCTTTGATTTAAAAAGTCTTAGGCGAGCTTAGAAGAGTGTCCAATTTGACGTGAAAAGTGTTCAATTTGACGTGAAAAGTGTCCAATTTGATTTGAAAAATGTCCAATTTGATTTGAAAAGTGTCCAATTTGGTTTGAAAAATGTCCAATTTGGTTTGAAAAGTGTCCAATTTGATTTGAAAAGTGTCCAATTCGACCTGAAAATGGTATATATATATATATATATATATATATATATATATATATATCAGCGGGACCCCGGGAATAGAATACCTGTTTAGGTCTTCTTACTCGCGTTACAGTGAAAAACTGGTTCTAGAGGAAAGCGAGCAGTAGGGCAAATTCTTGAAAACTGCTCCTATGAAGCTTATCCACCCTCTATCGTACTTACGCCGATTTATCCTCCGAAGTACACATTCTCTACGTGGCGAGGAACAGATTGTGATAATCTTGTGAGAGCTCTATGCCGCTAAATACCCGACGGCAATAATAATCCTCCGATTCCCGGAATCATTCTCCCTATCCCCCTCCCCTCCGACAATACACAATACCCCTTACCCATGTGCAGACAGAGACAGGCAGAAAAATGTAGCGATCATCAGTCAGTAGTGAGAGTGAGAGGCATGTACACGCACACGCTCGCTGTCTTTCAAAGGTCACCTGAAAATCGAACGCATGCTTCGCAATGTTTGATCTGTGGCACATCTCCTGATCTAGACAACGTTGTACGACATTCCTGTCACATACACGTCGGACGATAGTGAGAAAAAGTACTGGCCCGCCCTTATAGGTTCCTTTCACTGATCCCCTTTCTATTACTGGTCCACCTTCACTGGTTCTCCCTTTACCGCCCCCCCCCCTTCACTGGACTCTCCCACTTCACTGGTTCCCATTCACTGTCCCCCCTTTTTGTCCCCCCCCCTTACTGCCTCCCCTCACCTAAGTGGTACCCTTTATTGGTCCTATTCACTGGTCCCCATTAATGGTCCCTCCTTTACTGCCCCCACCC
>OX377202.1:50839429-50876462 GCA_947396885.1 Heligmosomoides polygyrus polygyrus
CTCGGTGGCCAGTTCCACAACGACATCGACCACATCATCTTCAATCGCAAATATTGCCTGACCGAAGTTTCCGTTGTCCCCAAGTTCTGCACGGGATCGGACCACCGCCTCCTTCCCGCAAGGTTCCGCTTTTCGCGTCAAGGAGAGAAGGTCGTGAGCTTCAAGAAGAGGAGTCCCAGAACGACCATCAACTGGGACCTCTACACCTCTCTTGCCGGCCTTTGGGAAGATGCCGTTATGGACAACATCGACGAGGATACGATCACTTCGTGCACCATCTCCATGATGGTGCTAAGGGAGTCGAAAGCTTGAAGACCACCAAGAGACGTCTATCTCGGGAACTCTCGATCTGATACGCCGGCATGGAGCAGTACGAGCGTCATCCAACTAATAACTGACGTCAGAGGTTGTAAAGCTATGCAGAGCGACGATGAAAGCGGATCTTAAGGAGAGAAGGGCGGAAGTGTTGGCTGAAGCTGCAGAGGCATGTTTGAGCATCCGCGATTCCCGCCGGAGCTTCGCCAACTTTAAGACCAAGATGACCGCTCTCCGACGTTCTGACTGAACCGTCACCTCTTCCAGAACGACCATGGAGAAGGTCATCCACGACTTCTACTCCGATCTCTTCGATAGCCACGTCCACCTGCCCCACGCCATCTTCAGCAGGATGGACACGTCGTCCCCTCTGTTCTCCCTTCCGAGGTCCGACACGCCATCTCGTCGGTGAAGAAACGTACAACACTCGGTCCCGACAGGATCAGACCCGAACACCTGAAGAACCTCCAGCCAGCGCTCATCAACACCTTGGCGCTGCTCTACACACGCTACCTGTCGGAGTGCGAGGCTCCATCCCAGTGGAAGACCAGCAAGATCGTTTTGCTGTGCAAGAAGGGGGACGTGCAAAACATTTGCAACTATCGCCGATCTGCCTGCTGTCCGTAGCCTACAAGCTGTTCACTCGAGTGATCCTGAATAGGATCAGCCGAACACTGGACGAAGGACAGCCATGCGAACAAGCAGGATTTCGGAGAGGATTCAGCACGATCGGCCACATACACACCATTACGAAGCTCATCGAAGTGTCGCGAGAGTACAAGCTGCCGCTGTGCCTTACGTTCATCGATCTGAAGAAGGCATTCGACTCCGTCGAAACGGAAGCTGTCCTCGAAGCCCTGCTCACTCAGGGTGTTCCTACTCAGTACATCAGAGTCTTTCGAGAGCTATACAGTGGATTCACGACCAAGATCTCACCATTCTACAATGACGTCGTCATAGACGTGAAGAGAGGGGTTCGGCAAGGGATACCATATCCCCGAAGCTCTTCAGCGCCACTCTCGAAAACGTCATGCGCGAACTAGAATGGGAAGACATGTGAATGAAGATCGACGGCCGGCAACTACATCATCTTCGCTTCGCTGACGACATCGTGCTCATAACACCGAGCATCAGCCAGGCGGAGCGAATGCTGGCCGACTTCGATCGTGTATGTGGGAACGTTGGACTGCAGCTGAATCTTACGAAGACGATGTTCATGAGCAACGGGTGGGTTTCTGATGCCCCATTCTCGGTCAACGGAACGCATGTCCGTATGCTCCAGCTACTTCTATCTGGATCGGGAAGTCAATATGGCCAACGACCTAGCGCCAGAGCTGAGCAGGAGGAAACGAGCGTTTTGGGAGCTTTCAAGAGCGTCGAAGAAGTCGCGAAGAAGACGAAGAACGTCCGACTCCGTGCCCTCCTATTCGACTCCACTGTTCTTCCTGCCCCTAACATACGCCTCAGAGACCTGGGCTACACGAAAGCAGGATGAACACGCGATCAGCGTCGCGCAGCGTGGAATCGAGAGGACGATGCTCGGAGTGACACGACTCACGCAAGTGAGAGAAGGCCTCCGGAGTTCCGAGCTTCGCCGACGTTCGATGATCAGAAACGCTGTCGCGTGGGCCAGGTTGTCGAAAATTAGGTGGGCCGGATACGTAATGCGCTTCGCAGACACCCGCTGGACGGGAGCCGTTACTGACTGGATTCCGCGGGATGTCAGTCTGGCACTCGCAGGCCAAGGTAGGACCCGTTTTTTAACTGGGGCTCACAACCACCTGCCATTCGAGCCGTTAGCGTTTCTCCTCGGGCTAACTCGGTTGACAAGGTGTCGGCTCGCGTTGCTAAGGTGTTGCAACGTAGCAACACGAGTTGCAAATTCGTTGCAAAAATAGCAACTTGGGTTGCAAATGTGTTGCAAATCGGCATATCCGCGCGTATATCCACGCATATCCAGCTCGTACGTACATAGCATATCCATAGTACATCCGTATATATGTGTATACACATGCGTATACACATATATGCAGGTATAGGCAGGTTTACACACGTGCATACATACATACACGCGTATATTCAGGTGTATACATATATGTATCATGTATATATACATATATGTATCATATATGTATATATATACATGTATATACAGATATACGTCGATATACACCGTATACATGCATGTATACACAGTATACCCTACTGTATATACGGTATATACCGTATATACACGTGTATACATGAATATATACATGTATGTGATCATATATATGCACACATTATGTATACATATATATGAACACATACGTATATATGCATGTATACACGTGTATATACTGTATATGCATGTATATACAGTGGTGTATACTGTGTATATATGCATATATACGGTGTATATCGACGTATATCTGCATATACTATATGTATATACATATATACACATTATACATATGTATATACAGCTGTATATACGCGTGTTTGCACGTGTGTATATGTGTATATACTTGCATATATATTCATAAATACAAAATTTTTTAATATATACGTTTATTATCGCAAGTCAGCAATTACATAACACACACACATATATAGTGCATGTAAAAATACAAATCTTCTGAGCCATTTATTAAAATGGCAAATTTAATTATTTTTGAATTATTTCGAGAGGAGAAAGAGAGGAGGAAAACGCACCGGCGCGGGAACCAGCCGCGCGTTAGAGTCGAGGACATATTTTCTGATGTCCCTGTTCCTGATGTTCTGATGTCCCTGTCCCCGAAAGGCTATATGCACCGGCTTCTGTTTCTTGCGATGTCGGGCGGCGTGTATAGCACCAATGGTCCAGCAACCAGACACAAAACCGCACTGACTGTTGGAGACCGATGTCGCGGCAGGGGTTCCGGATTCACACGACGTGTCACTGATGTCGCAACGCACGTTCGGGTTGAGAACACATGTGTCACCGACGTTGTTCAACAGGCGTACGGATTCAGGAGAGGTGTCACAGATGTCGCGCCAAGGTTCCGGATTCACACGACGTGTTACCAGTGAAGGTGGGACCAGTAATGGTATATCGGTGGGGGGTGGGGGAGGGTTCAGTGAAGGGGGACCGGTGAAGGAAGGGGAGGGATCCAGTGAAGAGGGGACCAGGTGAAGGGGGAAAGGGTCCAATGAAGGGGGACCGGTGAAGGAAGGGGGAGTGGTCCAGTAATGTCCAGTGAAGGGGGATCGGTAAAAGGTTGACAGTGAAGAGGGTACTAGGCAGAAGGGGGGACCGGTGAAGGGGGAAGGGTCCAATGAAGGGGGACCGGTGAAGGAGGGGGGAGGGGTCCAGTGAAGGGGGACCGGTCGAAGGTTGACCAGTGAAGAGGGGACCAGGTGAAAGGGGGACCGGTGAAAGAGACCAGTAATGGGTACCGGTGAAGGGGGACCGGTAGAAGGTTGACCAGTGAAGGGGACCAGGTGAAGGGGGGGGGGGAACGGTGAGGAAGGGAGCGGTGAAGGGGGAGGGGTCCAGTGAAGGGGGACCGGTAAGGAAGGGACCAGTAATGGGGTCCGGTGATTTTGGAGGGAAGGGGTCCAGTAAAGGGAGACCGATAGAAGGTTGACCAGTGAAGAGGGAACCAGGTGAAGGAGAACCGGTGAGGAAGGTACCAGTAATGGGGACCGGTGAATGGGGGTGGAGGGGTCCAGTGAAGGGGGGGGGGGACCGGAAAGGGGTTGGTGAATAAAAGGGTACCAGTGAGGACCAGTAATGGGGATCGGTGAAGGATAGGGGGACCATTGAAGAGGGGACCAGTAAAGGAAGGTCCAGTGAAGGTGGGAGCAGTAGTAGGGGCCGATGGCCGATTAGGGGGGGGGGGGGGGGACCAGTGAAGGGTGAACCTGAAAAGAGCTCACAATAAAAAGGAACCAGTGAAGAGGGACCAGTAAAGGTGGGACCAGTAATGGGGAGCGGTGAAGGGGGGGGGGAGGACGTCCAGTGAAGGGGGATCAATAAATGGGGTACCAGTGAATTACCAGTAAGGAGGGGACCAATAAGGGAGCCAATCAAGCGAAGACCATTTAAGGGGTTCAGCAAAGGGTCCATTAGTAGAACCATTAAAGGGGGACCAGTAGAGGGGACTAGTGAAGGGGATCACTGAAAGGGACCAATAAGGGGACCAGTATTTTCTCTCAGTGTCGTCCAGCCTGGCGTCAGAAGACGTGCTACAGATGTCGTACCACGTGTGTCGGGTGCTAAAGACGTGTTGTAGATATCGTGACATATGCGTTCTGGACTCAACAAATGTGTCACAAACGTTATCCAATGTGCATCTGGATCCAGAAGACGTGTCACAGATAAGACTTTGCACATCATCCGTGAGATTTTCAGATGACTTTTTAAAGGCTTCGTGCAATAATGAGTGTGCGCGTACTTCATCCTCACTTCCCCTTCCTGCCGGCACATGGGTAGGGGATATTGATGGAGTAGGTGAGGGTGAGGGGAGGGGGAGGGGGTAGGGAGAATGAGTAAAAAATGGGAGTAATGTTATTCCGGTCGGACTGTGAACTGCATCGAGCGGTCTACCAATATCAATTGATTTCATTTGTGTTTCCGCAGAATAAGCACTTCGGACGTGCGGTAGAGGGTGGGATGGCCCCATAGGAGCAGTTTTGAAGATTCTGTCCTACCGTAACCCGCTATAGCCGCTGAACGTCTGGTCGTTAATAAAGCCCAAGGTTCTGCTAGGTGGGCGATACGATTCGTATACCAGAGATGCTGTGTTTACATGATCACATAATAGAACGCTCATTTAGCAGGTCTCCGATTGTTTAGCGGCTGACGTGGAATGGATCTCAATGAAGACATTCAAGACGATAAGAACGACACGAAAAGGAAGCAGTTCAAACTTTGCTCCGAATGTCATCAGTTGGTGAGAAAACTTCGTGCATTATTCCAAGTAAGTCCTAGTCGTTTCTCCATGTAGGCTTGGTGAAGACCTCCTGGAGCGCAGTGGAGTTTCAGTATTCCGGAGGAGCGATGGTTCAGACTCAATTCATGAATGCTTAAGACCTCCTAACTTTAAAAAAGGCTGCAATTTTGATAAATCAATGCTTGGGAAGTCGGAGTGCTATACCAAGCAACCTCCTTTTGAGACACACACTCAGTTCAGGTAAACAAAATCACATCATCCGTGATGACTTTGAAATGGCGCGCTATACATACAATACAGCACGACTCTTATATATGTCTGAGCCCAGACATTTGTAAATCATAAGACTTTCCAAGAATGAACTAGCCTGTTTGACCAACGCCTTCTGCAGAGGGAGCACTAATTCGGAAATGGTTGGGATGTAAAGTATAGTTATGTTTGTCACGTTATGTTTATTACACGGGTGGTAATCCACCCGTATGAAAATTTCACAACAAGCAGAATCCGTGATAATAGATCCAAATAAAACCCATAAACGAACCCTAAGGGGCCCTTTATTGTGCGCGCGACGCGCGACGTAATGCATGTGTAGTGGCCAAATTGATCGAGCGCCGCGATTGATCATCAATTCGGCCACTACACATGGCATCGCGTGGCGCGCACACAAAACGGTCCCTAAAGAGCCCTGCGCACTTCTGCGGCGTTGCCGCTGCCCTATCCTTCATCATAGCGCAGGGACGCAGAGCTCGCCGCCATACTCCGCCGCCTCAAAACACCACATTTGGCGGAATTTCGGGTTACGGTATTCGGCGAATCGCGCCACTGGGGGGAAGGACGCGGCGCAGCGCGATCAGCTGCGGCATACTCGGTGTCGAGTGGGAGATTCACTACCGAGATGAAACATTTTGCTATGTCCTCTTTGTTTTGGTTCCCCAACTTACTTACTTTACTTTGATACTTTGATGGTCCCTTTGTCGGCTGGAGGTCTTCTCAGCGGAGACCACAACTCTTCCAGACCGCTCGATCTCTGGCTGCTTGCATCCAGGGAGGCAGACTCCGCTCTCTGAAAGATCTTGAGAATGAGTCTGCCCATCGCGTTGGCGGTCGTCCCAGTGGTATCTTATGGTCTCTTGGGAGCCATTCTGTGACACGGAGACTCCATCTATCGTCCTTTCGTCGAAGCAGGTGTCCGGCCCAGCGATATTTGGTCTTCTTCATGTACTGCAGCGGGTCTGCTATTTGCAACTTCTCTCGTAGCTCCGAGCTTCGTAGGCCTTCTTGCCATTGCTGACGAAAGCTTGTCCTCAGAAGACATCTCTCCAGTGCACGATGCGTAGTTTGCATCGCTCTGGCGATTGTCTTGTTGACGGGCCAGGTTTCCGTCGCGTAACACATCGCAGTCAGTACAGAGGCGTTGAATATCGAGGCCCTGAGGCCGGGATCCTTGACCTGATCGGTGACTTCGCGAATCGAACTGAAGGCTGCCCATGCTGCGCGTCTCCTGCGGGCGATTTCAGGAGCGAGGTCGTTATCCATGTTCAGCTCTCTTTCCAGATAGACGTAGGAGTCGACCTGTTGTAGAGCGACTCCATTTAACCTTACGAGTCCCGTGTCACACCACTGGTTGACCATAAATTGTGTTTTGGACATATTTATGTCCAATCCCATCTTCATACCTGCCACATTGAGCTCGTTCAGCATTTCCTCGACTTCTGCCGTGCTGGTGGAGATGAGAACAATATCGTCGGCGAAGCGAAGGTTGCTGATCCGTTTACCGTCGACAAGGTAGCCTTTATCGTCCCAGCTCAAGTCTTTCATGGCATCCTGGAGTGCCGCTGTGAATAGCTTAGGAGAAATCGTGTCTCCCTGCCGTACTCCTTTCCCGATAGGAATCTTAAGCTCTCGATCGAACAACTGGATGGTGGTCGATGTGTTCGAGAAGCATTCGTCGAGAAGTCGGATGCAGGGCGATGGTATACCAGCATGCACAAGCGCGTTCAGAATGGCGTTGATTTTCACAGAGTCGATCGCTTTCCGGTATTTCGCGAAGACAAGGACAAGTGGGAGGTGGTATTCGCGGCTCCTCTCGATGAGCTGTGAGACAGTCTGAATATGGTCCATGCAGGAGAAATCCTTGCGAAACCCTGCTGCTCCACTGGCTGATATTCATCCAAGCAACGCTCCATGCGGTTAAGCGGTATCTTGGTGAAGATCTTGTACACAACCGAGAGAAGACTGATGGGTCGATAGTTGTTAATATCCTCCTGCTGACCTTTTTTTGGAGAATAAAACTGTTTTCGACTCCTTCCATGAGTCCGGAATCCTACCAAGTCAAAGGTAGTGGTTGAAGTGCTTGGCAAGAAGTGAGCAGCTAAACTAATTTCCCCAACTAACAGAACAAAAGTAGCGAAATTATGACCTATTGACTCTCAGGACTCCAGAGGTAGAGAGAAGGGATCGAAAAAAGTTTTTAACCAAATTCGCCGGGGGAGTTATTTAGGGTGTTGATCACAAATCCGATACCCATTTTTGAAATTGGTAGGTTTGGGTGACGAAGGCTGCCGAGGTCATAATCACCGGTTTTGCCCAAACGTCGCGTAAGGGGCTATTTGGAGTGCAGATCACGAATTTAACATACGTTTTTTTGTATCAAATTGCAATTTGGGCAAAATCCGTGACCACAGCCTTAGTCACCCGCACCTGCCGTAACCTAGGAATAAATGGAGACCTGAAGACATTCACGAAGTTTTACCTACTACGTTAAAGATACGTTTAGTGCACAATGACCCTGGAATGGCCATATGAGAGAGAATTCTGAGTGATCCTCGACAATGAGTACCTTCCAGCAATTTAACTTTTGAACTCGCACAGGTTGCAAAATAAAGAGTCGTTTACATTGCATTTTTCATTTGCATTGCAAGGGATTCGACTCAATACCACACTCACAAATTTCAACCGTAGGTTGAGCAGATGACTTCGATCTCAGCTTTAAGAGAGGATCCGTCGCTCCTCAGAAATCCCTAATGCATTCCGCTGATCAGCCGAACGAATCCTCTCTGTTTTGGTTCTTCAATGACTTATGGACGGTCTCCTCCGTCATCCGCTATGGCACACGGACTGCAGTACGTAGAAGTTGGTCGCCGCGCGTCGCTGACGCTTCCCTTTCTAACTGCAATCGCGCAGAGTGCCCATGATGGATGACGGAGAAGAAGGTCTATGAGTCATTGGAGGACCAAAACAGAAAAGGTTCGTCTGGCTGATCAGCGGAATGCATCTTGCCAATGTTAGTGGTGGGATTCCTATGGGGAGCGACGAGTCCTCTCTTATGGCTGGGTTCGAAGTCGTCCGCTCAATCTAGGGTAGAAATTGGTGAATGTGGTAAAGAGTTGAATCTCCTGCAATGCAAAACGACACCAAACGAGCCTTATTTCGCAAGATGTGCGGGTTCAAAAGTAAAACTGCTGGAAGGCACTCATCGTCGAGAATCGCTCAGAATTCTCTATAATATGGTCATTTCGAGGTCGTTATGCACTAAACATATCTTTAGCGTAGTAGGTGAAACTTTGTCAATGTCTACAGATCTCCATTTCCATCCTAGGTTACTGAAGGTACGGGTGGCTAAGGTCATGGTCACTGATTTTGCCCAAACTCCAGCGTAATACGAAAAACGGATGTTAGATTCGTGATCAGCACCCAAATAACCCCATATGCGAAGTTTGAGCGAAATTTAGATTGATGAGATTATGACCTTGATAGCTTAGGTCACCCGAACCTACACTTCCGGGCGCGTCTTTTGAATAGACGCCGCAAAAACCGCGATTTTGCGGTTTTTGCGTCTTTTTAATATACCTCGCCTAAAGTTATTCACTTCAAAAATCAACGATATATTTGAGCTCAGGAGCTCGAGCTCTATCGTTTGGTATATATTGTTCATATGGAGCCATGATAATTTTTGAAAATGAAAATTTGCGCTCCATTGCGAAGGGCGGTCGCGGACGAACTGTCGGTAGCATGCCCTCGAAAACCGTTGCGTGCTCATGATTCCTCTAGTTTATATTCCGGGACTTGCATGCTATCGGAGTATCCCAAGCATGGCGCAAAGTGTTCTACCATGCCAGGAATCCTCTGAGAGTGCGTCGTGCACAGTGCTTATAGGATCGAACCTATCAATCGAGTGGGCGGCGTGACAGCTTGTAGAGTAAGCGTTTGGGTAGTTTTACAGAAATTCCCAGCCGCCCTACTCAGGAATCGCTGTACTCTGTTCCGGCGAGACTTTGGAGTGCGCGGTGCACAATGCATATAGGATCGAACCTATCAATCGACTGAGCGCGACAGCTCGCAAGTTGCACCGCGGGCGTGTTTTGAGCTCAATAACTCTGTCACGTTTGAATCTTTCCTGCTGCAACATGTGAATTTTGTATGCAGTTGAGAGCTCAAGTCTCTGACAACCCGAATAGGACGTCTGCGACTGAAGCGATGTGGCTCCGTGCCAGCTTTGACTGTATTCGTCGCGTATGCCCCAACATCCGACTACGACGACGAAGAGGTCGAAGCCTTCTACGTGGAACTGGAGAAGTTTTATAAGGAAGATCACATCTTCTACAAGATGATCGTCGTCGACTTCAACGCCAAGATCGGACCGCGAAGGTCGCCGGAAGAACTTCACATCGGAACCCACGGTTTGGAGTGGAACGAGCAAGGTGAAAGGCTGTCTGAGTTTAACATGTCGACCAAGACCTTCCATGGAAGCTCACAGTCCCAGAAGCCCTCCCCCCCCCCCCTCCTTACGATGGACCTGGGAATCCCTCGGTGGCCAGTTCCACAACGAGATCGACCACATCATCTTCAATCGCAAGTATTGCCTGACAAACGTTTCCGTTGTCCCCAAGTTCTGCACGGGATCGGACCACCGCCTCCTTCGCGCGAGGTTCCGCTTTTCGCGTAAAGGAGAGAAGGCCGTGAAGTTCAAGAAGAGGAGTCCCAGAACGACCATCAACTGGGACCTCTACACCTCTCTTGCCGGCCTTTGGGAAGATGCCGTTATGGACAACATCGACGAGGATACGATCACTTCGTGCACCATCTCCATGATGGTGCTAAGGGAGTCGAAAGCTTGAAGACCACCAAGAGACGTCTATCTCGGGAACTCTCGATCTGATACGCCGGCGTGGAGCAGTACGAGCGTCATCCAACTAATAACTGACGTCAGAGGTTGTAAAGCTATGCAGAGCGACGATGAAAGCGGATCTTAAGGAGAGAAGGGCGGAAGTGTTGGCTGAAGCTGCAGAGGCATGTTTGAGCATCCGCGATTCCCGCCGGAGCTTCGCCAACTTTAAGACCAAGATGACCGCTCTCCGACGTTCTGACTGAACCGTCACCTCTTCCAGAACGACCATGGAGAAGGTCATCCACGACTTCTACTCCGATCTCTTCGATAGCCACGTCCACCTGCCCCACGCCATCTTCAGCAGGATGGACACGTCGTCCCCTCTGTTCTCCCTTCCGAGGTCCGACACGCCATCTCGTCGGTGAAGAAACGTACAACACTCGGTCCCGACAGGATCAGACCCGAACACCTGAAGAACCTCCAGCCAGCGCTCATCAACACCTTGGCGCTGCTCTACACACGCTACCTGTCGGAGTGCGAGGCTCCATCCCAGTGGAAGACCAGCAAGATCGTTTTGCTGTGCAAGAAGGGGGACGTGCAAGACATTTGCAACTATCGCCGATCTGCCTGCTGTCCGTAGCCTACAAGCTGTTCACTCGAGTGATCCTGAGTAGGATTAGCGGAACGCTGGACGAAGGACAGTAATGCGAACAAGCAGAATTTCGGAGAGGATTCAGCACGATCGACCACATACACACCATTACGAGGCTCATCGAAGTATCGCGAGAGTACATGCTGCCGCTGTGTTACGTTCATCGACCTGAAGAAGGCATTCGACTCCGTCGAAACTGAAGCGGTCATCGACGCCCTGCTCACTCAGGGTATTCTTTTTCAGTACATCAGAGTCCTTTGAGAGCTGTACAGTGGATTCACGACCAAAATCTCACCATTCTACAACGACGTCGTCATCGACGTGAAGAGAGGCGTTCGGCAGGGGATACCATATCCTCGAAGCTCTTCAGCGCCACCCTCGAAAACGTCAAGCGCGAACTAGAATGGGAGTGGAGGTCGACGGCCGGCAACTACACCATCTTCGCTTCGCTGACGACATCGTGCTCATAACACCGAGCATCAGCCAGGCGGAGCGAATGCTGGCCGACTTCGATCGTGTATGTGAGAACGTTGGACTGCAGCTGAATCTTACGACGACGAAGTGTATGAGGAACGGGCGAGTTTCTGATGCCCCATTTTCGCTCAACGGAACGCATGTCCGTATGCTCCAGCTACTTCTATCTGGATCGAGAAGTCAATATGGCCAACGACCTAGCGCCAGAGCTGAGCAGGAGGAAACGAGCGTTTTGGGAGCTTTCAAGAGCGTCGAAGAAGTCGCGAAGAAGACGAAGAAGGTCCGACTCCGTGCCCACCTATTCGACTCCACTGTTCTTCCTGCCCTAATATACGCCTCAGAGACCTGGGCTTTCCGAAGGCAGGATGAAGACGCGATCAGCGTCGCCAGCGTGGAATCGAGAGGACGATGCTCGGAGTGACACGACTCACGCAAGTGAGAGAAGGCCTCTGGAGTTCCGAGCTTCGCCCACGTTCGAAGATCAGAGACGCTGTCGCGTGGGCCAAGTTGTCGAAAATTAGGTGGGCCGGCCACGTAATGCGCTTCGCAGACACCCGCTGGACGAGAGCCGTGACCGACTGAATTCCGCGTGATGTTAAGAGAACACCACGAAGTCCACCAATGCGTTGGTCGGACTTCTTCGTGAAAGCCCTGAGCGACCGCTATGACGCTCTTCGTGTCCCTTGAGCGAGGAGGATTCATTGGAGCACTCTGGCACGCGACAGGGACGAATGGAGACGCTGCTGGCGCCCGCTCGAGCAAGTCAATTATCAACGGGAAGACAGGTGATACAGAAAGCTCAAGAAGTGCGCTGAAACACAGCAACGTAGCTTATGACTGAACAAAGATACATCGGTGCGAAAATGCAGTTTAGCCTTGTGTGACACAATTTTTTACGTGTTCAGTCGACTACTGCAGGAAGACAAGAAGAGGTAACGGCATGCAAATGAATGGTATAGACGTCAGAATCCCCCAAATCTTAACCAATCAGTTGAAAGGCAAAAACGCAGCAGCGCAGAGCAACCAAACCCTTGATTTTCTTCCCGCGAGTCAACCCTCTACAAACCTGCGCTCCAAGCCACTATCCGCAGACGTATCGCGGGCGTCCAAGACCCCCAAATGCGTGCTGCGCCGTGTCCCATTGTGACCCCCTTCTCCTTGGGTTTAGCGACTTGGCAAAAAATAAACACATTTTCAAACTAATTGAGGGGTGAGGATTTTCCCCGTATGACTCTCTCCCTCCGTTCAGACATTCGCTTCAGACTCTTCCCTTGTTAGTGGTGTTCTACAAGGTTGCGTTCTATCCCCGATTCTATTAAATATCTATACTCATGAACGGGAGGCAGTCGTTAGTCCCGACTCGGATGCGCACTGACTATGCCGACAGTGCCTGTGGTGCCAATTAGCGTCGACTTGCACCGTGCCACCCGCCGCTTCGCGACGATCTCCAAGGCAGCCCTGGCCGCCGTGCGATGGTGACCTAGCCGAGCACGGGAGCCTGCAGTCGACCGCGACCCCACTGAGGCGAACTTCACAGATCGACCAGATTTACAGTTATTGCGAATAACTTACTTAGAGGGTTTACAAAGGCATTGCAAAGAGTCGTACTGGTGCGAGACCTACATACTTTCACATCAAAATTTCGAGCTCTATCTGATGGGCTGTATAAGAACGCTTAAAAATTACCCTGTAGATATATTTTGACGCAGGCTTCGAGCCAAATGCTTCACGAATAATTAGGCACGAATTTCGTAGACTTTATAATGAAAAATTTATGGTCTACCTTGGTCTAGATTTGTAATTTTATGGTCTAGGGCTGTACAATAATGCTCAAAAATTTTCCTGTAGAGACATTTTGGGGAAAGCCTCTAGATAAAGACCGCACGAACAATGCAAAAAAAGCTTTTCCAGGGCAGTATAGACTTGGAGGCTAAATGATTACTGACGCTTAAAATAGCGGTGCTCCTCCTCAGAAGTTTTCCTTCATTCATGAAGGATGCAGCTTTATTCTACTGGCATGCCACTCTAAGAACAATTTGATATGTTGTGTGATAAAATTCAATTACCGTGAATTTCTACTCTTACCTATTCAGACTTAGTTTCGAGAAATATCCTGCTGGGTATCACAAATTTTCATAAAGATGTCGAGGATCTTAGAAAAACCTGAGGAATACTATGAAAAAACTAAAACAGGATTCTCCTAGGAAGGCTCTCTACTAAATGGATTGTTCGTGCTCTGTATCTGGAGGCCTTCACCAAAATGTCTCTGCAGGGAAATTTTTAAGCATTCTTGAACAGCCCTTCAGGTAGACCATAAAATTTTTATTATAAAGTCTACGAATTTCGTGCCTAATTTTGTGAAGCCTTTGGCTCAAAGCCTGCGTCAAAATATTGCTACAGAGAAATTTTTAAGTGTTCTTGTACAGTCCATCAGATAGAGCTCGAAATTCTGATGCGAAAGTATGTAGGTCTCGCACCAGTACGACTCTTTGCACTGCCTTTGTAAACCCTCCAAATAAGTTATTCGCTGTAATTGTAAATCTGGTCGATCCGTGAAGTTCGCCTCAGTGGAGTCGCGGTCGACTGCAGGCTCCCGTGCTCGGCTAGGTCACCATCGCAGGGCGGCGAGGGCTGCCTTGGAGATCGTCGCGAAACGGCGGGTGGCACGGTGCAAGTCGACGCTAATTGGCACCACAGGCACTGTCGGCATCGTCAGTGCGCATCCGAATCGGGACTAACGACTATCACCCCTCATGAACTACCGTCACTGTTAATGAGTTCAGGAGTGAAATGCATTGCTTTTGCGGATGACTTGAAAGTTTACCATAGCTCATCAATCTATATTCAAAACCTTCTGCAGCGAGCCATAGATGCTGTTAATCTCTGGTCCCACGAGTGGCTGCTCCCTTTATCAAAAGAAAAAACAAGGTGCTCCATTTAGGAAGAACAAATCCCAGCTACACATACAAGTTAGGAGGAAATGAGATAACAGGCACTGATCAAACAACAGATCTTGGGTTTCCCCTCGATGCAAATTTGGCTTTGTACGCGCATTGTGAATACATTTCAAATAAACCGATGGCTGTAGTACATAATCTCTTTAGAGGTCTTTCCACAAAAAACCCCTCTGTCCTTGTCAAAGCTTATAAGACTTATGTTAGGCCGATACTTGAGTATGGAACAACAATTTTTTACTCAGTTAAGAAAAAAATATACTTAGACTTGAAAAAGTCTAAAAAAGGTTCACTAGAAAACTATTTATTATGATATGTGGCTTTGATTGTCATGCTATTCCTAGCAGTGAAGTAAGGAACAAACAACTTGGACTACAGACACTTTCATACAGACGAAGAATATACGACCTCGTAATGGTACACAAAATTCCCCATGGTTTCTGTGGACTTGATGAACGTGATTTCGTCATGTTGATCCAACTGGAACCCGAGATGGAGGAGAGAAACTTTCACTAAGCATTTCAACGCATGTATTTTCTAATCATTCTATTACACTTTGGTCTGGATCGTTAATGAATGTCATGTGGATGTCATTCTATATTGTTTCTAATTATATTGTTCTTCACATGGAATTTTGCCATGTAATAAATAATAACAATAATGCACCTTCTAACTGAAGTGCACAGATCTTTTTAAAAAAACTATAAAACAAGCCCATTCGGTCCCGCAAGCAGATATGGATGCCATCACCAGATGAAGTATTTTTTCAGGCAGTCGAGAAGCGCATCAACCGACTCGGTGTTCTGTGCTGCATCGGTGCATGGTGGATGTGCGGTCTTGGTGTCTACTTCTGTCTGTTAGTGAGCGCCACTATGTAATTAGGTTGCCGGAACGCCAACTGATGGGACTCGTGAAGCACAAAAACAGACCTCTGTATTGCGTTGACAGCAGTTCCCGTCAGCTTTTCTTACTTCTCGGTTTCAACCGCTCACACTGCTTTGAAATCGAAACTGCGCAAAGACATCTCCTCGCCGGCAGACACCTTTTCTTCTGGAAGTACGGGAGCTGACCCAACTAGAGACCCATTTACTGCTGTCACAAGCTCGTGATGCGTATGTGAAGGAAGAGAGCTTTAGGAAATCCGAATAAAAAAGGTAAAAGAAGGTGGTAAAAAAGAGGCGCGTCTGAGCTACGGCAAAGGTGAAGGTTTAGGTGGTTTCCTAAACAAGATCGTCTCATTTAATCGAGGCGAACTTCGAAATGTAGGATCAGAGGTTATGATGAAAGAGTTGGAGTCAGAGTATTTTAAGTATCATATCTCTGACTGCTTCAGTCTGTTGTTAACCTGTTGACGACACACTTTGATGGTGAACGTCTCTCGCTTCTGCCGAAATTCCTAGTCCACTATTGCTCTCCGACACCGATCGCATTTTGGTAGCGTTGGTTCCCCTTCCTCTTATGGCAGTCGGCCGTCAAAGCCCATGTTGTGGCGGCCACCGATCTTGTTCTCGTTTGTAGCGATGCTCTTTTTCAGGAGTGCCTTCTGTTGAGCAAGTAAATGTAAGAACCGACATGTGCTTAGATCTTACTGCTCTCGTCGGTGAGGGCATGAGAAATAGCACTATAGCTAGACAACTTGACTAGCTTTATTAGGTCACTCACCTTAGTGTAGAGGGTCATGACCGATTAATTTCCATTCCGGAACCAGAATACTAGCTGTGACCCGTTCCACAAGCTGTAGCCTGCCGCATTCTAGACTATTTTAACCGCATTTCCCCTTTACAAGGGCGCGTGTAGCGCAGTCGGAGGAGGTGCGACTGTCGCGTGCACCCGATACCAGGTTCCTGGTTCGGATCTCCCGCCCAGGCCAACCAAGCCTTCCATCCCTCCGGGGTCGGTGAATTGGTACCAGACTTGTCTGGGAAGGATAGAGCGCTGACTTGTTCATCGACTGGCCACCGCAAGTCATTGTATGGCCAAATACGCATTCATGTCGCCTCCACGACATCTCGTAGAAGTAGAATGCGCTGGCGCATCCCAGAAGGGATTGAGTAACGCCGTCCTTTATCCTTTATCCCCTTTACGCTCTCGTGGGAAGAACAGGTATTCCAGTCGAAGAAGAGTGCAACACCAATGTGGTCTCAGGAAAAATGAGTCGAAATGGCTTGCTAACGTTCCTTAGAAGCATCTATGCCCTCCGGCATACGGGAAGGACGATGGTTTGGATAACTGCAGAAAGCGTTCTGATAACTCCTTGATCAAAGGTTTTTGCAAACCTACTGCAGCGTCGCTGCTTATTTTCTGCAACTGCATACTTCACGACGGCTCATATGTGGCCATCGAGTAAATTGGGCTCCTCCTGCATAAGTAGCTTCTTGAATATCAAGTATTTCAGGAAGATGCGCACCGACTTCTGCAATAACTGCTATAAGGAGAAATTTTTTAGCAAAGCCCATGAGAGACGACGGCTCCAGGTGCAACTACTTCTGCAACTTATCTGTAACAGTCATTACCGAGACAGACTTCACGAAACAACTCTTTGGTGTAATGATTCGAAATGCAGCCCCCTCTCGTTATAACGCATTTGAGGTGACCGGCAGAACCGACGAAAATCGGCGTTGTAATGGGAGTCGCATCCTATCCTCTTTTTATATTCTTTTGTTCACAGATTTATCTCAAAAATAGCATATAGTGGCTAAATGGCAAGAAAATATGCAACCATGAAGACAGTGTAAAGGCATAGAGTATCTCTTGATTGTTAATGCTGCCCCTGCCTTCAGAGATAATCTCAGTAGTAAGCGGTAGTATGGGAAACATGTGCGGGGTATAACGAATACAAGGTGAAAATTAGACGCCATCAACGGAAAAACTGAGAAGTTTGATGTAGCGTTGTTTTCACTGAGCTCCACACGAGGTAATACAGATCTTTATTGGCTAACGTTTCGGCGGTATCGCCTTCTTCAGAGCCTGAAAGGGAGCATCAAGTCAAGATTTGGCTACCCCGTTAAACGTCGCCTCAACCTTAGAAATTCAAGACTACCTTTTGATCACGTAGTCAATAGAGAGATCGAAACGCTTACCTTACAGGAAGCCAGACGGGCCAATAGGTCGGTAGCAGGACCGTTTTCGAGACATAGGCGCCCAAATCAGAACGCCAACCTGATGTAGGACCTGAGCCCCCGCGTTACATAGAGGCACTCTTCCTTCCGGTTTAGCTTGGGGTCTTAGCCCATAAACAATAACGCTCCTTAAAATTGAATCCCCGCAGTGCCCAGTCCTTTGTCTGATCATAATGACGCACAAGTTTCCATCATCGAGCAGTATAGAATCGCTGGCACCCTTCGATATCAAGGTGCGTGCGATAATTAGCTTTGGGGACCTACCGATGGAATAGCGTGGTTCATAAACCTGGTTTTGGCACAATTACTCAGGTTCATACCGGCCCACTTGAGCAACACCCAGATGTTCCTGGAAGATCTGCATTCTGCAAGAGCGGACCCCACTTGCGTCATGGAATCCTTTGATGTAGCAACATTGTATACCAATGTCAGCAGCGAGTGCGCCATTTAAGCTATGTTCGAGCTTCTCGCGCAACACCAAGAGGCTGTAGACACATATATCTCTAGGTGTAATCTCTGTCGGGGGGGGGGGGGGGCAGTCCATTTCAACTTCTAAAGAAATGCAACATGCACCACAACATACGATTATGTATATATGCTTACATTATCCATTGCTGTTCTTCCAATACCAAAATCAACTTTCTAAATTGGTTTCCTAGTCGGGGGGAGGGAGTAATGAAAACACAGCAATTTGGACAGAAACTTGCCACAATTACAATACTATAAAACCACGAAAACACGTTAAAGCAACGTTATTACCTTAATCAATTAGTGCATAGAGGTTTGCGATTTCATTCCAAAGCAAATAGAGTTTTGGATCACAACCGTGCTGCAGTGCATAGTGCCCCCCCCCCTCCTTCACCGTGCATAGTCCCATATTAAAACTTTTTCAATGTTTCAGCGGAACACTCGGACATTTCCAGGGGAGGGGATCGGGTAAGTTAAGGCATTCATATGTTGTATTGCATGTTGTATGTACACATGCGTAGCTATCGTTAACAATTCATAATGGACTGCCCCCCCCCCCCCCCCCGACAGGGATTGCACCTATCTCTATAAGACAGCAAATGGTCCTTCTTAAAGAATGCCTTGGTTGCAACATTTTCAGATGGTGGGGCCTCTATTTCTCTCAGACAAGAGGACTGGCGTGGGCAACGACTATCACCTACACACGCTATCGCCTTCATGGCCAAAATTGAAACCCCGGTGCTGCAAAGGTTTCCATTGCTCTATCGTCGTTACATCAACACAACTTCTTTCTTATCTGCTCGACGCAGAAAGAAATGGACCTGTGCTTTAGCCTGCTTAACAACAACCAGTCAAGCTCGTTCGCGAAAACCCTTAGGGTGATTGGCTTTCGTTCCTGAACGTGCAAGTCCAACTGAAAGAGAGTGGTACCGTAACAAAATGGTATAGAAGACCTCCCAGCAAGAATATCATAGTTCACTGCCTTTCCTCGCACCCTAACCACATGAAGCGAGCTGTAGTGAAAAACATGTTCCAAACTGCAGCGCTCGTATCTAGTAGGGAAGAAGAGCGTAAAGAATCAAGGAAGATGGCACAAGAAATTGCGGCTAGCAACGGATATGAGCACCACGTTACATCGTTACGGAGGTCCTTCCAGGAACAAAGCAGTAGCCGCGCCATCTCCGGAAAAGTACCATTCAAAGTGCCATTCATCTCCTATGAAGCACTACCCTCCGGAAGTGTGTGAGGAGAGCCGTGCTGGAGAATGTGGTAACTGTTGTGGAGGTGCCACCAAACAACCTAAGGCGGCAGCTAGTTCGTAATCGTTCTTACAATCGTCTTTGTGTTACTCCGCCGTCTGCCCACATGGCAGGGAAGGGGACTGCACCTTGTCAGGTGTGGTATGCTTCAAACTGCCAGAGCTGTGGCGATGAATATATCGGTGAAACGGCGCGACCACTCGCGACCCACATAAACATAGCTGGAGCTTCGGAGATGTTCGTTCCGCTGAGTGAGATTAGTGCATGAGAAACTCGCCCGCTCTTCATGAACATAGCCTTCGAAAAGATTCAACTGCAGCCCAACGTTCGAACATACACGACTGAAATCGGCCAGCATTCGCTCCGCCTAGCTTATGCTCGGTGTTATGAGCACAATGACGTCAGCGAAGTGAGAAAGGTGCAATTGCCGAACGTCGACCTTCACTCCATGTCCTCCCATTCTGGTTCGCGCATGACGTTTTCGAGGGGGTGCTGAAGAGCTTTGGGGATATGGTATCCCCTTGCCGAACCCCTAACTTCACATTGACGACGACGTTGTTGCAGAATGGCAAAATCTTGTGTACAGCTCTTGAAGGACTCTGATGTTACTGAGTAGGAACGCCATGAGTGAGCAGGCCTTCGATGACCGCTTCAGTTTCGACAGAGTCGAATGCATTCTAGAGGTCCACGAACGTAAGGCACAGCTGCAGCTTGTACTCGCGCGACACTTCGATGAGCTTCGTAATGGTGTGTATGTGGTCGAACATGCTGAATCCTCTCGGAAATCCTTCTTGTTCGCATGGCTGTCTTCGTCCAGCGTTCTGCTAATCCTATTCAGGATGACTCGAGTAAACAGCTTGTAGACTACGGACAGCAGGCAGATCGGGCGATAGTTGTCGATTTCGTGCACGTCTCCCTTCTTGTCCTGCAAGACGGTCCTGCTAGTCTTCCGCTGATTGTGAGATGGAACCTTGCACTCCGTCAGTAGCGTGTGAAAAGCCACCCTAGGGTGTTGATGAACACTAGCGGGAGGTTCTTCAGTAGTCCTGCTCCGATCCAGTCGAGATTTTGCGGATGCTCAACCCTGTCTCTGCAGCTTCAGCCAACACTTCCGCCCTTCTCTCCTTAAGATGGTCCTCCATCGCCGCTCTGAGTAGCTTCGCAAACTCGGACGTCAGCTGGTAGTTGCGCGATGCTCGTGCTGATCCACGCTGGCGTATGAGCTCGAGTTTCCGGCGACCGACGTCTCTTGGTGTCATCAAGCTCTCGGTTCCCTTAGCGCTATCGCGGAGTCGTTGCGTTAAGTGGTTCTCGTCGTCGTCGACGTTGTCCCATGGAACCTCGAGCTCCCTTGGATGGTCTTGGTCGACATGATGGATTCAGACAGCCTTTCGCTTTTCTCGTTCCACTCAACCGTGTGTTCCGATGTGAAGTTCTTCTGGCGGCCTTTGCGGTCCGATCTTAACATTAGAGTCTTCCTTACAAAACTTTCCCAGTTCCCGTGAAAGGCTTCTAGGTCTTCGTCGTCGTAGTCGGATTAACACTACTACGTACTTGATCTTTCTGACTTGCATCATCAGGTCCTCGACGGATGTCTCCGATGTGAGCGTGCGGGCGTTGCAAGTACAGATCGTCATCCCAGACCTTTAAATTTGCGGCGCCCGGATTGCAATCCTTTCCATCGCTACAAAAATGGGAACTCTTTCAGGGTCAGGTGAACGAGGCCTTTAGTGCTGCTGTTTTGGACTGGAGTACACACGGGCAGCTAGTCACTCTGACGTGCGAGCGACGAACAGCAGGCAGTAAGCCAGACTGTCCGAAGGGAGGGGTTAAGGTGGCCTTAAATCGCCTTATGGTGTACTCCCAGTCTACCGAATCCAAGCTTTTGGCCGGACCGACACAGTTATAATCCGCACAGGCGCGAACACACCGACGCACACTGTGCATGAACATGCCGCTCCCACTCAAAAGGAGCGAGTTGACCCGACGCAGCAGTAGCAAGGAGTCCATCCCCTGCATCACACCTTCTCTTTGGATAATACACGGCCGCATTCCGTTCGCGATTCATTCCACTATCTAACAACAGGGAAGCGCTACGTGGCCCTGTGACAGGGGACAAGGGCCCGAGCGGTCCTAACAAGAGAGCACGAAGGCTCTCTATCAAGGGAGATCCCGTGAGACATTCTTCACTGCAACTATTATGTGTTGGAGATCCTACCCTACTGTACCCTATCATCTTGTTTTATATAGTATGACCATTTTTTTACTGTAATAAAAGTAAGGCCTAAAGAAGAAAAGATGCCAAGGCATTCTATATATCTATAAAAGAAAAGACCAAGGCATTCTATAATAAAGTGGGGGACCACTATGGACTCCTCGACCACTTTTACGCTTTATCTACCTCAGAGCTACAAACACCCCTCCTTTGTCATCGTCATTGTGCTCTGCGCGTTCTTTTGCTTACACTTCTTCTCACTCTTCGTTTCCACACCTAATTTTAGGATTCTGTTACTTCTTGAACGACTGCTACCATGTTTGAGCTCGCCATAAAGCTTAACATGGCACATGCGCGAGGAAATGCTGCCTCGTCGTTTCAGCTCTATATGGACGACCGTTCGCTGTGTGATCCTCCAGTGGGAGCCGCTGAGAAGGTGACACAACGGAAATACGTTGTTCAGCCAAAGTAGTACAGAAACTCTAAGAAGGAGCGCTGTTCAGCGAAGTGCAAGAATGCAAAATGCTAGTATGTACCGTTCGTATGAGCATAAAACTGTTTCTTGTTGTTGATCAGATGTAGTGCCCTCACATAAAGAACAATATTGAAGAGAAAAAGCGGTCGGCAATTAAATAAAGGAGAACAGTCAACAATGTATCAATAGAAGGCCTCCAGAGCAGTTTCGCTACAGAGCTGACGCTTTCGGTGAGCTATAGATTGATTCCAAAATAATAGCCCCGAAAGATCTGAGCTTTTCAGACTGCCATCACTAACAAATAAGCGACATTGAGCTTATCCTATCATGCTGTTCAGAACTCTCAACAAACTGTCCAATGACGCAGAGAAACTTTTTGACAAGGGACGAAGGAGACCCTAGCTGCGCGCAGTCGCAAAATGTTTTTGTTCAGGATAGCCATTAACCAATTAGTCTAACAAAAGTAAACAAGGGAGATATGTATGATTGGCTGCAAAACGTCTACCAATCTCGTTAAAAGGATTGGCGTTTCCTTCGCTGAGGAGTAGCCCAGCGTTTGTTCTTTACAGCGAAAAGAAATCGGTAAAGTTCATTTCGAAGAACAAAAGCTTGCGCAAAAAATTTCGGGACTTGTCGTGAAGTCATCCTGCTCGTAAATTGTAAAATGTGATAGGTGGACGATCCTCTAAGCATGCGAGTGGTGGGCCCTATACCTTAGAGACCTCTTTAAAGCGAAGCGCATCCCAGGCGACTGCATAGGAGGGAGGCACGTATGACGAAATGCATTAATATTCATAGACATAAACAAACAATGCAGAGCTTCAAAACAGCTATGAAAAAACGTTTAGTGCATTGAAAGTTAAAAAGATATTACTACAGGATAAGCAGTCAGCCTTAGCCTATGGGACGTTTGCAAGACTACCTTACTGCCTGCTAAATATGTCAACGTGATGACGACATCTGCGAGGCTTGGTGTGAAGCTACTACGTACGGAAGTTTGTAACTGTGACCGAAATTTACACACGTACGGTGTTACAGATGATGTATTGCTAGCACGTCTGCCCTTTTATTCTGTGTTCTTCGTAGTGCTATGTGTGAGGCAGATAGCGCTTGGAAATAAACAAATGATCAATATACCAGTGTCACGTCACCGGAGTGCAGATGGTTGTGGCACGTCGTCTGTGACGTTCTGCATTCTGCATCCAAGCGCTCGAGGTACGACGCCTTAAAATGCCTCGGAAATACGGAAAACGCTAGCTCTTTTATATAGAGCAGGAGATGCCTCGACCTAGAACATAGTTTTTCGAGAGCACAAAGGTGTTAACTATGAAGTTGCAGGAGTGTTTCCCTTCTAGTGGAATCTTTTGACTTCTCAGCAGTAATAAATATGACTTTCTTGCCTTATCTGGACGATTGTGCAAACGCTATTTATTATACTTGTGTTTTTTTAAAATTTTTCGAATGAACGAATAATCGAATAACCCTATATTTCGGTTATTCGAATTTCCGAATAATCGAACAACCCCATTTTTCAGTTATTCGAATTTCCGAATAATCGAATAACCCCATTTTTGGTGATTCGAATTTCCGAACAATCGAATAACCACATTTGTTGATTATTCGAATTTCCGAATATTCGAAAAAATCGAATAATCGAATAAACTGCATTATACCGTAATACACCCCGGTGCAAAGGTTCACCCCGATTTGTCATTAGTACCCGAATAACCCGCTGCCAAGTCTCAGTAATGTAACCAACATGTTTCTCACTATCGAAAACTTCTATAAACGAATTTTAGGCAGCTTATCTTATCAGTGCAGGATACCACGAACTTTAACTGAAAATTTAACAAATGGGATTCGGCAAAAACAAAACATGCCCTGTTACCATTCGGAGATTCTTCCTATAGTACTCGTTCTTGCCGTTCTGACATACCGTTCAGACAGTTCCCTTATCAGGACTAGGTGCTTTGTATGCAGACCAAGATAAATAATATTTAAATAATACGGCGGAACGGCACGAACGAGTCCTATAGGGAGAATCTTCGTCCTCCAGGTGGTAACAGAACATGTTGTTTGTTGTTAAATGTTTTGTTTTTGCCGAATCCTTGAGACCAACGAGAAAGAGGGTTTAATGGTTATGGGTCCGCAGAGCGAGCTTACCACGGCAGCGCAAGATGCTTCCGCTATGGGCTGGGTGGGGCAGTGGTACAGGGGCTGCCTCATGTTCGTGAGATCGAGGGTTCGGCAACCATGCTGCGACGCGTCTTTGTACTTTTACCATAGTATCGGATTTCCATCACTGAACTTGTTTTTGGAGTTTGCTACGTTAAGATTACTACTTATTATTTGTCGACATCTCGTAAATCTCCAGCAATACCCGAAATATGGCTAATGCGATTTTGTATGAAATATTTGTGAAATGTGTCTTCATGTGCTACCTCATCGCGGTGAAGGGGTGAACATCACTTAGTGATGGCTAACGGCACAAATGGTCACGCAGTACACGATGCTTTGTCGTGTATGGACGGCTCTCATGTATCCCTGGCCAGGAATATGTGAGTAACCAGACCACCGCCATGGCTCAAACAACTAAACCCGCGCCCCAGTCCTCCGCTCGCCGGAGGTGAACTTCTACGGCGTCGGTTGCATCCACCTCCGGCGAGGGGCCATCTAATCTCGTAGTTAAACTATCGGGACGTCATTGGAATCGGACTACCGGAAACTCCCTCCCACCACGACACGGAAACTGCCTATTCGTCTGCACTTATAACTGTTGTTCGATTGCATTTATAACTGTTGTTCGCTGAGCAGTATCTTTGGACACTGCTTTACAGAAGCCGCAACATCAAATACGACGTTATAGCCCTGCAGGAAACGAAAGGCAGAGCGGAAACCATAGAAAGGACCGACCACAACGAGCTTCTCATTATCGGAGCAAAGGTGGACAGAAAGAATATTGGCGGAGTTGGATTTCTCGTCAATTCGACAGTGCACCACCTAGTACACTTTTACAAGATCATAAGTCCGCGAGTAGCTGTTCTTCGTCTGGAAACTAAAGATCAAGGAACCATCTCCATCATAAATGGATATGCTCCAACATCTGCGGCCACAGATGAAGAAAAGGAGGAATTCTACAAGCTGTTCGAAAGGACTGTCAACGACGATAAGAGCTACTACAAAGTTGTCGTTGGTGACTTCAACGCTATCGTCGGTACGAATGATCACGACGAATGGAGGCTAGGACCACATGGAACTTCCTCAGGGAACGAAAACGGAGAGCGCCTGATAGACTTCCTATCCGCAGATCAAGACTAGGGAAGGGACCTAGGGTGTGTGCCATACAAGCTGCTCGTATGGAGACTGCTTTCTTCGCTCAGGGGGAGTTCACGGTTGGGTTCTGCGCTCTTCGAGCGCAGAACAAGGCTAAGGAAGGGACTCCAGGGTGTGTGCCATGCAAGCTGCTCGTATGGAAACTGCTTTCGTCGCTCAGCGGGAATCCGCGGCTGGGTTTTGCGCTCTTCGAGCGGACTCCAGGGTGTGTGCCATGCAAGCTGCTCGTATGGAGACTGCTTTCTTCGCTCAGAGGGAATTCGCGGCTGTGTTCTGCGCTCTTCGAGCGCAGATCCAGGCTAAGGAAGGGACTCCAGGGTGTGTGCCATGCAAGCTGCTCGTATGGAGACTGCTTTCGTCGCTCAGGGGAAATCCGCGGCTGGGTTCTGCGCTGTTCGAGCGGCGAAGCTCATACGGTTGAAACAATGTGCAAAAACGTTGAAACCTCTCAGATCTCAGATACTCAGCTGAAGTGCAAGAACTCCGCGACGAACGGGAACCGAACCCTCGACATCCCTCGCATGAAGCGAACCCTCTACCTGCTGCACCACGACCCACCTGCACACGGTGCCATCGCGGGCGCACAAGACATTGATCGGACGTCGCAGCGTGGACCCCGACGCGCGATCTCTGAGCTAGGAGAGCGCAAACAGCAAAGTCTCGGCGCGACCCGCACTGCGGTTACGGTGAGCCGGTCCTGATATCCGCCGTTTATAATTGTCTGCTTCGTTTACTGTGCTATCGAGTTAAAGAGACGGAGTCTTCACGTCTTTCTGGAGTTCCCTGCACTACACCCTTTTCACTTCTCCTTTGTCGGTACCCAGTGATTCACCACAAGCGTCCAAAACACCTTAAGCACGACGATATATTTATTTATTTATTTAAACCATGCATTACACACGCAACAATACATTATAAAATGTAAACATGCGGAACGAAATAAAACTTGAAAAAAACGACAGGTTCAAGGTGGATCGAAGGCGATATTTCTCCTAACGAACGTTTTAAATGCACTTTTCGACAAATTAAAAAGGTTGTGACTTTTAGCTAGTAACGAATTCATCACATTCAGACACCTGTAAGCGAGGAAACATGATATAATCCGTGTTCTAGCAACCGAGACGTACAGCATTCTACTTCTTGATAGTGGATGACCGAAGAATGTTATTGGGTCTATAGACACTTCATGCGAGAATTTTGTAAACCGTTAACAGGTCAGCTAGTTTCCTTCTTTTGTAAAGTGCTGAGGGACCAAGAATTTTGGATCTGTCATTCCCTCCGGGATATGGAAATAATCAATTCCGTAGCACCTCATAGCTAACTTCCGTGTAAAACTGTTTTGTACACTTTCAAGAAGGCAAATGTCTTTTTTCTTACAGGGATTGAAGATAGTTGTTCCCTACTCTACAATCGTTCGCACATATGTTTTGTAGGGGGGGGGGGGGGCAGTCGTTCGGTACACCGTGCTGCCCGCCGCCCACTTCCCGGCTCCAGGACCTAACTCCGACGCGACGTCGCGCGCCAGCCGCGTGCGACGTCGCGGCGCTGAAACGCGGACGTGCGCTCGGTGACGCATGGTTAGCCGCGAAGCACGAAATGTTCTCAGTGTTTAAGCTCCCAGACCACATTTCTAGCTAGGAACTTAAGATCCCACAGAATGTGGTAGGCTACAGCCTGCAGTAGGACAACTGATCCGAGAACGGGTGATAGTGACCTTTTTCCGCAGTATAACCATAATCACGGATGAAAATTGACCGAAGAAGTTGTAGTTGGCAAATACTGACGCTAGAAACCATCCACTGACCAGGATTCCTGTATAAACTGTCGCTGATCGTCCCATTGAAACCACATTCATATACCATCTCCAAGAAACGTTGAAATAAGGTAAAGGCGTGCCGCATGTCCCTGTAGGAAGCGCTTCTAGCCGTCGGCAGCATCGGACTGCGACAACTCGTCCACTTTCGTCGCGCACCGAGCGCGACGCCAGGGGGGTTCGCGCGGCGTCGGAGTTATGTCTGCCCCCGCCACTTCCCGCTTCCCGCCCTGCCCAGGAGGCCCTATTTGGACAAGTTTGCTGCGAGCGGAACCGTGTTAATTGGCATGACGTCGTGCAAAAACCTAACAGCTGATAGGAGGCGATTGGGAAGCGCATCTCGGGGAACTCTGAGGTCATTTTCCGGTTATGCAGGCAGTTGAGGAAAAGAGAACGTCGCTCTTCTCTCTAGATTCTTTGTAGATTCTTTGTTTCTTCGTAGGCATGCAGCAACGGGGAGGGGCGGTGGAGGTGTCGTTGGACTTCAGAATTTTGAAAAGATTGCAGATTCGATAATTTGCCTTGTTTGCCAACATCTTATAATGTTTACTGAAGTTCAAATTGTTAGCATAAGACCTAAATCTCGAACATCGTCTACCAATTTAAGCTCTGTGTCACGAAGAGTATAATACTGCGGGCCATTTCCTTATTTTGATCCAATGCTAAGATAGCAAGATTTTTCTGCAGCAAGCGGTAGTCCCCACTGGTTCGCACATTCACTTATAAAGTCGATAGCTTTTTGTATTTTTGATGATCTTCATCATTTGCTACTGTACTGTATATCTTAACATCGTCAGCGTACATAACATCTCACTCCTAACCGTTCTATCGAATCAGGTATATATCAAGAATAGAAGCGGGGACAGTACTCCTCCTTAAGGGGCGTCGCTATAAACGTTAAACACAGACGGGAGCTGACCCTCAATCTTTACCTGGTACTTCCTATGTGAAAGAAAGTCTTGAGTCCTATGGACTGTTCTGGGGTGTAAGCCAACCATTCTCATTTTTCTTAGTAAACAAGTGGTTGGGACTTTACCGAATGCTTTCGTAAAGTGAAAAAAATGACATCCGTACGTTTCTTACAGTCAAGATTTTTGGACCAGTCATTTAGGGCTGTCAGAACAGCAGTCTGTATCGATCTACCTTGCAAAAAGCCGTACTGATTTTTTGAGATGATGTTGCTCTCTTTGAGATGCTTCAATATATGTTTTTTAAAACAATTTTTTCAACGCTCTCCCGAAAATAGAGGTGGTGCTCACGGGGCGGTAATTCCCACTATCCTATTATATAAAGCTGTTATCGATTTTTTGAACGCGATACTGAATTTCCCTCAGATGCAGTGAAGGAAGGAAAAAGGTCCCAATTTTCTGCAGTGCTTTGACCAATTTCCATTAGCACTGTATGCAGAGGAGGACAGTATTTTTGTCCCAAGTCACCTCTTCCGAAGATCCTCACACGTCGTCGCATAAGGCACGGCGGCTGGACGGAAACGGTCAGGCGTTCGATTAGGCCTGACGAGCTGCAATAGGTTGTGAACACGACTCCAGACGAAGCAGGAGTGCTGCGTGCGTTTTCTTGAATGCTATACAGGGAGGTGAGTGATGGACAGCAAGGCATCAATCTGTAGCATTCGTTCGTTTCTACGTGTTCGACTTCGACGCTAGGGATGCTTCCTTAACCAGCGTTGGTTGCCGGCGAAGCCGACAGCGTCGAGCAGGAAGATATCTCATGTTACGATGTTACTGGTGTTATTGATTTTACGTGAGGTCAAACAGCACCGGTTGTGTAAGGCGTAGCATCGCACCTGAAAAGCGGAGGTGTGGGTTCAAGTCCAGCCCAGCGCAAGAGCTTTGCTCGCAACTAAACATCCGTCTCAAGAATTTATAACCTTCATAACAGGCTCTCTAGGCTTCCATACCGAACTCTTCCATAGCGAAATGGGCTCGGCGAAGCCGGTGACGGACGCTGGGTGAGTAAGGAATCCCATCTAGGTTTGGGCTCCGTTCTCAATAGAGGAGGGTTTTTTTTGTCTCAACGTGACCATGGGAAACTTCGTAAACTTTGCGGGCTCGATGGTTTAATCACCCAAGTTTGAGGCAGGTTCTCGACTTCTCTCTCCGAAGGGGAGCGCCGGGAGGTGAGCAATCGCCGCCGCCGAGGAGGACACGTGAGGCATTGCGAAACAGGCCGGCGCCGCGGCTCTGTCCGCTCACGTGTTGGGTGGCTACTGCCTCGAATTGACCCCCTTGAAGGCTCCTGTCCTTGCTACCGGTCAATTAGTGCTTGCAGTTAGGTGCTGCTACAGTTGTGTTACCGCAGGGTACGACTCTGCCGCCTGTGTGCATGGCCGAGGTCACTGCTCATTCCTGTTGTTGCTACCTTCTCTGTGTTCGGGCATAACCTTCTGATGTGTGCGAGCTTCCGCCTTCACTTCACTTTTCTGAGAACAGCTCCTGCTATGTTAATCCACTGCCTTTGCCACCGTTCACTTTGTTTCTCTTCGAGAGTCTTTTAAGTTGATGTCAGTGTTGTGGTGAGAATTTGCGGCCCTATTCCAGTGCTCTTCGCTCTACACGTTAGAGCATGAGCCTTGGTAGGAAGGCACATGTATGCCCATTCACAGCAGAAGTGAACTAACTTGGTTCACCATAGGGCTAGTGCTGCTGATAAGTTTGAATTTCATACAACACAAAACAATGGATTGGGCGCTCCTACATCGTGGCCCTCCCGCCCGAGCCTATTTGCGCCTCATTGGTAGTCGTAGCACTTATATCCACACTCGTGTGCTTCTTGAAGAGGGTGACAACCACTTAACACGATGAGCCCTGTCCAGCCGAGCCGTTTTGCGTCTGATTCTGTAGGCTGTAAGTAAAATTCTCCCATTCTAAGTTCGTTGGATTGAGCCCATCAGTTTCTCCCGCCCACTTTAACTTCCTACTTCCTACCCTCTTCCAAGCAGTTGGATTTTTATTCGGGTGATAGCAGAAGTTGAACAAAAAACACAACGGTGAGGAACATACATATCCCACTTTTGTGGTTAAGTGGCTTTTACACTATCAGTCGATAAAAAGCTGCGGTGAACTTTTCGAGGGCATGGTGCGATCTCGTCTTTTATTGCGCTATATGCTTGCTCATTAGCTAGGCTGTAAGCAAGATTCCCCCATTCGAAGTTCGTTGTGTCGAGAGCGCATGCAACAGTTTCTCCCGCCCACTCATGATCCCTATTTATCTTGGGCCCCCTTCCAAGACGTTGCGATATTTATTCGATTGATAGCGTAAATTTAACAACAGATACAACAGTGAGGAACACACATATCCCCACTTTGGTAGTTTAAGTAAGAGGCATTCACACTATCGATCAAATAACCAGTGGTGCTATCGGTTTTCTCTCAGACCTAACCGATCGGGATTGGAGTTGCCTGATTGCGCTGGCCGACGGGAGCGTTCCACAGTAGATTGGGCGTTTTGATCAGGCAGTCGATATGGATCGATGTTATCGATCATTTGAGTGGTGCTCTCGGTTTTCTCTCAAATCGCACCATATATATAAAGGAGGGAGGCATAAGTCACTGTCTGTAGTGGTTCGCCAACAGCAGAAACCAAGTTCCCGTCTCACCCCAGTTTTCGACTACACTAGGCTCTCGGAATAATTCTTCCCGTACGTTCCTTCAAAATTAGTGGCTAATGATGTCACCTCCGGAATTTGCCACACCTAGCGGCTTGAAGCACGACGATCGGACACAAATGTCAGACATTTCTTTAAGCTTGACAAGCTGCGATAGGCTGCGCACTGTATGCTAGATGAAGAAGGAGTGCTAAGAACATTCTTCTGCGTGCTATACTGAGATGCGAGTGGTACCACGCTAGGAATCAGTCTGGAGTAGGCGCAAGTTTCAACGTGCTCGACGCTACGGATGCATCCTTACCCAGCGTTGGTTGCCGGCGGAGCCGGCGACCGACGCTGGGTGAGGAAGCATCCGTAGTCAGGTTTGGGCTACGTCCATAGCGTGGCCCGCCATACCCGACGCCGGCTAGCCCAGCGTGGCCCGCGAATGCGATGCCTGGCGTGCCCGCACACTCCAGCGTCGGCGCCGGCGGAGCCGGCGACCGACGCTGGTTTCCTGGATAATTCATAGATTCATACATGGAATTATCAATTAATTATTAATTATCAATCAAAACACCTTCTATACGAAGGCTCAAGTTACAATGGCGTAGTGCACTATAGCGGAGTAGTACAGTGCGGTAGGTAACGGTAAGTGGCGAGCATGAACGCAGCTGCCGTTACAGCTGCCAACTCAAGCTGAAAGCGAGCATCATATTCGTGCACATCACTTCAAAATCCTAGGCGAACTTTGGGCGAAATCGGTGATCTTGCTGCAAATTCGGATGAGTAAAGCTGCCGGGGTCATAAACAATTTCACCCTAATTTAATACAGTGGCGTGCGGGGAGGGGGGAGGGGGTATTTTAGGTGCTGCTAATGAGTTTGACATCCGTTTTTAGTATTACGATGGGTTACGGTATCGGCACCGCAAACAGCTCCTATAGACGAAGTTTGTGCAAAATTTGTGACATGACCCTAGCAGCCTTCTAAACCGCATCTACCGTAATCGAACATGGCTGGCCGAATTTTTGGAAACGAATCTCGGATTCGTGATCATCACCACAATAACCCCATGTGTGAAGTTAGAATGGATTTTTTCAATCTTTCCTCGACTTCTGGAGTTGTGACGGTACAATAGTGCCAATATTCGTTCTTGCCTTTCCGGCGTACCGTTGAGACTTTTCATGTGCTACTGATGCCCGTTAGTATTCATGGATGGGACTCCAATTCTTTCAGCTGGATGAGTGCGATGATTTGGACAACGAAATCGATGAGATCCTAGCAGATTTCGAAGCGAAGAATCCGAAGAGAAATATATTGCACACCATTTGTTTTTATTAAGGTAACAAGTGCTTTGCCAGGCATGTCTTTGTTGCTTTTTTTCTCCCGGGTGACGAGTTTCTTCTCGTAAATAAACATTTTGCTATCCTTGCAACCGCCGAGGCAGTTCGTTAGCTCAAACTGACAAGGAAAGGTCCCAATTCATGGTGAGCTTTTGCGATGCTATTTTGACAGGATATAGAGCGGAGTCCAGAATTATAGTTAGTGTCTGCTGAACGCTTTTTTAAAGACCGGAAAAGGAGGTGTGAAAACGTGTGCGCTACAATCATCAACCAGTAAAATAGTAGTCTAATATAAGCAACCATACAGAAACCAGAATCCAATCAAACCAAATTGGAACACAAACAATAGTCTACGACAAAACACTAGATGGAAGCAGGTCAGAAAGATGTGTTGAAACAACATCTCACTTTACACTGACCATGTCTTTGAATTGCTCACCGTAGTACTTGCCTCCATGTAAAATACAAATACTCGCTAAAAAATAACTGTTAGTTGGGGACCATTGGGAGGTTCATCGGGGATGCACTATCGAAACAAAGGACCTGTTGAAGATGCACTATCGAAACAAAGGACCTGTTGAAGCTAACTCAGCCACTGAAATGCTAAAATCACACAATGTCAATATATAGATAGGAAAAATTCAGAACATCCTGATGCGCGTCCCCGGGCGGACTCCGTGTTTCACTAGCCTCATTATACTGGTACGCCGCGATACCCGCGGACGGCTCAGGAGTAGACCTTTCTCTCAGTGCGCAGTGAGAAATGGGTACTCAAAACCTTTGTATTAGAAGGAACGAGGTGGAGATTGCAGAATTGATTGAGGTAGGTGGCTTATTAACTATAGAGAAAAAGTGAAACCAAGAAACATAAAAAGAATGTTCTGAAGAGTTGTAATAAAGAAAAAAATATCCCATCCATTTATTGTTCTTTCCTTTTTTGCTACAGAAAAGATGCTACTCCAAACACCCTTTAAAGCTGTCGAAGAAAAAAGAAAAATGAACAAAGATCGAAATACGCAGGCTGGCTGGGAAGGTAGAGAACAAAACAAGGTTCACTAGAAAACAGTATGCTAAAAGCAGTCCTCATTGAAATTGAAATCCCCCACGAAGGGCAAGAGTGATCAACCTGCGTCTGGACCAGGGATGGGCGGAAATTTTGAAAATTTACCCAGAAAACAGAAAATTTTGAAATTATCACACAACCTAATTATTCTACCTAAAGATCCATTTTTTGTATGACTAGAAATGTAGACGTAGACTAGCGTTTTGACTTGCAAGCTTTTATAAAAATTTCTAGGACACTTCAGTGTACTCCAATCAGCAAGTTGTAAATCTTGACTCTCCTAGATGCTAGGAATCTCGACACTTAAAGCATACAAATACTCATCAGCTCCGTTTCACCGCTCACTCCTCAATTAGATAATGGTCCTACTAGTAAGAAACTGGCCTTTTTGAGTACCGAACACGATGAAGGCTCAGTGATCACTGTTTGCATGTTTCAACTTAATTGCTTGAGTTTGTAGACACATTCTCGCAACATACTCTAAAGCTGTGCAGAGATTCGTTGGGTATTACTGGCTTCGCCGGAATCTGTATTCCTAGTTCGTTTCGTTCTTCGGGAATACCTTTCCTTGTAGGTGGCCTAGTTTCCGCGTAGCTGAAAGTTTTGAGGCCAACATACCAATGCTCTTTACAGCACCTAGTTACTACTTAGCCGAATAAAGATATGTGCTGGCTTGATATTTCGCAGCACAACACGAGATTGTGATTGAAGGGGCTGTCAGCACGACAGATCTTCGGTGAAGGTGTTTTCTCGAATGCGTAGACACGATATAATGAGGACCCAGCATATACCCTCTCCATCACATTATTATTATTATTTCTGCTCATATCTACAAATCACATTACATCTTACAAGGGAGGTCAATGAACTTCCCGTGGCAATTCTAAAAGTGGCCTACATAGGGTTGTAGGGCATTGTATGAGAAGCACCGCAGTGGTTTCCAAATTTCCTGCGGACATCTGGGTAGGTCAAAAATTGCAAAAAACTATCACTTCAGTGCGGGCCGATAAAGCAAAACTGACGCCTGGAACTGCCATGAGGTGGTTAGAATCTGATCTGCAAAAGGTTTGGGATGGAGCAGTAGCGGAATTACAGTGGTTGCACAATTTGCTTTTTAGGGGTACAGTAGCCGAAATGGAACATTGAGGTGCGCCGCTCACGAGCAACGCGGCAGCGACCGAGTGGATACGGGGTCGGACCTGCAGGAAGGGGGTCAGGGGTTCGAATCCGGGGTCGGGATTCTGCATTGCTGGTCTTGCTCTTTGCACTTTTGTCGATGTAAAGTTTATCTTGATCACGGCAGTGTACCATACTGACATTATAACTTCATTTTAGCCTGTATGACACGGTTTAAAAGCAAAAATAAGCACACAAAGCAACAGCGTTTGAATTACATTGTTCAACAATTATGATAAAACATTCAAAGCCAAGCAGCTTCTGGCACCAACAGCAACGGACGATTACGAAGGATGTACAATTTTCGGCTCCTTGACAAGTGTATTCAGGGGCACTTCATCGAACCATAGTCTGCTCCTGTCGAGGTAATAAAAACAATTACTTATTATTTTTGAATTGAAAAACCGGAACTTAATTTCATCTTGAAAGCATGATTCCGAAGCGCGTTCACCCTCACCTTCAAGGTGTTGTCTCTGAAGAAGCAGTTAAAGTTTGGCCGGAGATGGAGGCTGTGGTCGTGAACTCGTCAGATGAAGCGTTTAAAAAGCCGGAAAAAATACACATCCGGAGGCTGACAAAGGCCAGTAGCACCCGGCGGTATTGTCATGAGCTTCAATTCATTCCCGGCAGGCACTTCAGATACCAGATTCGCGTGATCTTTATTTATTTATTTATGCGTCCATGGAGGGCACGCCAAATTTAGGTGATCCATGGCTCAACAATAAGAGAAAGAACGCAATGGGACAAAGCGGGAAACGATTAAACTAGTTAGGACAAACAAAGCGACCAAACAAAATAAACACCTACAATCGTGGAATGTTAAGATAATGTTAGTCATAAGCTTAAAACAAGTGCTAGTTGGCAGATGAAGGAGATCACTCGCCAAATGGATCGAATCGGTTCAAGTGTCCTAATGCGATCACCTTTAGCTACAAGTTTTTTTTCGTGGTTTCCCAGGAACGAGGTTAGAATATGAACTTAATACTTTAAATCCTGACCAGCTATTGAGAAGAAGGATGGTCAAGGGTGGTGCCATGGAGTCGCGATACCAAAGGTCGAGGAGAGGTTGAAAGTTTTTATTTAAATTAATATTATAATTATAAAGGATTTATTTTTAAATTTTAAATTAAAATTTAAAATAGTTGGTGATATAAATAATTAAAAATATATTATAACAATTAAATTTTAATAATTTCAAAAATTAAATATAATTTAAAATATGATTGAATATAATTAAATTTTAATATTTCCATATAATTGAATTTCATAAAAAATTATTTTCACTTATTTTTTATCAGATTATTATTTTATTTTTATTTTATATTTAATTAATTAATTTACTTACACAGTTATTTTTATTTATTTTTGGTTTATTTTTTCCGACCACTGGAGAGTAAGTACAATACTACCGATTTTTCTCCTTCATGCTCAACTAACCATATCCTCAGTGATATCACGGCTGTCACGCACAACAACCGGCGGAGCCGTGTTCTTCACACCTACCATACGAAGGGGCGCGCCTACCACCCATCGAGGAACAGTTGTCCGAGTGCGCAGGAACAAGGGTCGAGGTGGGGGATCCCGGTTTTCACGCCGACGACTGTTCAGCTGATGTATAAGTACGCAGATATGTGCTTAAAATCCAGGAATCGCTCTGAATGGTAGATTCTGATTCTGAGTTCTTCATGTTGTAGGAAATTAAGGTTGAACCTTTCGAGTTTTTTCTTTAACTTGTTACACGCTTCCTCATTTCCAAATACAGCAACACGGAGGAGGAATCGGAAGCCAAATACAGTTTTTGGAATAGTGCTGTAACTAAATGGGTGAGTCTTTTACAAATTGCCCGCTGATAGTTTTTCTTTTGGTTTTTCAACGTATCGTGCAACATCTCATAAAACAGGTAAGGTAACCTAGTTTTTGTGATCACATTGACTCTTCCTGATCCGCTTCACCCTCATGTATAGCTATCCCTTCGCTCCTACAATACAGATACAGAGGCTCGCAAAATCGGGAAGGTAGCCATGTCTTTGTGAGAGCATGGACCCTTCTTGATCGGCAAGCCGTTGATATCTTACGTTGCTTCACCCTCATGTATAGCTATTCCTTCGCTCCTACAATACAGGTGCTCTGGCGCACAAAATCGGTAAGGTAATCATTTTAATCAATCGTACTGTAGCGTGAACAAACATAATATCAGCTTAAATCAAAATGTGGGATATTTGTACTCACCCGTGCCCAGGGTTTCGTCGGCTTGCTCCATGTATAACCCTGACGGGCCAGGTTCTTGCTATAAAATGTAGTTGACCGTAAAAATAAATCCTGTTCTTTTCAAAACGTTAAGCTTATAACACGTACCGACTTCCTTCTCGCTCACCGCTGCTTCGCCGTCAACTATTATTCCGTCGTCCACCACAACTATAACAAATTTATGTAAGACCGGAAGTTAGGCTAGGTGGAAGCCGATCTGACTATATATTTGGGCTTCGAAACACATAACAACTGATAGCGATCTAAGACATCAGCGAGCAACAGATGATTCTCCATTTAATTTTGAATTGCGGAGGTCATACCTTCATGATCCATCTCTTCCAAATGAGCCACTGCGTCTGGAACACCGAAGTTCAAATTGAAGTTGACAGCACAACAGTTGCACGTAATATAATTTTAGATACCTATTATATCGCGCAGTTCACCGACCACATCCGCATTCTCTATAACACGTAAAAAGCAATACAAGTTGTTACGG